>BMAO01011438.1:145000-558162 GCA_019973975.1 Trichonephila clavata | reverse complement strand
TATTTGACCAATCCCCACTGAGAGCTGAAAGTGTGACTTATGCAAATAGATAGTTTCGGTTTAGCGAGTTCGAAAGAGATATAAAAGGAGAAATGAAATGAAGAGTTGAGGATGACTAAGCGGTTTGATAGAGTAGAACTCCGTGTTTGGATTGAAAAGTAAACTACGTGTTGCTTAAGAAGTGTTTCTAAGAGTTTAGTTTAATGAAGTGAAGTTTGATAGTGGGAAGAAGATTATTGAAAAAGATTCATTAACTGGTTCAAACGTAATTGAAGATATCTTGGATTGCAGCCTCTTCATAAATTCTACTAGTTTCCAAGTTCCTTCGAAGAAGATTTCAGGTCTGTAATTTGTAGTTTAGATTTAAATGTGTAGTTTGATTGTACGTGTTATTCCCCTCGTGATATCAGTTAGTATTCCGTCGTCCATAATTGAATTCTGATCGCACTCCATGATAATTTTGTTCTTAAAGTTGATTATTAATTGTGAATTTCTATCTAAGGAAATAATAAATAAGTGATTTATTATTTGAGTAGTCATTAATTATGAATCCTACATATCCAAACATAGATAATATGCAAAGGGAACTAATAACTGGGGTAGTGGGAGACTACGACACTGGCGCCCAAACGAAATACCGGAATTAAGAGCAGGTGCAGGATTTAGAGTTTTGCCGGAGTTATTTTTTTCGGGTAAAGAAAATGTGTCTGAGTTTATCAATAATATCGATGACAATATAGCTTACTATGAAATACCGGCGAATCTATCGTGTGCATATTTAAAAGGTCATTTAATTGGGAGAGCGTTAGACTGGTTGAGGTCATCGGCTTCGAGTGTGTAAATGAAGAAGCGACTGCATTTGCAACACTTAAAAAGAAATTATCAGATAGTTTTCCGGTAATACGGAATAAATCAGAGCTAGAAGCTCAGTTTTTTCGTCAAAACAACGGAGAGGTCAAGCCCCGTCAGACTTTATTTTTCAGTGTTGAAAATACATAAAACGCTAAATTTGAATTATGATGAGTTAAAATTGATTGATCACATAGTAATGCGACTAGAACCCCAAATAATGGATTATTTAGAAGTTCGAAACCCCACAACGAAAACTCAATTGATAGAGTTGGTAGACCGGTATGAGGAACGTCATAACTGCAGGGAAAACCAGGGTTCGAGTAATAATTTTGCTAGACGAAGTTGGGATGTGAGTAGGAATCCTGAGGAAAGAAGGAATAATAGAAATTGGAGAGATACTGGGGTCGGAAATAGTCAAAATGATCAAAGAGGACTAGGCAGGGGTGCGAATAATTTTTCTCGTCGTAATTATCAAAATCAAGGATTCGAGGGTGGAAATCGATACAATCAGCCAAATCAGAGAACAGACCGGTATCAGAACCGTAGGATGGTGGTTAGGAAGGGTCCTAATGATGATTCAGCAAAACAGAATTGGAGGCGTGTTGATTGCAACAGCGAAAGGCAAAGAAATGCCAATTTAAACTTCTAAGCGATCTGAGTAAACGATCGTATTAAGTCAAATCCTCCTATAATAAAGATTAATTCATTGCGATTATCACCAGTTGAACTTCCGTATGTGCCGATTTTGTTGAATGATACTTTTTTAAAAGCGCTCTGGGATACAGGTGCGGAAAAGTCATTTATTTCAGAAAAAACGTACCGGTCATATTTTTCTTTCTGTCCTATAAAAAAATCGTTAGCTGAAGTAGTTACAGCTCAAGGGTCACAGTGCAAAATTTAGGCACAGTTGAGTTGAAAATTAAAATAAGAGAATTTTCGAAGTTATGGAAATTTCATGTGATTGCTGAGATGCAATATCCATGCATCCTGGGTGTTGATTTCATGTCACACGCGAAAATTAGTTTTGATTTCCTGTCTAAATCGTTAATCATTCCGGATTCGCAAACGGAAAAAGTGGCAATTTTGGACGAACCGGTTCAAATAGATTTATCTAACACTAAGTTAAATTCAAAACAAAAGCAAGAATTGCAGATTTTGTTTAAAGAATTTCATGGGTTGTTTTCGCTTAAGCCTGGTCTAACACATGTATTTTGTCATGAAATTGACACGGGGATAGTCCTCCTGTTTTTTCGAGACCTTATCGCTATGACAGGGTCAAACAGGGTATAATCGACTACCATGTTCAGAAAGATGTTGGGTGATGGAACAATAGTTCCAACAACATCGCCCTACGCGTCTCCAGTTGTTTTATGTCGGAAGAAAAACGGGTTGCCGTTAGATGACCCAGAAGCTTATAGGTTTGCAATAGATTATAGGAAGTTAAATGCGGTCACGAGATATCCGCGATATCCGCTACCAATAATTGATGATTTGATCACTAATATTCCGCACACCGAAATTATGACATCACTTGATTTACGCAGCGGATACTTTCAGATGGTAGTAGACCCAAAGATGTGCATAAGACGGCGTTTGTTACAAAAAATGGTACTTTTGCATTTACTCGCATGCCATTTGGCCTTTCGGGGGCAGCTCCAAATTTTCAAAGGGCCATTGAGATGATCCTCAGGCTAGTCCTCGGCGTTTTGCCCATTGTTATATGGATGACGTGATCATCGCGTCTCCATCTTTGAAAGCCATGTAGAACACTTACGGGAAGTATTCAGATTATTGCAGGAGGCTGGTTTGACATTGAATCGCGAGAAATGTCATTTCGCGAGGGAACAATTACGTTATTTAGGATTAGTTATTAATAAAGAAGGAGTTAAAACAGATAAGGAAAAGGTAAAAGCAATTATTGAAATGAAGCCTCCGAAAACGGCAAAACAAATAGCAAAATTTTAGGAATGACGGGTTGGTATCAAAAGTTTATTAAAAACTACGCAGACATGTATATATAATTAAAACGAAAAAACTCTAGTTCCGTGGTCGGAATCAGCACAGGAAGCCTTTGATCGTATTAGGAAAGCACTGACAGAAGCTCCAGTGTTACAATACCAGATTTTCCCAGCCTTTTGAACTCTATACGGATGCGAGCTCAGTGGGGGTAGGAGCAGTATTGACACAGAATAATAGGCCTATAGCGTTTGCATCGAGAACTTTAAACCCGAGCAGAAAGGAATTATACTGTGACGGAACGTGAATGTTTAGCTGTCATATGGGCATTAAATAAATATCGCACGTATTTCGGATCCTTGTCGGTTAAGGTGATAACAGACCATGCTGCACTTACCAAATTAACGAAGGGAAAGAATTTGTCATCTAGAATGATAAGGTGGACGCTTAAGTTGGCAAATTTTAATGTAGAATGGGAACATCGCCCAGGTACGCAAAATTTAGTGGCTGATATGTTGTCTAGAAACCCGTTAGAAAGTAATGAGGAACCAAAAGTGTCTTGTGCGGTGATTAGATCGTTAGTATTATCTTCTAGAGAACAGTTAAGAGAGGAACAGAGAAATGACCCGGAGCTAGGGCATATAATGAGGTTTTTGGAAAATGCGGACGATAGTTCTGTTAATGAATCGATCTGCAGAAATTGGCCCAATGACTTTAAAATCGTTGACGGTTTGCTATATTATGCAAAATATACAACCACACTAGGTGAATTAAGGGTATTTATACCCAAAACATTACGTAAAGATGTTATGCGAGAATTTCATGACTCGCCTATGGCAGGTCATTTAGGCAAAAAGAAAACCTACTTAAAATTAAAGGACGCGTGTTATTTTCCGTACATGAGGAAATACATTTATAAATATGTAGCAACCTGCGACCAATGCCAAAAAATTAATTATAAAAACGGATTACCAGCTGGTCAATTAATTCCCATAATAACGAATTTTCCGAATGAAATCGTGTCTTTAGATTTGTTAGGCCCATACCCTGCAACTAGTCCAGAACGCTATAGATTTATTTTAGTAATTACAGATAATTTTTCTAAATGGGTTGAAATAGTTCCCTTAAGGAAAGCTGCGGCTAAAGCAATTAATTGCCAATGCATTTTTTGAGAATTATATTGCGCGTTATGGAGCTCCTGTTAAATTAGTCACAGACAACGGCCCCCAAATGATATCCGAAGTTTTTGAGCAAGTATGTCGCAGATTGCACATAAAACACGTTCAAACTGTGGTATATCGTCCACAAGCTAATCAAACAGAAAGAGTTAATCGCACTCTTTTAAAAATGATTTCGAGTTTTGTCGCGGATAATCACACTAACTGGGATCAATTTCTGCAAGAGTTCGGTTATGCGATTAGGACAGCAGTACATGAGACAACGGGTAAAACACCGGCGGAATTATTTTTAGGTCGAAAATTAATCACCCCTTTTCAGAAATTAGTTATGGTAACTGATGGATCAGATTTAGTTTGTGGGAACATTTAAAGGTTGTTTGAGGAGGCTAGAGTTCATACAAAGCGCCAGCAAGAGAAGTGGGCGAAATATTATAATAAAAAGAGGCGAGAAAATAATGTGAAAGTTGGTGATCTAGTATTAGTTCAAACTCACCCGTTAAGTTCAAAATGTAAAAAAATAGTAGGTAAATTTATGCCAAAGTTTGAAGGCCCATATAAAGTTCTGAGTGTAAAAAATAATAATAATTTAGTAATATTAAAATTTGGTAAAAGAATAACTGTTAATGTGGACCAGGTGAGAATTTACCATCAAAGAGAAGACAGTGTTGCCGAGTCGGAAAGTAACACTAGTAGTGATCATGGTGCAGTGACGTCAATCAGGTCAGATGATGCGCAGTCGTCATTGGTGCAATCGGAGAATGATAGGGGTGGTCGTAAAGGATCGAAATCAGGAAATGTAAATGGTAGTAGAGATATAGTTGCGAATAGACGCGATGGAGTGGAGGTGAGAAAAAAACGTGGACGGACGGAATCTGCTGTTTCTTCGGGGGTGGCGCGTATAATTTCAGGAAAAGGAGACCTTTATACACTGAGAGAGAGAAAAGAGGAAGGCCTGAATCATGGAAGGAAAACCTACAAAAGAAGAGACCAGAGGCCCAAGTAGATCGCGAGAAAAGAAAGATTTCCTCGTCAATGTCCTCTCGTCCCTCCAGAAAACGTTATAGAAAGGTGGAAGAAAATAGTTCTGAAAGAGCAGTTCCAGGACCATCCCACAGATTCAAGTACAACAGACCTCATTAGGAAAGGAGCTGTCCATACAATCTTCGGAGCCGACGTCGAGTGGACAACAGCCAAGTTCCAGTTCTCACAGAAGAAAACAACGCCTCAGCAGGAGCATATCAACTTCAACGGACTCGATGGAAGAGGAGACCCAGAAGGTTGGAGCGCAGAGTGGACAACTCGAGGACAAGGTCATCCAGCACAGAAGCCATGGTGGGAGACAAAGCCTATGCAGATTGGATCTAAAGACTAGTCAGGTTGTATAATTCTAATTTGTTTATTTTTCCTCTGACAGACAGTTCGGAGTATTTTCCATGTGGGCTAGTCTAATTTTTTTTGTAAAGTTAACGTACAAAAGTGTCACTGAGTTGTGTGCATTTTCATATCGGTTGAAAAGACTTTTGTATTTAATTTTTTTCCAAATTGTGGAAAAACATTTGTTGAATTGCAATTGTTTTGCTACACATTAAAGACGTGGCTTTATATGTGAGATTACTTGCATTGTTTGTTGTAATATATTCTATGTAAAATGTATATATTTTGTGTGTAATTATTAAGATGTATAAGTAGTGTCTGGTTTCTGGGCGCGGCGTAATTAGGAATACTAACAAAAAACATTAACAGCGCAGCGCGATTGATTGGGAATTTTTGAAAATGAAACCAGATAAGGGTTATTTTGTTACTAAACTATATATATATAATATAATGTATGCCATATTTTATGTCAATAAGGAAGTTGTATAAAAGTTCTGTGCATTTAATGTCATGTTTTAGAAAAATTGACAAGGTTTCCTTTCAGGGCAGCAGTCCCTGAACATAGTGATGTGATGAAAGTTTGATGTCGTATGAAGATACTGTTGTAAAATTTTTTATATTTATTAGCACTTAAGTAAAGTGCATGATCAGGGTTTTTTCCTTGAAAGGTTTTCCCCTGATCTTCGCCCGAATGGGATGCACTGTAGGAAACCTAAACGTGTACAAGAACAATAAATTGAAGTGGAGTATCCCTTTTGAGTAATCATTTCTGTGTGTGAGTTTAATTAAAGTTTCTAACTTAGAGAGTTAAAACTTTCTACAAGTTCAGAATTTGCAGGCGTTATAAAGTTCGTGAGTTAACTTTTTACAAGTTCAGGCATTCTAGAGTAGTTAAAATTTGTGCAGGTTCAGTGTTTTTCAGATGTTAGGTAAATTAAGCGAATTCTTGCAGGTCGTTTAGACCTTCAATAAGTAACGCTTTTTTTCTCGGAGGGGGGTTGTGACGGGTGCTTACGCGTTTCACTAACCTTCTCTCATAAACTTTTTAAATTGTATTTATTTTGACCAATCCCCACTGAGAGCTGAAAGTGTGACTTATGCAAATAGGATAGTTTCGGGTTTAGCAAGTTCGAAAGAGATATAAAAGGGAGAAATGAAATGAAGAGTTGAGGATGACTAAGCGGTTTGATAGAGTAGAACTCCGTGTTTGGGATTGAAAAGTAAACTACGTGGTTGCTTAAGAAGGTGTTTCTAAGAGTTTAGTTTAATGAAGTGAAGTTTGATAGTGGGAAGAAGATTATTGAAAAAGATTCATTAACTGGGTTCAAACGTAATTGAAGATATCTTGGATTGCAGCCTCTTCATAAATTCTACTAGTTTCCAAGTTCCTTCCGAAGAAGATTTCAGGTCTGTAATTTTGTAGTTTAGATTTAAATGTGTAGTTTGATTGTACGTGTTATTCCCCTCGTGATATCAGTTAGTATTCCGTCGTCCATAATTTAAATCTGATCGCACTGCATGATAATTTATTGTTCTTAAAGTTGATTATTAATTGTGAATTTCTATCCTAAGGAAATAATAAATAAGTGATTTATTATTTGAGTAGTCATTAATTATGAATCCTACATATCCAAACATAGATAATATGCAAAGGGTAACTAATAACTCTGGGGATAGTGGGAGACTACGACAGATTAACAAAAGAAAACGTACACAGACTAACACAAGAAAACGTACACAGACTAACACAAGAAAACGCACACAGACTAACACAAGAAAAAGAACACAGACTAACACAAGAAAAAGTACACAGACTAACACAAGAAAAAGTACACACACTAACACAAGAAAAAGTACACACACTAACACAAGAAAATGTACACACACTAACACAAGAAAATGTACACACACTAACACAAGAAAATGTACACACACTAACACAAGAAAATGTACACACACTAACACAAGAAAATGTACACACACTAACACAAGAAAATGTACACACACTAACGCACACATATCTACACTAACGCACCCATACCTAATCTAGCATATCTAGCAGCAAGAACTGCTGGAGTTTGTAAATAACGACCAACTACGTTCGAGGCAACTCTGCCTTTGTTTTGGATTAAAGTCGTGGGAAATACCCTGAGATTGTCATCGCAGAACTTAAATCCCTATTGCCATTCCCGACAATCTATCTGTGTGAAGTAAAGTTTTGTGCTGTGATATGACAACCAAATTAAATCAAAGGAATGAACTGAACATAAGGAGCACACTTCATTGTCTACTATTACGCCCAGATGGAACCTTCTCGTTGCAAAGAAACAAGTTTAGGGTTACCATCGATTATTTAGCGTTCTAGTGATTTAAAATGTTAAACCATTTTATATTTATTTTTTGGTCTAAATGAATATTGTTTTGAAGGCAAGTTTAAATATAACTACCCCTCCTCAACGGGCCGTGGTAAAGTTGTCAAACGTTTAAGGTTAACGTCAAACGTTAACTTCTGAATAAAAAGATTCAGAAGCACTGCATTCACTTATTTATATTCTGACATAAATACACTAATACATGTTAATATACATACACACATATACACATACGCTAACAAATACGTATACACATACATTAGCACACATACACACACAAACATGCATACACAATGTTAATAGCCCTTCCTCACATCTTAAGCCTAACAGGTTGTTATTGTATTACCGTTGCTATTCTAATGTGACCTGTACTGCCTTACTACATTCCTACATATTACTCGGTATTGACTAAAATTTGCAGCAATTTAGTACATTATACACTGCTGGCCACCGTAAATGCAACACCAAGAAAGACAAGAGATAGCACAACAAAATTTATTTTGTAGATAACATATTGGCCAAGTATCATATGATTAAATTTATAGATTTCTGTGAAGTGTGGTTCCTGCCAGAATCAGAAGCCAGAGTAGCCACCATTGGTGGAGATCACCGCTGCCACACGCCTCGGCATTGATTCAAAGAGACTTTGGATGTGTTTTTGCGGTACAGCAGACCAAGCAGCTTCCACACGTTGCCAAAGTTGATCTGGTGTGGCAGCTGGGGGTGTAATCTGGGTCAATCATTGAGCAACCATGGACCACATGTTTTCTATCGGCGAAAGATCCGGAGAGCGAGTCGGCCAGGGAAGCAATTCAATCTGGTTATTGACGAAGAATCTTTGAACAATGCGTGCCACGTGTGGCCGCGCATTATCCTGTTGAAATATGTCTGTGGCCAAGCCCTGAAGGTAAGGAAAACCAAAACCAGCAATGCATACTAGAGGAGTGCGAGAGTGATATCCAATACCGCCCCATACCATAATACCCGGTGCAGGACCAGTGTAGCGGTGGATAACGCAACTGTTCAGCATCCTCTCTCCACGGTGTCTCCAGACTCGAATCCGACCATCGTGGTGTTGCAGACAGATGCGTGACTCGTCAGTAAAGACAATTTCATTCCATTCTGCCGCCCGCATCCTTCTTTCATCGCACCATTGGCGGCGGAGACGTCTGTGATTCTGCGTCAAGGGTAAACCAAGCAATGAACGTCTTGCGGACAGACCACTCTTCTGTAAACGGCGTTGAATGGTATACGCAGACACTGAATGATGCGTTACAGACTCAATGTGCTGTGTTATGGTTCGTGATGTGATTGAGCGATCCATCACTGCCATGCGCACAATTTGCCTGTCCTCACGTGAAGTGGTGAATTGAGGTGAATGCGATCGACCACGTTGGTCCGTCGTACCCTACTGCATCCAACGGTCACATATCCGCATTACAGTTGTTTGGTTTCGTCCAACACGACTACCGATTTCCCTGAAAGATAATCCACAATCTCGGTAGGCCACTATCCTTCCTCTGTCGAACTCGGATACTTGATCAAAAGCTGATCGCTGTTTTCTACGAGTCATAACTGATCGTTTTTTGAAAAAACCACAAGAAAAACACGATTGCCGAACTTGAAATCGTCGAAATCTCCAAGCCTTAAATAGCGCTTCGTGATGTGTGTCTGCGCTGAAATTCTAATCATTTGCATATCTCACCTCCGCTAATGCATGTTGTAAATTTCCTGTTATTTGTGTGCTTCCTTCAGGGTGTTGCATTTACGGTGGCCAGCAGTGTATATAAGAGTATTTTAGAATAGGCTCTGAAAGGAAACATAGGGTAAAAGAGTTAAAGTGGGATAACAGATACGGTATAAAGGAAAGTAAGCACGGAGCTTTTGAAATCAAGTGATACTTTTCGTATCTGTTGAATGGGACGCATAGTCAAATAAATGAGATCTCATTGAATTCTTATTTAAAGTTTTTTAATTAGAGTAATTATAGAAAAATGATTGGAACTTTATTTATCTCATGTTAAATTGCTAATATAAAGTTGGGTCGGCAAGCCAGTGCACACGCGCCACATGTAGCACGCGGTACAATTCTCAGTGACGCTCTGCAGTACTCTAAAAATTTGTCAATTTTTGAGTGGTTGGATGTTGATAAATTTGTAATGGATTTTATTTGACAAACATCTTCAGATCTATGGAATTTACGGAACCACGAAAAAGTCTGAAAGATAAATCTAAAGATAAATTTCCAGCTACTTTATAAATTATTAAATGTCAGTGCTGGTGAGATTTAATTGTTTGAAGAGAGAAAATTGTGCATGTATACTCTGCTTTTCGTCTTTTGGTTCTACATATCTAAGTAGAAAATATTTCCTCGTATGAAAAATATTTCGAGTCCGCAAAGAAATTGTAAGAATTTGAAATCGAATTCTAGAAATTCCTGTAAATTTTCTGGATAATGCCGGACGACACTAATGCCCCTTCCAGAGACTGAACTTGCTGCCTTGGAGGCTACTAAAGTAGTCTCCGGTTTCGTCTAAAGGCGGGAAACGAGAATCTGACATGCATCAGATTTCAGAAATTCTCGTAACTTTGCCGGATATTTCCGGAATTAAGTGGAAAGTCCTTGCCCTCTAGCGATTGAGCTTGCACGTGGTGGAGCATCAAAGGTCTGTCCCGTGTGTGTTTCTGGGTGTGGAATAAGAATTTGAAATCGAATTTTAGAAGTTCCGATAGCTTTGCCGAATAATGCCGGGCGACCGTAATATTTGCGGACATTGGCAGTGGCCTAACTTGCAGACGTAGTGACGCAAAAAGTGGGTTCGAGACGCATTTCGGGACAGCAGATTCGAATATTCCAATTAAATTCAAGAAAATCTCATGACTGTCAAACAATGCCGGACGACCGTATTTTACGCGAACCGTGTCAGAGGCTTACCTTAATATTTTAAGTGTTTGAAAACTGTTTACTGGGTTTTTTTCTGGGTGGGGTATTAAATACTTAAATCAAATTTTAGAAACGCCCGTAACTTTGCCGGATGATGCCAGAAGACAGTAATGCTCCCCCCCCCTTCAGGGTGGCCGCGGTGGCCGAGTGGTCTAGGCATCGGATCATGGCTAGTTTGTCATGGGTTCGATCCTAGTACCACTAAAGATCCACCGTGTAGGGGAGTGATGCACGTTAAATCTGTCGAGAGCTCAAGCGTCCTCCCGTTGGTGTGGTGTGGTAGTTAGGAGAGGGGGTGCCAGCTCAGGTGTCGTCCGCGTCACTTGACCATGGTTCAAAATTATGCGGACCGTCCCCAAAAAGCCCTCGTGTAGCTGAACAGTGGACGTTAATATTCACTCACTCACTCACCCCCCCTTCAGGTACTGAGCATGCAGGAGAAAGTGCGCCGAAAGTGGGCACCGGGTGCATTTCGGGATGAGAAACAAAAATCTGGATTCGGATTTCAGAAATTTCCGTAATTTTGCTGGATATTACCGGAATATGTCGAATGGCCTTTCGTTCGAGTCCCAGGGGTGATTTTTCCTATCCTACCGCAACTAAACTAGCAGCCTAACGAAAAAATGATTGCTATAGGAAATTGCATTAGCAATTGCATTTTTGAGGCATTGTAGTCACTTTGTTAGATGGTAAGCAAACTGCGCATTCCTCATTCAAGCTGCCATTAGACATTCATAAGAAACTAGATGCTATATGTACCATTAAAAAAAAAGGCTGATTGACTACGGTATTTCAAAGGAGAATTCAGTTATAATCAGGGATGAGTGTACCATTGCCCATAAACATTTACTCGAGGCATTTCATAGAACTTTGCAAGGTTTAAGCGGCAATGAAAAAATATTCGATGGTGCTGTCTTTGAACTGCTTGGTGATTTCCGGCAGAGATTGCCAGTCATTCCTCATACTACTTTTGCTCACGAGATAAACGCCTGTTTAAAACAATCGTTTTTATGGTGAGACGTCGAAACTCTACGTTTCGTCGTAAACACGCGAATACAATTGCAAGATGATCAGTCGGAGCCAATACTTTCTAACCAACTGTGCTGGATATTGGAAACGGTGAAGTAGGACTGCATCCCAATACATAATGTATTAAATAGCCAGATAATTTCTGTACTGTTGTTCAGACAAAAAAAAAAAAAGGAACTTATTGAGAGTGTCTTCCCGGATATAATGTATAGTTATCTAGATAATGATTGATTTTGTAATCCTGTTACTTATCAGAAAAAAATGTTGTTATTTATGAAATAAACTTTCAGATGTAGAGTTGTTGCCAGGGCATCCGATGTCTTTTAAATCAACCGACACTATTGTTGATGAAAACAAAACCATAAATTTTCCAACTCAGTTTTTGAATTCTTTGAATATATCAGGAATGCCACACAAAATCCTCGGTTGAAGATTGGTTCACTGATTATTCTGCTGCGTAACTTAAATCCACCTAGATTTTACAACGGGACATGTTTGGTTATCAAAAGAATTTTAGGGAAACTTCTTGAAACAAACATTTTGACTGTAAAGTTTAAAGGAGAAATCGTCCTGTTGCCACCTGTTTTATTGATATCGTCAGAATCTCCAGTACCATTCAAAAGGTTTTGGTTTTCGCGATGACCATAAATGAATCTCAAAGTCAATGTCCATTTGATGCTTGGACTCTGAAAATCCATGTTTTTCGAATGGGCCAGACGGTGTGGGGAAACCGTCAAATCTATTTGAGTTAGCAAAAGATGGGTTGCCGAAAAATATTGTGCATCGATTAGTGATTAGTTGTATTAGACTTATTTATCGTTATACTTAAAATGATAAAACAATATTTAAAATTTAAAAAAATTAAAGCGTGTTAACCTTATTTATAAAACAAAATCTTCATATGTTGTTAGTTAACAGCTTCGTAAGTATTTCATGTATTCTACAGAACTCAAATAGGAGATGACTAAAATGTAAATTTCAAAATGTTATGTTGTTTTATGTTTAATTCCAACTGTTCAACTGTCCGAAATTGTAAACGAAGATTAATTTGACTGCCTTGAATGGCTCAGAATAAAATTAAACCAATGTATCAAAACAAAGCCACAGCAAAGCGTGGCCGGGTCATATATATATATATATACCAGCTGACCCATATATATATATACAAGGGGTGATCAAATGAAAAGGTACGAAACGACACGGTGGGTACAAATATAGACTTTATTCAAAATATACACCATAGGCCTGAGCACAACGATCCCACTGATGAACAAGCCGCAGGATTCCTTGTTCCCAGAATTCCTGTGGCTGTGACGAGACCCAGTCCTTCACAGTGTCCTTGAGTACGTCGTCCGAGTTGAAGCGCTTTCCTTTCAGGTGTTTCTTCAGTGGACCAAACACATGGAAATCGCAGGGTGACATGTCCGGACAGTAGGACGGATGGTGCAACGTCTCCCATTGGAACTTGTCCAGTTCCATTTGTGTGACTCTGGAGACGTGTGGACGCGCGTTATCATGGAGCAGAACCACACCCTCCGTGAGCAGCCACGGTCTTTTGTTCTTGATGGACCTGCGTAGGCGTCGGAGTGTCTCACAGTACACATCGGAGTTAATGCTTTTTCTGTAATTCTGTGCTCGCATCATTTGGACGCCGCTTTTTATAAGAGCCTTTGCTCTCTCCTGCGCGTGATCCGATCCCAGTCAGAGTCTCCAATGGCATCCCGAGATGTCTCGCTACATTCTCCCTTGGCGGAATATTCAAATATTTAACTGTTTCATTTTTATGTCATTTCGTAACTTTTCATTTGATCACCCCTTGTATATATATATATATATAATCATAACTTGGAGTAATGAAAAGTGCTGCCGTTTATCAAATGGTGCTTTATTTCAATAAGTTAGCAAATAGCTCGGTACTCCAAGCCATGACAAGAGACGAGTACTATTTTTCAGCGTCGATCAGAAGCGATTACGACGTTCGTGTAACTTTTCCGTAAGTTTGCCGAAGTTGAAGTCAAAGTATTTATGCGGGTAGTGGGTTGAGTAGTCCTGGTAGGAAACCCCAACTGAAACATAAATGACTGGGGATTCATCACATACGATATATATAGAAAGGAAAATGGAAAATTACAATGAAAATCGCTTTTTCTATTGTATCGCTTAATATTGTGATTCCGTCATATGTACATATATACATATTTTTTAATTGTAATTATTTAATAAATTTAACTAAAATTTAATTTTCTTTGTTGACCTGAGTAGGAATTGACTTAAACTTTTTTTTATATATATTACTTGTTTTTCGTAATTTTAGATTGCACTTGAAAAATACATGTGTGCACACGTCCAATGTATATCTCTCCAAACTAAAAGAAAGTTACTCGTTTACTGGAAAGAGTACCTAAAGAGAAGATCCCAGCGCATTACTTGGGAAAATCCCTCTGCGTCTATTCCACAAAAGCATCCATTTTGCATGCATGCATGCATTGGGGAGATGGAAGAGTATTCGTGTTTTTCGCCGAGAACCTACCCATTTCTCTACCTCTTCTTTCAAAACGGCTGAAGAAGAAACAAAGAAAAATTTTACCATTTTATATTTGTTTTCGAGAGGAAAAATAATATTTTTCTTCTTTTATCTCCTCAAATATATTTACCGTTTTTATTCGCCATTTTTGATCATGTGGAACTCTCTTAGTTTCTTTTCCTTTTCTTTTGTTTCTTTTTAGAAATATGTACTTGGTATAGAAAAAGAAGGCTTATTTATTTACTTATTTTTAGATGAATTTTTTTTGTTTCCTTTCTGAGATTCTATTTTCGTGAAAACTGCGAAAGAAAAAATATCTTATGTAAAGAACAGAAAAAAAGAGTATTATACCTATTGAGGGAGCCCCTGTTTCTCTTATACATCAATTCGATAAAGAAGTCACAGTTTTCTAATTTATTGCGTTTAAAAATGCAACTTCAGTCTTATTTTCTATTTTGGTATTTAGAAGACTTAAATAATAGTTATACGATACTTAAAGTATAGCTTTCGCTACCCGGAGGTTGTAGGTATAAGAGGGTGTTCGGGGAAGAAGCAGACAATGTTTTAAAAATAATAACGTTTATTATGGATCTAACACTTTAGGAGCAATTTACAACTTATTCAATAACTTTGGGAGTAATCTTAATCTAAACTCCTAATCTAACTTAAAAGATTATTCAAAATGACAACTCCTTCTTGAACTGCAATAGATTAGTACAATATATATATATATATATATATATATATTCGGTAAAAATAATAATTTTAACCCCAATATTAACTTTTATCCGAATTATTTAAAGCTAATTAAAATTAATAGTAATCCAGTAAAAATTAATTATTTGGATGTATCATTATGTGTTAAAGACTATAAATTATATAGCAATATTTATGATAAAAGAGATGATTTTAATTTTAACATTCTTAAAGTGCCTTACTGGAATTCAAACATTTTATTTCAATTTATAGAAATATTATTTTCAATTATATTTATCGTAATAACGTATTAGTTAGTGATAAATTTAATATATATTTAAATCTCAATAACTTTATTAAACATTGTATGGAACACGGATACCCTACTAAATTTATAAAAAGTTACCTAACAGTTAAATAAAAAAAGTTATTAGCTGTACAGTTTATAGATAGATGTAAATTAACAATATTATATTTTCGTAAAAATTAATTGTATATGTCTGCGTGGTACTTTCATTTTCTATAAATTTTAAAATAAAATATAGATCTTTGAAATGTGTATATATAGTATTAATGCTATTTTATAAAAACTTAATATTTTTATGCTATACTGTTATTGTCCACAGCCGGGGAATATGTGTTGCTCACGTGGTAAATCTTTATCTAATAGTTTAACTTTGATTTTAAATATTTTAGTAATTATTGCAGTCTCTATAATATTATCGTTTTACATTAATGGATTATGGTTTTATTTATAATAATAGTTAAACTCTTCTCTAGAAATTTCTTGCTTTCCTATAGCCCAGAGTATTGGCAAATGCAGGTGAAGGTTGGCTGGCCGAAAAACATTGTTTAAACCTGCATTCCTGGTTCCTAAGGCCAGGAGTTTGCTCTAGTATTTCTGTGGCTAAATCTATTCTATCATGACTATAGTTATCTTGGGTATTATATATATATATATTATATATATAATAATAATTCCTATATTCCTTTAACTGCTCTGAGGGGAAGCTAAGTTCAAAAACTACTTTCAGTATGCATTACTTCCGGTTCACAAATCACTTTACCTTATTAACTTTCCACGATTGACCTAATACATCCAATGACAGGGTATAAATTGCATTTACATTAGCATAAAATCAAGTCATCTTTACGTAAAGCGGTTTTTTATCTAAAACCACATTAAAGAATGGTTTCCCCAAGAGAATTAATATAGAACTGGCGGGCAGAATCTATCGGATAAGTGAGAAAAAATCGAAATGTTCAACCCAAATGTAACTGAAATAAATTTTAGTAATATAGATTTAAGAATTTGGATCAAAGATACAAAATTTGAATATAGTATTAACTACCAGCCGATACTGCTGGATATTTAATGATAATATACGACTAAATGCCAAATGCCCCAAAAGTCGGTTAACATTTGAAAATTCAATAATTCGTGGAATAATGCTGGTAGGTGAGGTAAAAGTCGGGATAGAGAGCCATTATGCATAAAAGCTGTACCTTCCAGCATGTGTTTATAAACCAGGCAAGGGATTGTGTGAATCTGTAACATATCGCACCCGTCATTCTGACAATTTACAAATGCATTTCCTCGGAGGAAAAGATTCCAGTGACGAGTTATGTGGGCGAATTTTTTGTTTTTTGAACCTTTTTGGTTTCAATAAAACCCCATTTCATTTCAAGCATGTGTGTCAATTTTTACCTTTCTACCTACATTGTTCTGTGAATTATTAAATTTTCAAATGATGATCGACTTTTGGTTCACCTGGTATATACATATAAATTTTTGATACCAGAGTCTTAGCGTGAAGTTTTCGATTTACTTTTAGAGCCCCTCTTTTTATTTAAAAACAGTAGGACTTAAACTTCTAAAACAGAATATATTTATTTTTCACCTCACCTGAAACTAGTAATGTAACCGACATCCATGCCTCCTCCAGCAAGGAAGTCAAGTTTTTCCTTTAAAACTTTATAAATTGGCTAAATACGTGCTTGGATCAGTCAGGCCGTCTGGATTCCTGCACAACTTCTACGATGGAGGAGGTGTATGTTACACCACTGCCGTATCCCATCCCTTGGGAGTAGATTTCCACAAAATCCGTTCTTAACAAGTTTATATTTAACAAAAGAAATTCGCTTCTCAAATTTCAAGCCTGAAGTGTTGTTTCAGTTAAAAAGAGGATTTTATTTATGAATAACGTCCCAGTAACCCTTATTGGTAGTCAAATTTTGAAAAAACCTGCTCTTACTGAACCTCTACTGAACAAAAGATACGTTAGCTTAGGCTAATGACAGACGTTTCTCTAGCCCGTTGCCATGACGAATTTCGTGGACCTCGATCTGACTACGTCAGACAGGTGGCATAAGCAACAACAAAAGAAACGTGCATGCCAAATTTCTGGTCCGTAGGTCTAATAAATACGGAGTGTGCGTGAGTCACATTTTTCTTAAATGGTTCAAAACGGGATTTGAAATGTTTATCTTCATTTAGAATCGATTTTCACAAAACCTGTTCTTAATCCGTTACTATATCAAAAGAAGTCTCTAAATGCAATTCCTCTAAATCTTTTCTAAACATGAGCGGGAAAGTTTTCACTATTGGCTGCAGATCACAGAGTTTGGAGATTTTGGCATACACAAACTGTACCTTATGCATGGCAGAAAAAGGCAGAAAAAAATTCACTAAAAATAAGTTCCAATTTTTTTTGGTTAGAAATATGCTTACGTCTCTCTAGAAACATCAGCGAAGCTCCATGCAATATTTTAGAAAGATGTGATCAATAATGTAATAAGTTCCAAGCAGATATGCAAACATTTAAATTTACATATAAGGCCTCTAATATTATTTACAAAACTATCATAACATTGGCAAAGGAAGTAAAGAACAGACTAATCTGAAGCTTTAATATCATATAAGTTAACACATACGTACTCAAGAGTAACAATAAATGTGAAGAAAAAATCCTTTCAAAAAGGGTTCAGAATTTTATCATTTTCATTATAAAATAGCGAGAGACAGAGCAGCGACTGAACATTCCTCAGAGATTCTATTTTACAAACAACTTTCAAAACAAACAACATGCTGCCATCACGTAAAAGATAAATACAGTTGATGGCGTTGGTAAATGGCATGATGCATAATCATTATTTTAAACAAAATATATTCTGAATTAAAATTGAAAATAAAATAAGAATTGAATAAAAATTAAGCACTACATATAAATGAAAATGCAAATAAACAATTAATTATTAAAATACAATTCGGTTAATAATTAAAATATGATTCCATCGAATACAGCCATCGATATTCTTAAACAATTTCAAAAATAAAGAGTGTTAAGTAAAATTTCAAAATCTTACAGAGCATCAATTCTATATTTGGTTTACATTCTTTATGATCATTACCCCCCCCCCCCCCTATGTTTTAATGATCAATTCTGTGTCTAAATTTTAATATTCTGATCAGATCAGACGTCTCTGTTAATAAAACAAATGGATTTTAATTAATTGAATTTCATCTGGTAGAGGTGAAATTCTCTCCTGGGGGGGGGCCTTTCTTTTTAGAATAACTTATTTCTTTATCATGGTGTGTGATATGTTAAGAATAAAAAGTCGTACATAACTCTCTGAAATTAATTAGACGGAATTCTCACAGTTGCAGGAAAGATTAATTACACTGCCCAAAGTAGCTTTGATAGAAATCTTTTTTCATCTGAAAAATAACAATGATGGGTTGCCATCGGATAAAAGAAAAATGACTCTTTATTTTAAATTAACCTTTTAAAAATTTTAATGAATCTTTAGGAATAAGTAGTTTATTTAAAAAGTAAATCCCCCCCCCCCTAGAAAGCTCATTGAAGAAACTGAAAAATTACGTATATTTTAAGATGAATTGCTTTTTTTTTTGGCGTTTTTGTTATTCACCTTTGATGTTTGAGTCTTTTTCTACACGCTAAGAACGATAATTGTTATTAGAAGATAACGCTTTCTATTATTTTTTTGCAGTAGTTAAAAGAGATGTAGTTTTTAAAAATATTTCATCTTCCGCTTTTGTAGCTTCGCTAACTATAAGAGGAAGATCAAAGTAATTAAATAATATCATAGAAGTAAGTATCATGGTTTTTTTAAAGAAATATTTCTGTGGGGAATATTTTTCGATAGAGCCGGAAAAAAAATGTGCTAAAATAAAGATTTAAAAAATTTTTTAAATCATTTGACTACTTTGAGTTAACATTACTGTAAGCTGGAATTTTTTTTACGGTGTCAGTAAACATACAAATTGAGAAATTATCTTCGATTAGCGCAGAAAAATTACGAGAAAATGTTTAATAATTTGTTACATTTTATAATTAGGAAACATTTTTTTGTCTTAATGATATTCTTGTAATGAATTTTCTTTACACATAACTCTAACAATATTTCTTGAGCAAAATTAGTTTTTACGCTCTAAATAAATAGCAAAATATTTAAAAAAAAAAATTGGTTTTTGGAATGCACAAAAACTTAAATTTACAGTCATTTAAATAAATTAAAAAAAAATTCAGTCTGAATTAAAATTCATTTTTCATTTCGCAAATTCGTGACTGTTTAAAGGTTTTTTTAAGCAACAGTTAATGTACTTCTCAAAGAAACACACGAGATGAAGGTATTTTTTAAGGTTTATTACTGAAAAACATGCATCTGAGTATGTATATATATCTAATCATACGATTCAATTGCATTTTTTTCTGTTTTTCATTCTTAATATTTAATTTTTCTTATGAATATTTAGAGTTTTTATAAAAACCTTTTTGTACGTCCTAAAAATATTTGCATTTCTGTATGTCTTTTTTAACTGATTGCAGCATTATAATAAATGCAAAAGTTTAATAGCAAATGACATGCATGTGATAGCTAAAAAAAATGGGATAAAGGTTATATAGATATGTGTGCCGGGTTCTAACCAAGTTTCTCCAACTAATCTACTTGGGGGAAATTATTCTTTAACTGTGGTTTGGAAATCGAGGGATGCGCAGTAAGAGGGTTAAAGAGAGAGAGGGTTGTAGAGTTATATAATAAATATACTATTGTTTCTGAAACTTGGTATAATATCTCGAATAAATGACTTCAAAACAGCCTTGAGTATGCACATTTCAGGTTCTTTCGTTAAAAAAAAGGGGGTGCGCGTTATACTCCGGATTTTACGGTAGTTAAAAGTATTTTAAGTATTCTGGCGCCACATTTTACTGCGAACACAGTAACCGTCATCTCTTGAACTCGCAGCTGGCATTGTATCTTTGCCGTGTACAGAGAGATTGAACTTCGTTAAATTTTAAGTGAATCAAAGTCCTCATTTTGGGGTGAGTTGCCAAGTCAAGTGTCATCCTCGTCACTTGACTGAGATTTAGAATTAGGAGGTCCATCACCAATATCAGTCATCACCACTTTCAGCTTCAAAAAAGAAAGGTTGGTAAACAGTCAAGCGTCATTTTATTAAAGACACTTTAAAATAAAAATAAAAGTCTTAATCGCTTTTCTTTCATAAGTGAAGAAAAAGAATAATCTCATCTCTCCCATTCATTTAAGAGTGTAACTAAAAATTTCTCTCGAAGAGTGGATTATTTGATTCATCATTTGTGATTGAAATGAAAAAGACGAAAATCATTACGATATAAATAATTCAGCATTCTAAATTCGTTCGGATATTCTTCTCCTTTCAAAATTCTTATCTAAATGATACCAGAAGCGCATTTAATGTTTTCCAATATAAAATGCATACCCCAAATCAAAACCAGAGGCAAGACCTTTGGATCTAAACGAGGTTAAAGAGGGAAATATTAAATTAAAGCGCCTCGCGGCCCCCTTTTCCTTATCTGCGAAATCTGAATCCTCGTTTGACGAAGGAAATTTGGGGCCCTTTAATGATGGCCGCCCCGATCACTTAAGCATTTTTCCTCCACCCCTAATGACGATTAAGGCGGCGATTAAGCATTTTAAAGCGGATGTTATTTAGATTTTAAGTAATTGCCAAATCGATGAACTCGTTCTGCTTCTGATGGCACAGAATAAAGCGACGGTAAAAAGGAAGTGGTGTCTTCTTTTTTCAAGAAAAAAAAAATGATTTGCCCTTTAAGTAGACAGAGTTTAAAACATTCTTTTCAATTGGTTTTGAAAGAGTTAATTGGGTGTTTTTTGTGTGACCTTTCTCTCTTGGATTTTGAAAACACGGAAAAGCGGTCGGAATGGAAAAATAGCGAAAAATATAGATTAACTTTTTTGTTGCGATTTGTGCTGTTTGTGGGAGTCATCAATTGATTTTATGACGCGGATGCGTATTTTGTGATGTAAAATGTTCCCAAGTTTTTATTTTAATATTCTCGAAAATTTGATTTATAGGAAATAAGATAATTGGGGAGTGAGTAAAATAAGAAAGATTAAATTCTCTAATGCCATAAGAGAAACTAATTATAATATACTATTTTATAAACATTTCATACATATATATAAAATATCATACACATATACATGAATCCCATATGTGCAAGACTGTAGTCCAGGGGTATAAACTCACACGCGATCCACAAAAAACATTTTTGAGGTCCGACTAATACATGACACTTTTGGTGATTCCAAGCTCTTCATCTACATTGTTCATACTTCGTCCCTATTTCAATTTTTCGATCATTCTTCCACTAGTGAAGTCAACCTGGTGATTTCTTCTTGCCATATTTTACAAAAGAACTCACCTGCACTTGCAGCGAATGTCTTTAATTATGCCTTCATTCTTCCTTTTATTGTAGTCTTTATCTGCCGTCACGAACCACTAGCATTTTGAGAATACTCTCCTCACCTATGATGTTTTGCTCCTGACATTTGCATATGCATCACCTTTCTACTGAATTTCGTGTTCATTGCACTGATAGCAAATAACACCTTTTATGCAATTTCATGGCTGTCTGCTTAAAGTTTACATTGTTGCACACCGATGTGTATTAAATAAATCAAGATGGAGATAGTTTATATTTGAATGACATTTAATTGTTTCAAGAAAAATATTTTAAAATCTGTTTTGCTTGTTATACAAATTAGAAATCAAAGAGAAGGAAAAGATAAACTCAATTTGCAACAATGTAATGCAGTGCTTATCAAACTTTCAATAACTGCGACCCAATTTTCAATCATAATTTCCATCGCGGCCCCCATACAATAATAATGCATTGAACACAATAAAAATATACAAGGGGTGATCAAATGAAAAGGTACGAAACGACATAAAAATGAAACAGTTAAATATTTGCATATTCCGCCAAGGGAGAATGTAGCGAGACATCTCGGGATGCCATTGGAGACTCTGACTGGGATCGCGGATCATGCGCGGGTGCCCGCATGCGCAGGAGAGAGACCAAAGGCTCTTATAAAAAGCGGCGTCCAAATGATGCGAGCACAGAATTACTCGAGCACAGAAAAAGCATTAACTCCGATGTGTACTGTGAGACACTCCGACGCCTACGCAGGTCCATCAAGAACAAAAGACCGGGGCTGCTCACGGAGGGTGTGGTTCTGCTCCATGATAACGCGCGTCCTCACGTCTCCAGAGTCACACAAATGGAACTGGACAAGTTCCAATGGGAGACGTTGGACCATCCGTCCTACAGTCCGGACATGTCACCCTGCGATTTCCATGTGTTTGGTCCACTGAAGAAACACCTGAAAGGAAAGCGCTTCAACTCGGACGACGTACTCAAGGACACTGTGAAGGACTGGGTCTCGTCACAGCCACAGGAATTCTGGGAACAAGGAATCCTGCGGCTTGTTCATCAGTGGGACCGTTGTGCTCAGGCCTATGGTGTATATTTTAAATAAAGTCTATATTTGTACCCACCGTGTCGTTTCGTACCTTTTCATTTGATCACCCCTTAAACTTTGAAGCTAAAGCTACAATACAACATTAATTATAAACCATACAAACTATCGAAATATAAAAATTACATTTCGTACATGAGAAGCCCTTGAGAGGCGCTATTAATTATTAAACTTGTTTTTAATTTAGTATTGATAAATTTACTATAAAAACAAAAATGAAGTACTGATACATTTATGGGTATATTATATCAGTGTAAATATGCATTTAATTTTTATTATGTCAGAAGGAATTTTATTTTACTTCCTTTCAGTAAATTAATCCTTATTTTAAATCTTTTATTTTCTACTTTTCACTAAGATCACGCCAACTTACAGTTATATCACGCCCCTCTAAGGGGGCCTGCCCAACTGTTTGAGAAATGCTGATGTAATAAAAAACAAGTGAATCAAAAGGAGATAAATTAGCTCTCTAAAAACAACGTCTAAGTTTGACCTTAGAACAAATTTAAGAGTTTAATTACCTATTTTCCGATAAGGTTTTTATTTATTGGAATGATTTATATTTTTCTGTCCTTACGTACAAAAAATTTAAAATTGTTAAGAAAATTGTTACAGTTTTCGAGGATGTTTTTTGCTCCTTCATTTAGTATGAGTTAGCTTTGTTCTATCGATTTTACTTTTTGTAGCGTGACGAAATATTTTTTTCCCATTTGATAAATCCAAATAGATTGGGAAACAACACCGACTGCTACCCTTAGCTTTGTATATGATAACTTTCTGAAATATATAATGAAGATTCAATTTTAAAGGAGATGAGGATAATTTGAGTTTAGGTCTCTGAATACGAATTATACACATATTTCCGATTTTGGTAACTAATTCAGATTGTAATACAAACACGTCAAGTCCCGATACAGATTTAGACAAATGTGGCATTAGGATTATCAGGGGAAAAAGACATCACAAGTTTTTTAAAAAGTTGAACAGACTATCCCTAACTACATTAGGAGGTCAATCAGAGTAAATATTATTATTTTTTAGTTTGTATGGACATAAAATCAGTAAAAACCATACAATAAATACATAAGAATGAGTAATTTTTCTTATTGATCCCTAGTTTTATCAAGCATTTGTTTTTATTTCTTCAAATATACTTTATTATTGCACAAAATTATATTTACTGAATAACATAAGACATGCGAGAATTTAATGTATTATCACACACACACACACACACACACACACACACACACACACACACACACACCCACACACACACACACACACCACACACACACACACACACACACACACACACACACTACATTTAAATAAGAATATAACCACCGCGAGTGTTTTTTCACTATCGTCAATGGATTTGTTAATTCTCCCCCCGCCCCTCAAAGTTTACGTTTACGATATTGCGGTCGGAATTTGTTCTATTTTGAATTTTTGTATAAATATAGATAGTGTTGTAATTGAATACAACAAACATGAATTTTGAAATGGCGGAAGTTCCTTAATCGTGAAAGGCTTAAAAGTTAATCCATTTTGGATCTTAAGTAGCTAATATAGAAAAATGAAGATGATAAACAAAGTTGCATAAGAAAAAAGTCTTATTTATCAATATTTAAATACTCGCATTTATTTTGGCGTTTGAAAATTTTATATTATTTAAAATTATTTTAAATCTTTGTATTTATTCTGGCATTTGAAAATTTTGTATTTATTTTTTAATATTTAACCTCTGCGATCAGAGTATTTTATTCCGGATGCATCACGCAATCCGGATTAGTATTTCACAGTGGCTTAGACGTTTTCTTACTACCGTGGAAAAACAGACATCTAGTTCAATCATAATTTTATCGTGGATTTTGAAATTAAAATTTTATAAAATCTAATAATAATTCAAGATTAATGTGTTAAAGTTTAAAATATGGTTAAAAATGCAAAATTATAGTTTATTACCTTATATCATTAAAATCTTTAGTTTGAAATAATGAAAACGGCTCCGACTTTAATTTCATTGAATATTTTATTTTATTTTTACATTCAATTTTTCGAAATCATTATTTATTAATTTAAATTGGCAAAAATAAAATATATGATCTTCTATTTTTTGCAAAATGATTATCTATAATTTTATATCATTCGATTTTATTATTAGATATTTACGAAAAAATATTGTCAGGGAATTAGGGTTATTTTAAATATCCGTTTTTCATATTTGCTTAGATCCTTAACATTTCCCCCTAATTTCTGCTTCGGCAATGACTATTCACAAATCACAGGGAGGTACTTATGAGGCTATTGTCTACGAATACGATCGCAAACATCCTACAGAATTAGTTAACGTATAGCTTTAACAAGATTATATATATAACGAGGATTCAAGGTTTATTTTTGGTTACTTAAGAAAATATTAGCAGCAGCTGGAAATTTTGGATTGGAGGAACAGGAACACCTCTAAATGCTTCAGAAACAGATAAACATCATAAAAGATCAAGAAGTCATTGAGAGGACTAACGTTAGAATTGAAAAGGTTACAAAACAAACTACAAACGGTCACCAAAATTTTTTTAGAATTCATCTCCAACAAGAAAGGATTATTGATATTTTCATTCAATTGTCAAAGTTTGCATGCGCATGGACCTGACCTAAAAATGATGCTATCACAAAAAAGTCAAATGTTCTGCTTTTGTCGGAAACTCGTATGAAAAACGAAGAACCACTTGATATTCCGAATTTCAACTTTGTTGTAAGTTATGAAAGATCTGAAGTTCCAGCAGCAGGCGTAGCTATTTATCACAATACTCAAGATACGTCACACTTCATTACTTCACATATGGACATACATACTAAATTCACTAGAAGCAGTGGTGTTAATGTTTCTGATACAGGCGAAATATGCGTTGCTCGTTGCGATTCCGAGAATGGGCAATACATATTAATGGTTGCCGTTTATATTTCACCTGGAAAATCTATGAGACAGATACAACAATTTTTATTCGAAAATTTGATGATTTATACAAAAAAGGTTCTGAAATGCTCGATAAAAGATTTCGCGAAAAATTTGATTATGTACCGATGATTTTAAGAAGAGACTTCAATATTAACTTTTCAGATGATAAAAATCTACCACTGATTGAATTTCTAAATGAAACACTTAATTTAAACATGTCCAATGATCGAAAACTCAATACTACAAAATATAAAACGACTATCGGTGCGGTTTTTACGTGATACTGAATCAAACATTTTCCTTTCTAACTTTAGTTACCATAAGCCTATTGTATCATTTTTAGAACAAAATGAAATAATTGAAAGTACAAAAAGTCTAAATTTTGTTGAAATTAATGATGACAATGATGCAAATAATTAAAATGATGTTAAAAATCAATTATATTGAAATTTAAGTAAATACAAATACTATCTATAAATAATATGATTGTATATTAATTGTTATTTCAATTGAATTGTATTTATATTTTGTCATGATCTTGTACAGGCCGTAATATATTTGAATAATAAAAAAACATATAAACATGCATTTAGTTTTTGCTCGGAGTGTCAATAAATGTGAAAACCAGATTGATGTTGATAATTTTAATTCAAACATTACGAAATTACAAATTTTAATACTAAAAGTTCTAAGTTTTCTCTTCTATCGGCAGTCTGTATAACTGCCAATTTTTTTTTAAAAAAAAATATGCGAGTTATATTTTTCGCATCTCAACATGCTATCATTCACGGATGTTTGTATAGATTGTTTAGATAGACAAACCAGAAACATGAATTTAGTTGTCAAATGCTATCTTGATAGAGGATAACAATACCAATGCTCGCCGTTCTCTGCTCACCACTTGCATCGTACATGCTGGTTAATTGTGTCAATTCACATAGTGTACCAAATAAAAGAGAATAAAACCTTTTAAGTTTTGATAGGATTACATTCTTTACTTGTGATAGAATTATATTTTTAGTGTAAATAAGAATACACATAAAAAAATTATTCATTCGTCACTGAACCGAAAACAGAAATTTTTGACGGAACGTAAACAGGAACTGAACCGATATATATTTTTTGTAAGTTGAACGGGAGGAAAAAAAAAACTACACATCCCAACCCTACAGTAAAATATCGATGCTCATTAAATAAGAATTGCAACAAATCGCATCTCTTAACAATGAATATATCTATCACGCTGATAAATCGGATTATCTAAAAAAGCCCTCTCAAACGGATTCGCGATATATATTGCATAATTAATGATTAAATTAAACGTGTTAAATAAAGAAATCCTGCAATCAGACTGGTATGGTCAAAGTAAAGTCGGGGTGGATGTGATAAAATTCGTCCTGACATGGAGCTTTGAAACCTGGAAGGGGAAATAAATATTATTAAGTGTCCTTAATTTCATTTTTGTGTGAGCTTCTTTCTATCTTGACTGATGATGCAGAACAGGTTGGCAAATATTATGCATAATGTTGCTAATAAGTCCTCCCAGCCAAAGAGACTCTCTTGATGTAAACCAGAGCTATTGTTGTAACTGTTTTTTTATATAATGAGCAGACAGTATGACTGCTTCGGGGTTATTAAAGTAGTCCATGTGAAATTTGAATGGTTTTGCTCGAGAGTTAGAATGCACAAGACACTGAGTATTAACTGTGATTAATTTGCACGGTTATTTTCTGTGAGTTTATTCAAATAGTTGGGTAAATAGTCTTAGTGAGCAGAAAGACGGCTTTTTGGACGAAATGCCTGAACATAGAATGGGTTTAGTGAATGAGGGTTTATTAACGAAGTACACGATTGCTATTGGCGGAATGCCCAAAAAGACCAAGCTCACCCGAAAGAGTTTAGAGCCACAAAACCGACCCTTGGGAAAACAGTCATCCTCGTATTTAACCTTTACTGAACAAAATTTTTATCTTTTGCATTTTCCTTTTTCACGTGGGGAGCACACAAAGGCAATTTTATTTAACGTACATGTATTTTGGAACAAGTATATAGCTTAAAACATAATATAACATAAGAAAAAATTTTTTAAATCAATTCCTACTCTGCTAAAGAAAGAAATTTTTTGCTTTAGTTGCTTTTTATTAAATAATTCCACTTATTATAAATATGTATACTGCATATGACCGAAACACAATATTCAGAAAAATAGAAATATATTTTTCCCTTCCGTGTAGGGTGTTGGACTATCATTTTTATTTGTCACTATTCATTCGTTCATAAATTACATTCTGAGAAGTTAGATCATCCCAGGTAGGATTCGAACCCACGACTTTCGGATTACAAGTCCAACGCTCTATCCATGGCGCTACAGGGACACAAAGAGAGCTTTTCCTTTTTATATATGATGTTGGACTATTATTTTTGTTTGTTACTATTTATTCATTAATTAAATTTAATTAATGAATTCGTATTTAAAAAAACTGTATTAACATTAAGTGTCATCCACTACAAGCTTTAAAAAATGCCTTTGAACTTTAATGGATGAATAAAAAGTATTTTATTATCGATTTAAAAACTGATAAAGATATAAGTATATAATATCTAGGCAGAGTATATGAGCTAATATTTGGAATAGAATAACAGGAAAGTATTAACATGCTGTTGGCAATGGATATCGTAATTGTGAACTATAGTCAAGTAACGAAGACGACACCTGAACTAGCACCCTTTCTCCTAACTTCCACACAACGCCTCCGAGAAGGCATTAAGCTTTGATAGATTAACGTGCATCAGGCCCTCTGCACGACTGGTTTTCAGTGTTACTAGTCTTGAACACGAGACATCCTGGTGGCGAGCCCATTACCATAACAGCTAGACTACCACTGCCTAGTATGAGTATAGTTATGGTGCATTTAATTATACTAACGAATTTGTAAGATAATATTTAATGCAGTTAGAATGGTGCTTACATTTGGTTTTAAAATTATCTTGCTGAGAAACAATATTTTGAATAAGATCATTAGTCGGTACACTTCACACCTCCATTTAAGTTTTTTTTATTGGGATTCTTTTTAAACTTATTATTTTAGACTTTTGTTTAAATATCAAACTGAGATTTGCATTATGGTACACTATAATTTTAGGGAATTTTATTTGAATATAAATAAATTGAAGTTTTACTTATACATAAAAATCATTCATTTTATTCACGAAATAAAATAGTATTTTGAAGCACATTTAATACATTGCAGAGTGAGTGTTTTATTAACATTGCATTGGGTTATGCCACTAAATACCACCGAGTATAGACGGAGTACGTGCTCATTAAATCAGTGGGTCCGAAAGTCTTGTGGGCGGTCGTAGCAAAAACCGCGAGTGCAGGGGGCTGGTGAATATTTCCCTTCCCTTCAGCTCCATGTCGAAATTGTGGAGGTGGAGATAGGTGGTGTCGCCATCTATCGTTAAGAAGTCTAACCTGTCTCACAGACAATGGCAACTTTCATTCCTTCCCTGCGGGAAGGACACGACAACAACAACAACACTGGGTTATTGTGAACTATGGTCAAATGAGGAGGACGACACCTAAACTAGCACCCCCTCTCTGAACTTCCACACTATAAACATGGGATCACTGAGTCTCAACAGATTTAACGTCCATCAACCATTCTACGCTGCGGGTCTTCAGCGGCACTAGACTCAAACTCATGACACGCAGGCCATGAATTCGTGACCTTGAACATTAGGCTACCGCTGCCATTTTACATTACAGAATACTATTTTATGCATATACATTACAAATTTCTGTTTTTCATTTGTACCTTAATTACTATTATATACTCAATGCTCTTACTCGTTATGTTAACAAGTTCCATGTGTAAAGAAATTTGGAATTGAACATATAGTTTCTGTTTTTAAATATGCTTAACAGAAAATATTTTTTTATTTTGCTAATTAACTTGGAATATTTGTACAGTGAAATGGAAAACGTAAAGACGAAGAAAAACTGCTTCTTGATTATTTAGTATGATGAGCTTCTAATGAAGCTCATCATACTAAATACATATAACTTCTATAAAACATAGAACTACACGAAACAGTATTTTACATAGAACTTCTACGAAACAGTATTATGATTTCAAACATTGATTACTGAATTTTAATGATTCGTATTCTGATTTTCACATGGGAAAAAATTAACAAGAATCACATTGTATTAATGCATTAAAAAAGTTTTAAAGATTTACCACGAAAAAAATGTGGCTTAACTGTTTCCAGTTAGAAATGTATCAAATGAATAAAGAATTAGCGAGTAAAATAAATTTCCATAAAACAATTCCGACAGCTTACGCTTTACTTAAGTTTTAAATAAAAGAAAAATTATATATATAATTTAAACTTAACAAAAAATTAGTATTAAGTGTATAATACGAAATCAAGAATTAATTACGAAATAGTTTTCAAGTAAATAAAAATTTTATGTACTCTGAACTTTATGTTCAGTAGAAATAATGAAACTAAAATAATGAAAATAATTTAGTTTAACAGTGAATACCATTGAGAAATTATTCGAATTCATGAAGTATGTAAAATCCTGTTTAAAGAAGACTTTACGTTCATACAAACGTTAAGCAACAGGTGTAATTAACTTTTAAATTAAAATAAGTAATCGTATTAGTTTTCATTTTAGAAAATGAGAAGAAAGCGTATTAGAATTTTCTTTAAAAAGATACATAATTAATTACGGGAGAATAATTTAATACTCTTCAAATTTGGATTAATTAATTTAATTAAACTTTTTGATAAGATGTGAGGAGGATACCCATAACAGTATTAATTCTGGTTCCTTTTCGGTTCTGGTTTTTTGGATGTATTTTATTAGTGAGAAGGAAAGCCTTTTGAATTGGAGAATAATTTTTAATTTGAACAAAATATTAAAAATCAAAAGAAGCGAGAAAGTTTATTATTAAAATGTAGAGCTCGATGACTTCAATTAAAAAGAATTAAAATATTGTTTATTCCAAGAAGTAACATCGTTGCAGAGTTTAATTAGTTTAAAAATATTAGGAATATTGCAAAAGGCTTCGTAAAATATTATTTAAAAAGAAATTAAATTTAATATCGAAGAGCTTTGATTAATTGCAAAACACTCCTTTTTACTAACATTCTTTCTTGTACAAAATCTCTCATATAAATGTAATTAGAATAAATTATAATAGAACGAATTGGAAAAGTCTCACAAAGGCTTCAGTTAATTGAATAGGAGAAAAATTGTTTAATATTTAAGAAAACAAAAATTTCTTTGGTGATTGTTTAAATTCTTTTCAAGAAATATTTCCACAAAATAAATTGATACTTTTCGAGTAGGTTATTAGCACTTCCTAACATGAGTTAAGTATTCATTCTTTAATTCTCTAATTAGCAGGAAATATAAATAGAATTGAAGAATTTTTGCCCCTTAGATATTTTTAACCTTGTCTTATCGAAAACGTGAGATATAAGCAAAGCGAAGTGAGATTACGTAGTAAAAAAAAATCCATCATAATAAAAACGCTCATATATTAATAAAGTTTTCTTCGTTGTCTGAGATAAATTTTTTTTCAAACAGTGAATAATAATATATTTCTTATCGAAACGATAACTCCTCATCTAAGGATGTATGTTTGTTGAAAGGAAAAAAGAAATAAAAAGAGCCATATATATATATGCCAAATTCTTTCATCTTCCCGGTTGTTATGACAACAGGATTTTTAAATTAGATGGCAACAGAGAGGAAAGACAAGAGGGTGGAGGGAGGGAGTTGCCTTTGGGAAAGTTAAGGGAAGTGAAGATAAGGATGATTTTTCCATTTCTGGAAACATGCTATGGCATTTCTTTTGTCGCATTTTAATAGTCATGCAGAATTCATGTCAGTTTGCTGTCTCGTCAGCAATGCTTACTTATCTGTTTTTTTTTTTAAATAAATAAAGTAGAGATTAGGATCAATATACGTTTGATCGTGTGTGTGAGTTTAAATTTCTCTTTTAAAATATTTACTTAATTTGTGGATATTTATTCCTCTATATTTTCCGAGTTTTCAACATCCCCTTGAATGAAAAAATGTATGCCCTAAAAAGCTAAAAGTAAATGCATAATGACTGACTTATTTATCGTAACATAATGGAAATGTATTCTTTGGGAAACAGGAAAGTTTTTCTTAAGGTCAACAATTTCATGATATATAAGAAATATTTTATAAGTATACGTTTGGAATTTGAATTTTGTTTATTTATTACGTATTTTACGTTCATATTCTTTAATTAAATGATACTGAATTCTAAAAAATTCATATTACTGGAAAAAATATTAGGTAGAATATATCCTGAATCTGAATGGGTCATTTTTCATTACTAATGCCTTTTTCGTTCGTTGATTTCTTTCGACATCTTTTTATTTTATTACTATTATTAAATTGTTTAACCATATTCCCCTTGGATTATGCATGATACCTTAAAACAATTGAAAAAAGGGAAATATGATATAAATGGCAGACATATATTTTTCAAAAACTTTCATATCTATTTAGTAATTAATTTTTCGAGAGATAATTTCATCCTGTTTAACAAGAAAATTTACAATATCTCGTCTTTGATATTTAAATATTACATACTGTTTATGAAAAGACTGTGATTAAAAATAATTAGGCTTTAATCGTAAAACTGTTTGCAATTAAATGCATTCCTATTGCTTTGTTTTTCATTTTATCTTTTCCTCATATAAAATGTTGGAAATGAAGAATTAAAAAGGGAGGAATATTAATGGGGATCGCGTCTGCAACTGAATAGATTTCTTCCATTTATTTGTTTGAGCTATCTTTTAATGCTGCAACATTTAATCACTAATTAATTAAAGCAGATAACAGTGACATTCGCTTTCTTGTTTTTTTGTGTTATAATTAAAACCTAGCATATAGAGTGGATAAATTATTGTTTAATGAATGCCTTAAAATTGTTTTCATGAAAACGTTTGTTTTTCAAAATAATTATTTGTATTGTAAAATTCAAATACATTGGTTTTTATTCTTAAAAAAATATTTTAAATTTTTCACAAGTGCATGAAAAAGCCTTTAGTGAAAGCTGTAGACCTTGTTTTCCGGCAATATGAGATATATTGTCGGAAAGAAAACATTATAAAATATTATTGGTCTTTTCTTACTAAGCAAAATTGTGTTAAATGACGAAACACTAATTTCCAGAGAGTGAGTAAACCTGGGTGAAATAATTATAGCTTGCATGCAAAATAGTTAAGAAAAAAATTGTAGTGTAAATGCTTTTTGCGAACAGTGTCAGGAGAGTCAATATGAGTGGTTGAGAAAAGCAAATAACACTCATAATTCATTAAAAAAATTAGTTATTTGATTTTCATATGAAAAAATACAAAAGTATTCCGATCTTTATAATATATTCTCTTTCTACTTAGAAATCTAACATGAATATTTTACACTGTGAATATTTACACTATTTACTTATGAATATGGAAATCAATCTGAATTCTTGCAAGTCCGTTAAAGTTTGTAATTCAAAGTCAATTAATTTAGATCAAGCAATAACTCCCATTAAAATTAAGCTATAAATATATTATTATCAAGTTTTAATTGGTTCAAAGCTGGATACAGCACCATTCATTCACTTCAAAAGATACATCACATCAAGTAAGAGTTAAACTGAGGGGGGGGGGAGTTACAATAATTTTCTGGTGTGAATTAACCAATTCCGCCGAATTCTACCAAGGGACGATGAATCGGGGATTTAGCAATGAAAAAGTGGTGTACATTTCATCCCTAATGCGTAAGAGTAGCCACAAAGGTAACCGAGAGGTCGTGATGTCAAACTCTGTTATTGTCCGAGTCAGAAACCATTACGAATTCTAAGTGCAGGCGAATTTCATAGTCTTCTAGTAATTGGATATAAATATTTGAAGAGAAGGGGATCGGTACAAATTAATATTTTTATCAATTGACTATGGTTCAAAATGATTTAGTGTCCACGGTAGTCTCGAACCGGAATTGTTCCTGTCGAGTCACGGGTTGTGGATCTGGGAAGTACTTGTAAAAAGGCAGAGTAGACACGGTAGCCACTCACGGACTCGTGGTTTGATATGCCATGAATTTGAGTCTAGTGTCGATGAATGCATGTCGTGCAGAGAAGGACGATGCACGTTAAATATGTCAAGGCTCGAACGTTCTCCCATTGGTGTGGTGTGGAAATTAGAGGAGGAGGTCCTCGTTCCTTGACCATGGTTCAAAATGACGAGGTTCATCACCAAAAGCCCTCGAGTAGTTGAATCATGAGATGTTAATACTCACTTACTGTTGAAGGCTAGATGCTTGTTATTTTGTAGAGGCTCAAAATCCTCACGGAGCCGTGGTGGTGGTTGAAGAATAAGGAAGAAGAAATAGATCGAAATAACTAAATTTTTGGAACAATTACACTAGTTGTTGCTCCATTGATTTTTCTGATTTTAGTAAAAAAGGCTACAATAACGCTTGTCTCTTAAAAGCAACTTACCTTTCTCAGGTAAATACGAGATTTATCCCAGAATAATGTTTCTTTCACAGGGTTTCTTTTCTTTGGTAAAAACTGGTGGAGTATCCCTGGAATGTCCTGGTGACCTTTCTCTGTTTTCCACTGTTACCTTTGTCTTTTCCTCCCCTCCCCCCTTTTTTGCATGTAGGGAGTTTATCTTTTGCATAAATTCATGTATGTTTGGTGCCGCTGGAACGAATAAATCGCTGGTCCAATAAAATTAGGTATTTTTTCACTAGAAACATTAGATAATTTCCATCTAATTATCCATTTATGTAAAAGAATATTCATCATAACTGTTTTTCAAAATTTTACAAGTATTTTTTTCTGAAAGTAGGTAGCAGTTTAAGATAATACATTCTGTAAAAACTGTTGTGAGAGACAAATAAAAGTTATTGTATTTTATTACTTTTTAATCTATTTTCTCTCTTTCTCTCAAAATATTTTTTCAAGTGTAACACTGACATTCGATAATACAATAAGATAGCTTCCCTTTCTGAATGTCAAGCTGTCACGGCCGGCCGTAAACTTATAATTAGTATTGTTACAATTGAGTCCTGGGTTCTAGTCCCGAGTGACTCTAAGGACGCGATGTGTAAAGGAGTTAATTCACGTTAAATTTGTCGAGACATCTCCAAGTTTGGAAGTTTTACACTGTGTAAGTTTGAAGGATGCCTGCTGAAATGTCATACTTGTCACCTTGGCGGAGGTTGAAAATATCGATAAACGTTGCCTATATCTAGCATGTGGCTTCGCTGAGAAATTCATCAATCGTAAATGCTAACAACTATTAAATATAAAATGGTGAACAAATTGATTTTCAATTAAATTTTATAAAATGTGACAAGAAATCCTCCTAGTAATTCCTAAAGCATCTTCGCTTATAATGGAGATTCGCTTACCAAGGAGACTAACTTACACGATATCGCATATTGAAACATATTTGGACTTTTAAGAGGCCCTTTCTCCAAACTGCGTGAAACAACTTTATCCCCAAAAGAGCTGATCAAAGCAAGTTTTAAATCGTTCCCTTTCTTCAGCGCTGAGTGCGCACGGAAATATAAAACAACTCAGCTCCACTCTTTTGAATGGCTCATTACGGAAACGCGCCATTCCAAATACATTATCTTGCGCACAAAAGACAACTCGGGGGAAGATTTCGCACACCTGTTGCCACACGTCAGAATCTTTTATTCCGAAAGTGCTCTTCATCGCCACCTCCCACCCCCCATTCATGAGGAGAGATATCTTTCATAAAATAGAGGATCGGATTTTGTTCCGTCAGATATGGAAGATATTATGGTAAACTAAAGGGTGGAAAGAATAGCTATAACTTAGAAAAAGAAATTTTCTTTTCCGAAATTTAAAAGAAGCTGACAACAGGAGCTGTCAGGTTGTTTTTTCTTTATTGAAGGGCCGACTTTCAGTTTGTTTTCAAATATTGTGTTTATTTCTGTCTGCAAAAAATATTCTTAGGAGTATTAGAATGAAAGAGCGAACTGTCAATAGAGTTTTGCTGCATGTGGGTTATTTTACGAAAAATTCTTTGTGAAATATTTTTATAAAAAATAAAAGGAAATTTTCGTGTTTTGATTGAATCTTTTTGTTTACTGATTGTGAAGCTTGAAAAAATGGAATGGGGTTTTAAGACTGTATTTTTAGCTACCAAATGTTTATTTTTTCTAACAAAAATGTGTGGCCTGCCAATTTTCCAATGCCTGCTTTCTCCTTCGTAATTTTCAAAAATATGTTTTTTGAATATTTATTTCTCTTGAGTTACATATTGAATTAAAGTAAGACACTTATAAACATCAAGCTATTTTTTATAGATTCATCGATACACTACAGTGATTTAAACGTAATCAGAAATTCAAGAAAGACTCAAATTATAAGTATTTTATGGCTGTTGCACGGTTGCCGCTTTATCTCTGGAACAGTTTCTTTGTCGCTTATCTTTGTTCTTGCCATATTTTCAGATGAAATGATTTATTTTCTTCATATTTTTTGAGTATGGTGAAACTATTTACCGTGGGCACCATAAAGTAAGCTTGCGACAGTTTGCTTTGTAGAGAGAAGCAAAATCTATTGTCAATAAGCGTCGTAATTCTGAATCCCAGTCATGTGATATGGAAGATACCTGAATAGGAACCTTATTTTTCAAACTCCCACACCGCACCAATATAAGAACTTTGAGCCGCGATAGATTTAATGTGCGTCAGGCCCTTTTACCAATGTTGGTCTGTAATGGTACCATTGTTTGAGTCCTCTGTATCGTTTCCGTTGTAAATCGACTTTTTTTGAGGATATGATCGCCACTTTCAATAAACACGTACATCCTTAAAATATTGCTGCGGTCTTGTCTTGGGCATCGCCCCGGCAACATTGAACACTAAGAGGAACTCCACTACTACTCCACCCAAGAACCGTATGTAACTCGAAAATAAAAAGGTCAACGGCTACCATCTAGAAAACCATAGAGAGGGCAGAGAGAAGGTACGGTTTGAAACTTTCGCAAGTAATGGATGTGATCTCCACCTACACAAACAACAGAATTTGAACTCTCAATACTATTTTTAATAACTTCAATGTAATTCATAGCTGTAACGTAATTAAACGAAATATTTAAATATCCCGCTACCCTTATTCATCTCAAACGTTTCGACGGAAAAACTTTCCAACGTTAATAGAATCATGTGTGAGTTACAATGTGTAGTGAATCCTAAAAAAGAAATTCGATTGCTTTGTCGTACGAAATATATTGCTTTGCAAATTTACTTTTCAAAATTTTATTGCAATACTATGATTCTTAAAGTCCATGTGCACGCACACTCGCGCATACGTATATTTACTCTTAATGGTTAAAACTGTTCTTTTTAAAACTTTACATAGGGCATTTTTAAACTTTGTGCAAAAAGTAACAATTTTACAATGAATCATATTTTGGAATTTTTTAAACTTTAAATTAAAAAAGTATTAAAGAGAAGAACATTTGTATATTTATTTCTTTACAGTAAAGGGAAAATAAATTCTTTTATAATTCACTCTGATAGGTCACGTAATAAAAGTGTAGAAATATTCAAAGTACAACTAAATCACAAAGACACTAAGAAATATAAGAATTCTGGAAATTAATAACATGCCTAAAAATAGAATGTGGCACTGTTTATTTTTTAAGGAGAGATGGAATGATTGTTGTTGGTTTTGTACTTTTCCCTTGCCTTAAAATAATCTGTAGTATTTAACTGTAACTGGGTGATTTATGTTTGCATTCAATCCAAATTTATGTGTTTTTATCAATCAATAAAATTATAAGTTTGATGTATTTTGAAAAGCATCTCTGATAAATAATATTTAATGAGTCATTTCATTTAAAAATACATTAGAAGACGACGAATAATCTCTTCTAATGATAAAAAAATTGAAAATAAAAGATTCAGAAACTATTGCATTGAATGAATTAATTTGAGTGTGATGCAAATTATCTTGGCATAATTCTAAAATTTATTTCAAATTATTACACAAAGGTTAACATTTTTATTACATTAATAACAATTCTCTTTAATTAACAAGAGGAGAAAAAGTACGAATTAATGCATAAATCTAAGTTCTTATCACTGGATTGAATCATAATAACTCACAGTTGAGTGTTGATAGCTACAAATTACAAAATATTTAATTTTTTTATGTTAACTAAATAGAAATATTTCAAAAACTATTTAATGTAAATTCAAAGCATTCAATATCAGGCAACTGTGTGAAATTTTAAAATAAAATTAAATATATATTTCCTTTATTTGTTATTCATTTTAAAATTATATCTAATTTTCAAAATAAGTTTAAAATCTTACAAAAAAATAATCAAATGCGCTTTATAATATCATTATTTGGACTAATTTTCTTCTAATTCACTAAAAATTTAATTTAACTTTTTTTTCATCTAAAAAAGAATGATCTTATTTTTATAGTTTTAATATATATTTTGTATATTATTGAATGTATTTTTAGTTGTTTAGAATGTATTTTTAGTTTATATATTGTTAGTGGATATTTTTTCGTTTAAAATATATTGATTTTCATTTTGATAAAATTTCATTTACCGTACAATATTTCGAATGCAACCAAGTTCCCTGAAATACAATTTACCTTACACGCATTATCGTTTGAAATGAAATATAGAGGTTTCACATGAAATATGATAATGCTTCAATTAGATCACACTTTTTTTGGTAAACTTTGCAAAAGTTTTGTTACATTTTAAAAATCACCATAAAATCCTCAAAACCACCCATTTGCACCCATTATTTCATTTCAGCCAGTCCCTTTTTATTTTTAAGATTTTTCCAACTGTGAAGTATACTTACTATTAGATATATTCCTAAATGATAATTTTTCATTTCTATAAAATATTTTGTAAGTTTTCGCACAGAATATTTATTTTGCATCCATTTCACTTATGTTTTTTCAAGATCACGTTTTTAGATTATGGAGAGATCTATAGATTATGGAGCTATAAAAGCATCAATAATGCCCTTTTTCATGTGAAAAAAAATCCCGATTCCCTTCTCGGTAGAACGAAATATTTTTTACTCTTTTAGGAGGCCTCCACCCCATGAAAAGGCATCGGAATTCCAATCAAGCTTTAATTATAACGGGAGGAGAATGTTAATATCCCAGTTGCATGAAAAGGATATTGAGATCCCTGTTATGGAGCCCACATTCGATTCCTTTGAGTGAAAAGTCACAAAAGAAACATCCTAGAGACGTCTTCTAATTTCAGATGGATGCCTCACACACAGAGAGGCATGGAGGAGTGTCCTCCCTCCTCCTCCTCCTCGGGGGGGGGGAGAGTGAGTAATAGAGTTTGGAATGCGGCAGTTTTCCAGAAACTCTGTTTCATTTAACACCTCCCCGTGGCGAATGGGGTGTGATCTAGATTAATGGGGGTGCATTTAGTAGCATCTATTGTCACTTAAAATATTGCAATCTGAAATAAGTTAATGAGCGCTTTTAAATTTGAATGGAATGGGCCACAAGTATAGGGGTTGTAGAAAACGAATTATCAAGCTATCACTTTTATAGATAATTGCTTTTACTCTTAAGTAGAATCACTCATATGATTTTAAATTTAAAGTACTATTATTTGAAGCGTATTATTTTTTAATGTTCAGCAACCAAAAATTATAGACAAAGTACAATCCTAAAATGAAAAAAGGGTAGAACAAATTTTTGTAGATACTTGGAGATAAATATTATATGAAAACAAAATAAATCTACCTTAAAATTTTGCTTTACATTTCAACAAATGAAAGAAATTGAATTATTTATTCAAAGGTTAGTGAAAAACTTTAATGAAATGCTAAACAAATCGTGTGTGTAATAGTGAGAAAAAGTTTTACCTCTAATAAATTGACTGATTAAGAATTTGTTTTCTCAAAAGATATATAACCAATAAAATAATCTAAATGTTTGAAACCAGACTATAACTTTAAAGTACAAGAAAAATTCAAGTGTATTAAAACGATATGAATGATCAATGTAAGAACAGCATTTTTTTTAGTTTAGGAGCTCCTTCCTCTGTTTCCATTATTATTGCTGCTACAGACCGTCTTGCGGGGGAATGGCTTATTTAAGTTAAATCTGCCAAAGTCCTTACGTTAGAGAGGTGAGGGAATTTGGAAATTAGAGAGCCATCTTAGGTGTCACCTTGACCTTTAGATCGTGATTTTGAATGACGAGATTCTTTGCCAATGTTTCTCGTGTATAGCTGTGAAGAATGACGTTAACAAATAATTGAAAAATCAATTATTTCAAAATACTTACTAATAGAGATATTTGTATTTAATAATATTAAAATACAGCTTAAAATGAAGAAAATGGGAAATTTAGAATAATAAAATTTATTAAATACTATGCATCTGATGTGCAATAATTTCATCTAATTGGCGAATTATTTACTTAACGTACCATTTAGGAGCTATACGAAGATAATTCTCGGCGTTTCGCCATAATTTCGAGGCACGATCAAAATGCCAATAACGCTAGAACTGGTATTAGCAAACTTTCACACCATGTCAACTAGAAGATCGAGCCTGTTCAAATTTATTTTGTGTCCGCCCAGTTGTACGGCACTTTCTTAGGGTATTAGGGTAGTTTTTCAGGACTCAAGAATCTCACGTGAAATATATTGCTTAGGAAACATTAATAAGAAATATTTAATCTGAATTTTTGGGTGGGAAATAATACAACAATATGTTAAAAATGAAAAAAATTATTATTAATTATTCTCTTCTTTCACAAAATTAATAATCACTAAAGTCCTCCCCCACCCCCTGTTTTCCCCTTAAATAATCGCAAAGCGCAAATTTTCATTCGCTTCTAAATTAAAATGTAATTAACTATTATTATTATTATCTTCCTTTTGTTTTTTATTATCTGTGCCCAAACTAATCGATATTCCTCGTTTGTTGTTCAAATTCAGTCTCCTGTCTCATTAAAGGAGGAAATTAAATCCTTGTATAAAACTAATTTTTGTGTTCCCTCTAATGAACATAAAATAAAAATAAAAACATGAAGTTTGGAAGACAAGTAAAACACGCATTAAAAGAGTGCTGCTAAAGTAAAACTAACCCATTTCTGATTTTTTTAAAAAGTTATTTTAAAAATTATACTAGTATTAAATTTTAAATTACTCTAATAATTCTAATATTTCATTGCTTTGAAAACTCGTCAAAATATCAATAATAATTTGGTTTTGAGTGACCTTATGCACCAGGAGTGGGCAGACTATTTCAGGATGCGGACTACTTCTAATTTTTTCAAGGAGTTGCGGTCCACCCAGTGTCAGTGGAGCACACCAGGGCGGGGGAGGGGTCCATGGATCCGGACCCTCCCTCATAACCCTTCATTTTTTCCCAATTCATTATAGTCCCATGTAAATTGTATGTAAAATGTGATTAAGCATTTGATATTAGTAATTTATTTATTCAGTGATTTATTTTTTGCTGTTTTTTGTTCCTGACAATCGACAAAATAAAAAAAAATTGGCTGCGTGTCAGGATATGATACGCAAGAATGGTTAGACCTTCAAAAATCCCTTTAAAAATAAGTACACCCTTCCCTTTAAAAATTCTTATGCACGCTGCTGCTCAATGTCGTAGGTGTGGAGAGGTAAGGAAAAGGTTATTATTTTAACTTAAAAATAAGTACGGAATATGTGTACTTACCTACAGAACTAAAATAAAAAAAACGACACTTTTAAAACCGCGTTAAAAGCAAAACGCAAGATACAAACTTAATAACAATAGCCCCAAATATAATTATATCAAATGATGCATTTATTATAAAACAATTCAAAATACATTAAAAAAATAAAATTTTTTTATCTTAAGTTAGTTTTTGTTGTTCTAGTCAGTAGAAGGCTTAGTCTGCATACTGTCAGCCAATCTTGAATTTTCTATATATAATTACTTACTGGTAAAAGTTTTAGGCGCGGTCACCTCAAAATGTCTTGGTGCTCCACTTGTCGATCGCGATCGACGTAATGCCCACCCCGGTTATACACACACCGATCAATGAGTTAGAGATTCAAGACCAATAATTTATTGGACCATTTTTTGCACTCTGATTCGCTTAGGAATCGAGTCTACATGCTTCTGGAGTGCATTTACGCCCAGAAAATACCATGCACTGGCTATGCAGCTTTTTAGATTTTGTAAATGAGAGAGAAGAAAAGATTGCTTTCGTACGTGTCTTTTCACCATGTCCTCCATTCTTTTTATTGGATTAAGATCCGGGCTTTGTGGTGACCAGGACAGGTATTGGAAGTCAAACTGATATTCAGCAAACTAATTTGGAGCGATTCTGGCACGATGCATAGTTGCGTTATCGTCCATGGAATATCCGTCGCCATGAGTAAAAATAAAACATTGCAGGGTACACTTAATTTGCAAGTATATCTAGGTGTCTCATTGCTGTTTGTTTACACTCGAGGAACACCAGGGCGCTACTCCTATCCAACAGAATACGCCCTATATCATGATAATCCCACCCAACCCTTGTACAGTGCGAGTATGGCAAGATGGATTCGGGGTTCTCGCCAAATTTGACGCCTTACATCAGGGCAAAATAGGCGTGGCATGATTTATCCTACCTCATTACCCGTTTCCAATCCTAAGATGTCCAGTGTTTTCTTTCTGGACACCACTGCAAACGAGTTTTTGCATTTCGGGCAGATATGAGCTTTTTTCTCACAGGAATCCGACTATCCATTCTTTTCCTCTGCAATTCTTTGCGCATGCATCATACTGAAATCAGTTGTGAAAAGACTTGGCTGATAATTTGTGTCAGTTGGAGCACAATAGAGTAATGATCTGCCGGTACAATTCCGACGCCAATCACGGAAAACTGTGCTCGAACCGCAGTTGCTTCTTCTGGAGAAGGACTGTGGATTTTGATTCCAACTTTTGAAACCTTTGATATGGCTACTTTTGAGAACTCTGTGTGATTTGCAGTCTTCAAAATCGAGGCCTCTGCGAAACGGGCACCAACAATAAACCTTTTTACAAATGGGGAAATGTCTGTCGTTCTTTCCTTTTTACTACATTCATCGTAAAAAATACTCTGATTCTTTACTTATAGTACCATTTTAACTATGCGTAACCCATCCTTCCCAAATTACTTGATACATCCCTAGCGCAATTCAAATAGAAATTTGTAAGATTTCTAAATCAATTAGCAGTGTGTGTAATATTCTAAAGTGTAGATTCATAAGTCTATAATTTTTCAATAAATATTAAAGATTTACCATTGTTTTAAATCCAGTTTCAAACCTAAAGTACATCTTTGATTTTAAATACTTTTCATTGCATATATTAACTGAAAATAAGCATTGGGATATGTACCATAAGCTAATGCCATTTTCATTACATAACAAAATGCACAACTATAAAATAAATTACTTTGCTTTAGTTAGTTTTCATAAAGAAATAAAAAAAAAAACCTATTCCAATGATTCTGTACAAAAATTAATCTTTTCCATTAATTTTGAAATGTAATCTATCCAGCTGATTTTGTTTCTGCTTTTTAAACAAGTTCCATTTACAAAAAGTCTGGTTTTTAGGGTAAAATAAATGAACATGTTTTTCTTAAAAGAAATTTATTTTGTAAGAATTTAATTAAAATTTTCTTTCTACTCAAAACAATTTTCCTATTTAAAAGGAAAAAAATACATTAGATTTTATAAAATTATTTTGCTAGATGATTAAATATATTTCTGGCAGAGGAACGTTTTTTTTTCAAACAGTGAATGAATTTCATATTTTTGAATAACAAACATGATAACACTTCTGTTTATTATTATCTCGCACAAAAATAATTCATACATTTCTAACCTGATCGAATAAAAGAATTTCTATTATTAAAGAGCAACTTTATCTTTTGAGCAAATTTTAAGCGCCTCTAAATATTTTCCAACTATTTATTTCCTATTCATCAACGAAAATCTTTTATCTTACTCTTTTGCGCAGTTAAAATAAGATTTAAAAATAAAACTCTCTTTCTCTCTCTCTCTCTTTCTCTATATATACATATATATAAAATGGTTTTTAAAATTTTTGTTGTAAAATGTGTTTGTTGTATAACGATATACAGATATGGGATTTAGTATTTATTTATTATAATGCATTTTTCATCCCACCCCTCCGTGTATTGAATAGCGTACATAAATTTTAAAACTCCCTATTTTTACTTTCAACTTGTTTTACTGCATTTCTAACTATTAACCTTTATTAAAAACATATTCTCATTAAAAATAAATAAATTTAGAATGATTATTTACGAATATCTATTTGTTTTTAAAAAAGAATATTTGTAATTTAGTATTTATTAAGTAAATGGAATGCTATTTTATTTTTTGCAATGAAATTGCTTTTATAATGTGTGGTTATGAGAAACGCGTCAGCAGATGAAAGGAATGCTAGAAGGGTAACATGGAAGTGAATTTTCTTGTCCTTTTTTAAATACGTCGGCCCAAATGCTTGGTTGATTGAGTCACTTGTAGAGCTACCAGCACAGCTTTTTTTTCGATCTACATTGAGTTCTATCACCACGGTAGCTTTAGGTGTCGATTGGGTCCATTATTGGGTCTTAGTCCTGGTGCCACAGAAAACCTACCGTGTAGAGGGGTTGATTCACGTTAAACCTGTCAATGCTCAAAGACCTAAAATTGGCCTGTTGAGGAAGTTTGGAGAGCAAGATTCCAGCTTAGATATCGTCCTCGTCATTTGTCAGAGATTCAAAATTGTCAAGTCCTTCGCCAATAATCCTTGTACAGTTTCCGAAAGAGATGTAATAAAAGAATAATTAATTTCAAATACAAAGATAGACGCATCCCTAGAAATCGTTATTTAGTTAAATTTATATTTGTCATCCTTATTTTAATTCAAGTGGGATATAAAGTATTGCACATAAGAAACAAAAATTCAATCTTTGCATGCATAACTGTTGTACATTATAGGGAAACACAACACGTATATTGCATGTTCCTTAAAGAAAAAATACTTTAAATTGCATATTTGTGTCAAAATAGTTGATAACAAATTTTAACAACATTAAAAATAACAGTAAATATACATTCATAAAACGTTACGAGTGTTTTTTTTTAAAATTATTATTTTAATCATTTATTTTTGTGATGAGGTCAAAGAGAAGATGCAGTTCCTTTCATCTTATCCTGAAACACATTTAGTATCTTATTTTAATTTTGTGTTCCTTGGTATTTTAATTTACTGCTTTCCAAGAGAGTGAGAAAAAGTGGAGGAGAGGAGAGGAGAGAGAAGAAAAAAAGTTCCGTTCATAAATTTCGACTCTGGAAGGCGGTGAAAGGGGAACTTCCCTCGGTACTTTTTAACACCTCCCAACCGCAAAAGAATGCCAGGATCGCCTGGCTGAGAGAAAAGAGAATTCCTCTTAGAGGGGTTGGGGGAGTTGATGGGCACATACTGCGCATCGCTGTGTCGCTTCGACGAGGGCTCGCTGCCCTTGAGACCCGCCGTCACCTCTTGATCGCATTCCGACGCACCTCTGGACCAAGATCGATACTAAAGGAGATGACTCCGGTCAATGTCCACACTGCACGACATCTTGATCCTTTTTTTCCATTTAAGGCCAAGTTTAATACTTAAAGTGCTGTTGACCTTCAATGCGTCCGGGAGCATGAAAGGTTGGCGCAAATCAAGTGGTCATGGCCGATAAGTGAGAAAATGCTTTACTTTAATAATGATTTATCTCGTGTATCGAAAAATATTTATATTTTAAAAATAAATTTGGGAGTATTTTTTAATCGAAGATTGAAGAGAAAAGGAGGGAAGGGCAATGAAAAATGCTCCGGGGAGATATTTTTTTTTATTTCTCAATGACAATGCTATGCCGGTCAACAACACTTGAGCGGATAACATTCGGTTGTTAAAATGTAGAGTGGAATTAATTTCGGCCTGCTGCTTTTTCAAAATATGAATTCCTAAAGGAAAATACTCATGCCAATTGAGAATAACTTAGTACTTCTTCAAATAAAGAAATAATTTGAATAAAAACTTGAAAATGATCGTCTTTTCGTTTTCGCTTAACGATCAAGTTATTTTAAATTCAATCGCCAAGACGAATCTTATTTTGATCTTCCATTTCAAGCTTATAATTGAATCAATTATCTACGACCGTTAAAAATAGAAGATTATTTCGTTGCCAGATGGGGCCGCGGTAGCCTAGTGGCCTAGGCATCGGATCGTGGCTAGCATCTCATGAGTTCGATCCCAGTACCACTGAAGACCCGCCGTGTAGGGGAGCGATGCACGTTAAATCTGTAGAAAGCTCAAACGTCCTCCCGTTGGCGTGGTGTGGTAGTTAAGAGAGGGGGTGTCAGCTCAGGTGTCGTCCGCGTCACTTGACCATGGTTCAAAATGACGCGGATCGTCCCCAAAAGCCCTCGTGTAGCTGAATAGTGGGACGCTAATATTCACTCACTCACTAACTCACTTATTCATTGCCAGATTCACATTCCCCAAATTGTTTGACGTATAATTTAGTATATAATAATTTGTATTTAGTGTACTTATTTGACATATATTTATAACTATGCAGTTACATTATTTTAAACTGTCGATGATATTTTCACGGATACATTTGTGACTTAATTAAATTTCAATAGTCGGATGATTTTTATACAGCATTTTATTTCAAATATTACCAGAAAGATGTTTGATTCTCTCGAATTCTGCTACATGCCAAGTGAAGACACCATACCCGACAAATGCAATCTATGAAGCTCATTCTATTTGAATTGATAAACATACATCGATATCAGTATGAAATAATTTTTATCGCCTTTGGTCAGAAATATGATAGCGGTGTTATTTTTTTTAAATTTTGGATTTTCTGAATTTTTAAAAAAATTTTAAGGACATTTCTTCCTTTTGGAAATTTAATAATCTCAGATTTCCGCAGTACAAGGCAAATCCTTGCACATCTTTTAAATGTTACATTCGTAACAAAATAGATTATTTTTAATACTGTAGGATCGGGGAGAATCCGGGGGGGGGGATTTAGAGAGATAAGGCTAATTAAGTTTACTATTAATTTTTTCTGAATTGTATCTTTTATATAAAAAATTTAACCTCTTTCAAGTAATACAGAGAAACAAAGGAAAAGCAAGGAACCTCACGCACAGATACTTTATTTAGCACATTAATTGGCCGCGGTGGCCGAGTGGTCTAGGCATCGGATTATGGCTAGCGTGTCATGAGTTCGATCCTAGTACCACTAAAGATCCACCGTGTAGGGGCGCGATGCACGTTAAATCTGTCGAGAGCTCAAACATCCTCCCGTTGGTGTGGTGTGGTAGTTAGGAGAGGGGGTGCCAGCTCAGGTGTCGTTCGCGTCACTTGACCATGGTTCAAAATGACGCGGACCGTCGCCAAAAGCCCTCGTGTTGCTAATCAGTGCGACGTTAATATTCTCTCACTCTTAGCACATTACTTAGTTCTAGGCCTAATATATTATTGAGTCTCATTCGATTTTGTTCTTGACCTTCCTGCTATTTTGTAGCGTAATGCTTTGCCTTAACTGACAATTACAGTAATTTAGTGCATTATTAATATTTTTATATAATTTTTACTTCCCACATTTTACTTCGTGATACTAGCAATTCGACATTTAACTTTATTAATTTTCATATATTTAAAAGAAATACAATTCTATTCTATATCCGAATATTTATCTTTGTACTAAAATTTGAATGACTACATTTAGATATAAATTTATCGTTACCCTTTTTATTAAATAAAATATCATTTAATCTTTTGCATCTGATCATACATAGAGCCTAAAAGAGATTTAGGATGCTTAGTGTGAATTTTATAAGTTATATGCTAATAAGTAGCTATATTAGAAAAATGTATCATGCTTCTGTAACCACGCTACGCCTGGTCCATAAGGATAAGAATTTTTTATTAATATCCTTTCTTGTTGCATAATTTATTTGAGTTTTCTTTTATGTCTCATGAAATGTATTGATTTTAATAGCAGCTCAAATGTATTGGATGAATAATTCTTCCCTAAAACAATTTAATTTATTTTTACAGAAACTAGACATTATTTGTAATCGAGAAGACAAGTTGATGAATGTATTTTTTAATTTTATATATTTTACATCCTTTATTTCTTTTCTCATAAAAAAAAAGCATTCAACATAGAAGCATTTGTACCGCGACTTGTTTTGAATCTAGTGTAACTATCCCCCAAATCTCTTTCATCATCTTCTATTTAATTTTGCTGTCTTTTGTGGTCTCTATTATTGATTTTTATTTAGAAAATAGAATGGTCACGGACACGAGCTTATAACTTGCGTTGTATTTTTAACAAGCTTTTATAATTTTCACTTGTATGTAATGGAATCTTTGAACTCGATTTTTACCCACTTTAAAAGGTCAGATTAATTCGAAATTTTGCACACTTGTCAAGGACTTATGGCAATACAATAATTTCATAATTTTGTTCCATTGTCCTGACCGGGATATCAGGAATAACGCTTTTCAGATTTGGCGACTTATTCATTATACCGCTTCCAGATTTGGCAACTAATTCATTAACAGCTAATTCCATATACCACTTCAAGATTTGGTGACTAATTCCATATACCATCTCCAGATATGGCGAATAAAAGATTATGTTATAACCCTATAAAATCGAAAACGTTTGCGTCAGTAATTTCTTGCCATAATATATACAATATTCTAATTTTTCTGAAAATGAAAATAAAAAAAAGTTTCGTGTATGTAAAAAAAAATAATTATGTTCTAACCCAGCATTTCTCAAACTGTGGGGTGCGCCTTCCTTGGGGGGGGGGAGGGAGTGCGAGCATATCGAAAAGTCTAAAATAAAAGATTCGAAATAATTATTAATTTACTGAAAGGAAGCAAAAAAAAAAAAAATGCATTCTGACATGATAAAAAATAAAATACATATTCACTCTGATATAAGGTACTTATAAATGTATCAGTGCGGCAAAACGAGTTTAATAATTGATTTATCAATACTAAATTAAAAGCAAGTTTGGTAATTGCTAGTGACTTTCATGGGCTTGTCATATACAAAATATAATACATATATTGATAATGTGTGCAGTTTATAATATTAAAGTCACATTGTAGCTTTAGCGTCGAAGTACATTATTATTGCATTCAACACATTGTTGTATGAAGAGGGCGCGCGATGAAAATTATGACTGTGAAAGTTGGGTCACAAATATGGAAAGTTTGAGAAGCACTGTTCTAACCGTTAACTCAGCCATAAAGTCTGTTTTTCTAAATTCTCTTGTCTGATCTGTGGAATGAAGCATCATTCATTGCTTCATTTTACCTAAACAGCTGATAATTGATTTAGAGTTCTCTCACTGGATTAAATAATTTCTCATAAACTCATCGATTCAAAAAGTGTACTTTTGTGTCCAATACTGATGTAAGTTTCAGAGAGAATATTGAGCTCTTTTTAGTGAAAAATATCATTGACTTAACACCTTTCGCATGAAATATTTGAAACTTAGCTCTTCCAGATTTTTTTCAGTTGGCTGATCCTACATTTTGCAAACTAGGCCGTATCGAAGCAGTCATAGGATGCCGATGGGTATTCCAGATTCTAAAAAAAGGCGCATTTAAGATTAATTCATCAATGAATAAATGATAGTTTGAAGAACTAAAAAATACGTGCCTTCATTGTAGATCAAACTAAAAAAAATGAAAAATAATTTATAGTTTTAAAAAAAACTAAAAAAAACACGCTTTTGTGGTTAATCGAACAAAAAGTAAAAAAAAAATTCTTAATTTAAGAATAAAATTAATAAACGAGAAAATTAATGTCATGTGGTAAAACCGTGAGGGGCTTTGTACTACATTTTTACATTAACTCAGCATTTTGGAATATAACAAGTAAGAAATTATAACAATTGATATAGAGCACCTCACGCTTTTACACCAATGACATTAATTTCTCTTTAATTATTTTATTCTTATATTAAGAATTATTTTTTTACTTTTTAGTTCGATTAACCATAAAAGCGTGTTTTTAAAGTTTTTTCGAACTGTAATTTATTTCATGCGTTCGAGGTACCGAGGGCCGCTTAGAGGAACTGACACACATTTAATCTGTAAAAGCCTCAATTTCTCATGATGTCGTGATAAGGAAATTTGGACTGTAGAGTTTCAGCTCAGATATTATCTTGTGGTCTAAAACCGCGACCCATGCTTTCTTCTCTGTGTGATGTTTACAATTGGGATTAATAAGCCTAAGATATAAAAGCTTGGTGAATTGTTTTTCAAATAGCTAAATTACTATTTTAATCATTTGGTTTTCAGGAGCTGCATTTGAAATTATGTAAAAAATTGTTGTGTTAAATTGTTGTTTTTTTATGAGCACTGAAATCTAAAGCAACGATAGTTACTGCTGATGGACCTCGCGATTATGAACCATGTGGTAGAGAGTCTTTTTGGAGAAATATAATTTCCTATTCGACCCAAATGGTAACGAAAAGTTCGCTGTGTTACTATTATGCCTTCAGCATGTAATGTTGATTTAAAATGCTATTTTGAATTATGTAAATACGACGTAATAAAATTGATTCAACTGAATTTCATATTTTAAACTTCATTTAAATATTCTACATATTATTTTTCAGAAACTATCTTTGTAATTAAAAAGGAAACAATTCGTTTGTAAAAAGGAAGAAATACATTTTAAGCATATTTTAAACTTCATTGCATAGTTGCCATACTATAACATCGACATTTGCCTCGCTGAGTGTCTCTTTGAGAAGATATACTATTTAAATTAGTTAGTGTTATTCAGAGGGATGAAAGTTTGGTGAGTTACTTTTAAGCAAATTTAATTATTTGGTTGCTATTTGAATAAGTTCCAGAATTTCTAGAAGCTTTTGTTAAACTTCACAATGATAAATAATTGCTTAGAACAAAACTTTAGTGTGGCATATTTTAACCATTTCATGTATTTTTACTGTATATATACACACACATTTCTCTCTCTCTCTAATATATATAATATGTGTATGTGTAAGTAATAAAATAAAAGCATGACACACACACACACACACAATTTTTTTACAGATTTTCCGAAGAGTTTTAGGATTTTATTTATTTTTTGTTATCATATTTTGATGCTGCTCAAGATTTATACAAGATGCACCACGTAATTTTAAACCTCGGTAAAATGACGAGGACGACACGTGAGCTGGCCGCGCCAGTTTTCATAATTCCACACAACACCAAAATTAGGACTTTGAGCCGGGATAAAATTACCTTGCTTTGAGCACCACCGCATGGTGGATTTTTAGTGTCAGATCTTTAGTGTTTAGTGGACGCGGTAACCTAGTGATCAGGGTCACTAGTCCATTCAAGTCCTGCTGCCACTGAAGATCCGACATGCAGAGGGACGGGTGCATGTTAAATCTGCGGAGGCTTAGTTGACGTGGTGTGAAAATGTGGAGAGGCTGTTCTAGCTCAAGTGTCATCCTTGTCACTTGACTGTGGTTCATGATTACGAAGTATGGCGCCTATAGCTCTCAAATTGCTTCTGAGTTAAAATGAAAACCTGCGTGGTGTCTTTTTCTTGTGATATTTCCCTAAATGTGTTTTTAAATCTTTTAAAGTTGATTTAGATAGTTGATTAGATTGTTACATATGCTCATGTGCAATAAATAAATAAATAAGAATAAAAATCACGCAAAAATTCTAGAAATAGGTGAGCCAAATGTGAGAATCAAAATTGATTTCTTGTTTAAGAAATCAAACATTCCGCTTTTGTTTATAATTAAGAATATTTATTTAGAATGAAATGCTATTTTTATTCTCAATTTTTTTTTGTAATGTAATGGCATCTTGGAAGAAATGTATGCAGTAAATACAGCGTTGTCTCCAATCGAAGTATTAAATGAGATGTTAATGTCATAATATTGCCTATTATCGCAAAATGTGTAAGGAAAAAAAAACCAACTTTATATCAAGATCTCTTTATAAATAATCACTCTTTTTTATTTATTTAGTTCCGTTTTTAAATTTCTTTTAAGAACGAGATAAAAAAAAACCCAGCATCTCGCTTTACTATCTTCACGGCAAATGATGAGTCTAAGTAGAGGAAGACGACAATTTGCGCGAAATTGTGCCTTTTTGTGTGTACAGCTCTCTTAAGCGAATGCAACGAGTTGCCACGATCCATCCTAACCCAACAAACCAGCGCTAACAGCGAGCGGACCTCCGTTTTACTTGTATTATGTTTTTTTGTCTGTCCTTCTCCCGGATGGGGATGATTTTATTTATTATTATAATTTTATTTATATCTATTTTTCCCCTTCGTTCTGGTCGTTCATCACTCTCCCTCGAGTCTCCTATGAGTCTAGAATTTCTTTCTCATTTAGTGGAAAGCCATTCTTTCTGGATTCAAGGGTTCAGTAATATGCTTTTCATCCCCCCATCTCTCGCTTTATGATCATTGGCGACAATGCGGATGCAGTCTGGTCTTGTCGCGAAGATTAAAAACTTTTCCTCTCGGATCTCTTTCCTGCTCCCACTTTTAATTTTATTACTAGGTTTTTTCCACGTATTTTTTTTCATTTTTTCGATTTATTTATTCATCATTCGGTTTTGGATGAAGAATGCAATGAATATGAGATATTAGTTGCGTGCGTCCTATATGTTTTTTTGGAAAATAAAAAGAGAGTATAGGATATTTCGAGATGAGAAAAATATTTATGTTTGTAGATGCAGTTTTTCAATTTATACTCTCGGTAGCTGAATAATTATCTTTTTGTGTGGTGGGCTGGAAACTGTGCGCTGCATTTGTTATTTAAGAGCGTAAGTCGGAACTCCATACAGATACTCAGAAATGAATTCTGGCTAAATGGAACTATCTTTCGATAAAGGTAAATTATTTTTGTGGTAAAAACAGCCTCTTTTGTGCATCAAAATGGATTTAACGTTTCCTCTGTGTGATGAGAGAGGTTTACAATGGGTAGTGAAAGAAGGCTGACTGTGAAAAATAACCTGCGTGTTTTTTTCCTTCATTTACTAGTAGAATGGAATAAAAAAAAAGGGGGAATCGAATAAAAATATATTTAATTTGTTAGCTTTCTTGCATACCTCTGAAGTAATCACTGAAATCGTGGTAATGAATTTTTCTCATTCTAGTTATTTCTAACACCTAAAATTTATATGAAATAAAGTTGTTTATCAGTTTACATAACGCGTGCAGTCGGAAATAATAAGCAAAGATATAATTATGTTTCAATGTATTCTACCATTATTAAAATTTAATTCAAAATACCATTGTTTTATTTGGAAAATAAAAAAAATGCTTTGTATTGAATTAAAAAAGATTTCTGGACGCCTTGAACCCCCCATGTAGAGAGGTTAATCTGCATTAAATCTGTTGAGACTCAAGTCCTCCCGTTGACGAGGTAGGGATGTTCGGAGAGCGAGTGTCATCCTCGTTACATTGAACCGTAGTCCAAAATTATGATGTCCATCGACAATAGACACCATGTCGCTTCACAGTGGGCAAAGAAAATTAAAAACAAGTAAAATAAAATTTGACTGCGATCAACCAACTATTTTTTTTATGCCGAAAAAGAATAAATATGTAATAAGGATTGTAAGAGGCATAGTACGTTATTATAATTTTATAATAAATAAGTATTAATTTTTAAAAAGTTTCTTAATTACATTTTTATAGTTTTAAGTAATTGTGAGACACAAGTGTTTAAATAAAATTCTAGTTCTGTGAATTTTGTAAGGGAAAAAAATTGAACGCCGTAAATTATTTTTAAAATAATGTTTTATGATTTGTTATATTATTAATAAACAAAATTCAGCCATAAATATCAATAGCCTGATGAACACAAAGCACGAAACAAACACAGAAACCGACATTCTTTTGTTTATCTGTTTCTCCAAGCTCTCCGAAAGGTGTTAGTAGCTCCTGGTACACCATAAATAATGAAGTAAGCTTTTATCAAAGAAAAGCAAAGACTCTGGCTTTAAAAGCTTTGCAGTCGAGGGGAAAAAGTTCCATTCCCAAAGACAAAAAGGGGCTGTTAACATCTGTAGCCCCTTGGAGCCGTCGCCCCGCAAGATTTATTTTTATTGCCCTTCCCTCTCCCCCCGAAGTTGCTTTTTAGACTCTTCCTATCTCTCACCGATGACTTAATGACGAAGCAGGCATTATTTATGTGGGTTTCAAACAAACGGGAATGGGAAAAACTGGAAAAAATATTGCCCGATAAGCTGCTTTATTTTTCCTTATTTATCTGAAATCTTTTACCGAGATTTGTATTGCCTTTTGGATAATTTCTTTCTCTCGTCCATCTGTAAGATTCACCTCTGTTGTTATAAAACAAAGAGAGAGAGAGAGAGAGAGAGAGAAATTGAAACAATGTTTTTTTGTAATATACTCGTTTTCTACCATGGAGTTTCGTAATATGTTCATTCAACTTAGAAAAAGATAAAATATCATTTGTAATAAATAATTTCGCTTAACCTTTTAATCTCATTTAAAATAGATAATTGTTACGGAAAAGAAAAAATAATAGCTATCGTGTGGCTTTGAAAAGAAATGTTAATGAATAATCCATCAATCAGTCTTGGAAAGAATCAAGTTGCAAGGAATTTATGTTTACAATTTTTTGTGGGGATAATACAGTTTTTTTATTCTATATGTAATTTTTTTCAAACAATTTACGTAACATTTATTAAATATCGGTTATTTAAATGAACATTTATTATTTATTTTATTAAAAGTTAATTCGTATTTAATTAAAATGTATTAAACTTTATTTATTTAATGTTACGAACTCGTTTGAAAAGCATTAGCATGATTGCCAGATTGAATTAATTTATACGTAAAATCTTGATCCTTGAGAATATCAATTAATTCTTGAATTTTCAATAGAATACCCAAATAAGGATTACATAGTTTTTTTTACCGTGAAAATGTTAACTGATTAAAATTTTTAAGCGGTATTTTAAATCACTGTGTGTGAGTATATTAAACAGAACATAGTAGTATAAATATTATGAGAATAAAAACAACCTTCTACCATTTTATGTTTTATTTTAATAAGGATAGAAAAATATTTAAATATGTCACATTTTGTGAACATCAATGCTTGATCATTCTGAGGAACTAAATCGAAAACAACACAGGAAAAGTTCGAATGCTATTTTTTACTGGTTGAGGCTAAAACGAATAAAAATTAAAATAAATCAGTTGAAACATATTTTGGGAAATAGCTCGTGTTTTTTGTTTTACGTAAATACATTCTAAAGTACCACAAAAAAGTATGAAAATTAAAAAGTTTCAAAAGTACGGTTTTATGTTGGGGTTTGTGTGGCATAATTAAAAAGTACGTTGAAAAGACAATTTCAATTTCTGTCAAATGCAGAGGAGGGGGGAAAGGGAGGAAGAGATTAGTTTAATGGTAAGATCACATTTTTAGCAGTAAGATGTTAATTTAAATTCAATTTACTCTTTATACATTTTCACACAATGCCAATTTCCAAAATTCTTATCAAGAGAGACATTTGCCATCAAATAAATTAGAACTCGGATTTGCCTTTCAAAACACGCCAGTGCGTCTTTTTTTGTTTTGTTTTGTTTTTCCCTCCTTTCATTTGCATGTAAAGTGAAACCCGCACATCCGTCTAAAAAATAAGACTAGATCTCTGTAATACGCGAAATATTTCGCAATATTCTTCTTAGAAGTGTGCGAGAGCATTCGCCTTCTCTAAATTCCTCGTGGGCTGTGTTGACATGACAACACTCCCTTCTGCGAAATTCTAAGATTCTCCGCCATCCCCCCCCCCGTTCTAGTTTGTCAACTGAAGTGATACGTTCTGAAAGAAGCTCATTGATTTTAGAGACTAGCAACGGTTGCTATAGATACACGCCTGAGAAAATCACGTTATTTGCAGCTTCCGATACAAAAGCAGCGAAGATCATTTGCAGGAGGGTTTTGGCAACAACTCTGTCTCACGCGAATTGTACGCGTACGTGAACCTTGTGGTAGAATAGAAAAAAGAGTGGTAGACTTCTTTTTATTTTCTTCTTTTATTTGCGAAATTTTCTTTTTGCCTTTTATATTTCTGCAAATTTTAGAGAAAAATACGGGAAAAAAAAATAAAATATGAGATTTTTTTGTGATAGAAAAGTTAACTTTATTCCATGACTGAAATTATGTTTTCCATACTAAATAGGTTACATAAAAATAATATATAAATGCTTTATGACTTCGTGAAAATGGATTTATTAAAGCCTGCCCATTGCTTTAAGTTCGTGAATGGGAATTTTTGATAAACCTCAATAAGACGAATATTGTCTTTTTATATTAGGTAACCTTAAAAATTTTGTCCTTTTCATAATGTATGATAATTAATACACAAAACATATCTACGTTTCTTGGACAAAATACTTAGAGTTGGTTATCCATTATATTGACATGTTTTATTTTACTTTTTGACAGAATTTTGAACTATTTAAAATGCAATTTTTACCCTTAAAAATGTCCGAGAAACATAATGTAATAGGTGCATGTGTTTTCTTTTAAAATTAAACTAGGTGCTAACACTACTGAGGCTGCAATAATTGTGTATTGGCTGTGGTGGAAAATAGTTATATTAATAACGGTTCAGAGTTGATTCAAAGAAATTTCTGCTAAGGTTGAATCCTTAGAAGATAATACCGCATGTTAGACATTCAATCATCGACAAACTGGAGATAGTGACTGTGTCCAATTTCAGTTTAGTGTCAACAATTGTCAGATGTATTCAAAATATGTGACGAAACAACGCAAGGATTTGCTCCATGTAAAAAATAGGTGGAAATTAAATAAATGGGCAATCTGCATGGCCACATGTTGCAGAAACAACCCGAATGAAATCTATGCATTTAGAATGGGACATTCTTTCCATCTCCTAACATCATATACACTAGTGTGCAAAACTTAAAAGGGGTTGTTTTTGCCATAACTCCACGAGAAATCATCGGAGAGACATTAAATTCAGAAATGAGAGACATTTTTTACATAAATGATGACGAAAGCTCCATTTTAGATTATAAGGATTGTGGGTGAATTCTTATGACACCTGGGAAAATTCGAAAAACTTAAGTGTCAAATTTAGAAATCGAAGTTTTTTTTTAAAATTTCAGTATTGAAAGCAGTTATTTAAGAAATTTATTTGTACGTCAGAGTGACTAATAAAGAGTTCAATTTTTGTTGTATTCTATGAAATCAGATGACAAATATTTGGCAATGAACTTGTTCGTTTAGTGAAGTTATTCGAACACGAAAAAATCCCATAGGGTTTTTTTAACTGAAAAGAATTCGCATTTGCGTATTTCGGAATGAATCAATAGTCTAGGGTTATTTTATCGCTTAACATTATGAAATACTACGAAATGGAATTTCCACAACGACTTTTCACTTTCTAAATTTAAAAAAAGTTTGCTCAATTTTCTCCTGTTAACTTGTAAAATCTACTCTATAAAAGTTTCCTTTATTCCTTTAATGATAGCCATTTGCTAAATTTTCCATGGAAATTTTAATTTATCCCAATAAATAGTGGTAATTTTAGGTTAAAAAATAATTAAATTCTGTGTGAAAAAATTTCCTTTCAGTGATTAGGTCAATGAGTAAATTTTAGTAAAATACTGGTTATGACTGCGAAAATGTAGATGGCGCTGTTTCAGTCTAGTTGATTGTTGGAGTTCCGATTCCATGGATTTCCATGGGTTTAAAGCATGCTTTATATGTCGGGGCTCAAAGTCGTCGTGTTGTAGTGGTGTAACTAACCTGGAATGATCGAACTCATCTGACAAGGATTTTTTAGTTGTTAAGCCGATATTTTGATATTTGTATTTGAGGGGGGGGGGTGCAACTCAAGTGTTGCTCACGTCATTTGACCGTGGTTTATAATTACGCTGCTTGTCCCTAATAGCACTGTAGTTGCTCTTGATGTCTGTCAAGTAAAACAATGAGAAATATCAATAGTCATAAAATTAGTTTTAGAAAGTATAGCAGTCTTATTAGTATTGTATAGTCTGGATGGTGGAATAATGGGTTCCTAACTTAAGGGTAGTGATTTCCTTTTCATGGTTTCTGTGTTAAAATTCCTGTAAAGAGCATCATGTTAATGTACTAATGTGCATTGAATCTATCGAAACGCACCTTTTCCACTTTCAAGTTGTGTGGCAGCTGTAGCCTAGAGGTCAAGTTAACGGACTCGTGGTTGGTGTGTCATGAGTTCGAGTTCAGTACCCGCCGAGCAAAGGATGCACGTTAACTATGTCGAGGCTCATACGTTCTCCCGTTGATGTGATCTGGAAGTGGAATAAGTGGGTGCCCTCTCCTGTGTCGTCCTCACCATGGTTAAAAATGACGAGGTCCGTCACTAAAAGCCTTCAGTGTGATGTCAATATTTATTCACTTACTTATTGTGTGAGTAAAGAAAGTGTGGCTGAAAGTCCCTCGCCAATCGCTTTGTTTAGAAATTCTACGTAATTTAAAGTTAAACCAGTCAACCGTTCCCCAATAGTCTTCGTTTTACATCAATATACAATGTCAGTAAACCAATTAGGTGATGTAAGAAATTTAAAATAATCAGGGACCAATGTCGTCAACTGTGTTGGCAATTTCGAACCCCAATTGTTCAATGCAACATTTCGCAAGGAATAATTTTAGACACAAATGAGTTATGCTATTAAAAAATACTTCAATACAATAAAACAGTGAAAAGAGATTTTTGATGTGTGTGTTTTGTGTTTTTAAAATTATGTTTATTATTGATGAAATCAGACATGTACGCTTAACTGGAAATTAATGAGTGGACAAGTTTAATGATTACTTGATTCTATTTTAAACATCACATTTTCTTAATTTTTTCCAAGGGGTTATTTAAAATCTCCTTTCAATAACCGCACGCAGATATTTAAGAGGTAATGAGTAACGGATTTAAAAATAATATTCTCTTTAATCTTTGATATTAAAGAAATTTCTTCCTTTTCCCCCCTCGTTCCATCGAGATGCGGCAGCCGGTTGAAAGACGGGCGTGGTTGTCAGAGATGTGACGTCATTAACTAAATCAACTAGATGAGTGGTTTCCCACTCACCCCTCCACCAGCGTTGTTGCGCTGCACTCATTGTGGACTGCTTTATATTCTTATGTAACACTTCAGCAAATTCTTCTTATTTTTTTCCTACTTATTATGATGAGTGGATGATAGAGATTTCTCTAAGGTTCCACGTAAATGTATAACCATTACCGTTACCAGTTTAATGATAGATCCCCCCCCCCAGGTGGATGATAGTTCATTAGTTGTACTCGTAAGTTTCATAATGAATATAAAATGGTATGTAAATAAAATGTTGCATAATTCAAAAATTTAATTGTAAGTTAAATATAAAACCATAATTATTCCAACCCTAAACATTATTTTTAAAACGAATTATTATGTACATCACAAATCAATATTATGAAGAGATGTTTACACTATGGGCAGGATAGCAGAGCAATTTCTGAAAGTGGAACCGCTATGAGGATATCAGGATCCATAAAGCAGCTCTATTCAGAGACAGTTCTGTGGCATAGAGCATCCGTGCCTGGAGCCAGACTATTCTCTATGGACGACACACAGACGCCAAACATTGTCTCTTCGATATGACTATGGGTCCATAATAAATGCATGAGACAAAACATTTCGAATAATTAATGGCCCTCCAGGAGTCCTTTTCTCGGTCTGGAAGTAGACCATTCGAGGATATTGTCAGGCAGTAAATATTTTCACGTTAACTACTGTACATTAAATTAAATAATCAAAGGCCTCATACCGATTATCAGATAAATGTTAAGAGGAAATTATTCGTGGAAATTTCAAATGTTATGCGCTTGAGGCAATATCTTGATGAATATTCTGTGTACATCAGTATGTGTAGGGAACTCAAACTAAACTAATTTACACTACATGCTTTTACATCATTACAAAAACATTTGTTTTTATCGGACGACAAATAGAATTAAAAATTCAAATTAAATTGTATGGATCATATAAATAACATTACAAGTAATAGATTCAATATTGCCCTTTGGGGCATCTCTTGGTTAGTAATTCTTACGTAAAAATAATTTAAATCAAGTATGAGTTTTACATGTAAAGATGTATATTTTCCATTTTGTTTTAGATATATGGAGATATTCTTTCTGTATATTAGTGCTTTGAATGTATATTCTACTATAACAGGAGGGGGTAGGGAATAAATAGTTGCCTGTGGGCCAAATGAGAGAAGTAGAGTTCTTTTGCTTCCCGCTAAGGCAATCAGAAAACCAAATAGATAGAAAATGTTCTCTATAAACGCATCAACATATATTTGAGAAAAGTCTTTCTTGCATTAAAAGTAACAAGAGAGTAAATATAAATGCACTTTGAGCGGCATTTACTTGCAGGCTGTGATAAGAATTTCAACAAGCAATCCATTTCTGAATTTAAAAAATTGCAGAGAAGTGTTATAGGGCACGTTTTGCATTCCATTGAAATATTTGTAAAATTATACATGCTTGTAGAGATAGATATGAAATTCCCACAGTAAAAAAAATGAATTAAATTTCTTTATTGTATTTAACTTATATTTATTGGTATAATATATAGTTTTTCTCTGAAAGTTAATTAATGAATGCAATTGTTTTAAAAAGGAGCAGCCCTCCTAAATTCTGCATTTTCACAATGTGGCTATAAAACCAAAACAATTGCTCACCCATATCCTGTATTGTGGACGGAATTGGTGTTTTTATTTATGATGATGTTTTCTTGTTTGCTTATAAAACTTTTTAGTGCCCATTTCTATACTGATAATACTTGTTGTGGTTTGATATTCCTCAAAAACTTGAGTGTTTACGTTATTTTGATAAAATGTTAGACATCTACCCTTTTTAGTTTTTCATAATCTTGTTAGGTTATATGATTTTTTTGTTGATTATTTTAAAGGGCTATTATGTATAATATTTTTTCATACAGGTGGAAGATAGGATCCATAAGATTTACTAAACCTCGCATTACTACCCTCAGTCTTTAACTGTTCTGGAGAACGTAACACAATCTTTATGCTTTGAACCAGATTCATTGTTTGAATTTATTTCGGTTCAGGGTGCTTTTATTTTCAGAAATTCTTGGTGAGCAGTTTGTATTATAACTGTATTTCGTTTTGAGTTTACTATGAAAGTATATATATATGTATGCAAGGTTTTATTCGAAAACACTCAAGTTATTTGAAATTAACCTGTACTTAATATGAATGACTGTATTTACTATCCTTGACGTAACATTAAAGCAACAAGTCTTACCTAAAAGTAGTAACAAAACACACATGTAAACGGGCTCCCAACGGGCAACAGTCATCCTTGTCCCTGGACCGCAATCTTCCAATTTTTTTGGTCCGTCGCCAATTGCCCTCGGATTGCTTTGAAGTGACACGCGTGAATAAATCATAAATTCTCTTTGGAGGCGGAATTTCTTGTGAATCAGAACCTTTCACCCCGCAAAAATAGGGTTTGTAAATAAGTGATTCGTCGGGGGGCTTTTTGATTTTCTTCTAAGTTTTCAGAAATTGTTTTCTCTCTAGAAATAGAACACTATATTCTTACAAAATATTTGATCTAAAGTTCATTCACAACAATTTCAGGGTTGTTTTGAATTTTTAAAACTATAATGCTATTTTCCATTGATTCGAAATCATAAAGTTAATAAGAATTATGTGATATTGCTGTCTTTTAGGAAAATTACAAAAACGTTTTTCCTAATTCATATATATTTATTTTTATTAATTAATTCAGTTCGGAGTTATTGCTAGTTACTAATAATTATTTAAAAGGAAATTCTTTTTTCATGAAGTTAATATGAAATTCTGTTCATAATGTTATTGTAATCTATGTATTTCTACTATTCCTCTATGCTTAAAGTCTTTACGTTGGCATTGTGAGGAAATTTAAGGAATGGAGTACCACCGCATTTGTCGTCCTTGTCCCTTGATCGCGGTTCGTCCGTCTTTAATAGTCACCGAACTGCTTCAAAAGGCGATGATACTAAACAAAAGGTGCATCCGTTTAAATGAATATTAAAAGGAAATTTAGTACATAGTTGAAACTGCAGGGAACAGTTAAATTTATTGGCGTATTACTTTTCCTTTAGTTTCTATGATAAATGTAATTATTTTAAAAACCTTGGTAAAATCAAAAATGAAATAAAATAATATTATTGACTGTATATATATATGTGTACATTACAAACTTATATTTTATACTGAATAAAACTTAAAATCACGCTCAAATTAAAATCAGAAAATTAATACAGTTTTGTATATTTTAGATGGGAAATTAATAAATATACTAAAAAGTCATTAAGACTAGGAAAATATTCAAAATTCTCGCCCTATCGAAAGTATTCATTTTGTTAAAAAAAACTGAATGACTCCAAAAATTAATTTCCACTCTGTTGGAAATAAATTAATTTATTTTCTCAGTAGAAATTGATATATTCGCCAGCGTCTTCTTTTTAAAAATCGCTTCTTAATTTTAAATTTTATTTCGAATTACTTCCAAATTCTTCCAATCTTCATAAATGTGTGAAATATGAGTGCATATGTGTAAAATAAAAAAAAAGCCAAAGTATTCGCAACAAGATAGTAGAATTCATTGAACTATTGAAAAAAAATTGGCCCTCAGTGTTTTAGAAAAAAAGTACATCCTTTATGTAGAAATTTTCTTAATTAAAATTAATTGAATTCATTTATCAAGATGTGAAGAGAAAAAGTAATGAAATTAATACCATTGGATGTCTTAAGATAATGAAACAGGTTTCTTCAAAAGAGGGTATTTCATGCATCCCAGCATAAAATGACTAATGAAGATTCTTTTTAAAATTAGATTGCGAGTAAAAATTATATTTATTGAAAACATTAGAAGTTTAATATTTGGAACACCGAGTATGATTTCCAATATTCTAACCTATTACAGAAAAAAGTAATAAATAACGAGGGGAAAAAATTATAGAGTATTCAATTTTTTTTTACGGAAAAATAATTGCTAGTCTTAGTGGACTTTTTCTTCACAGTATTGAGTTCAAATATATAGTATGCCTCTTTCCATTGATTGCGATGGAAAAAATAATAAGATTTAAAATGATCGCTAATTAATTTTGACTAGGCGTAAACAGAAGAGGAAAAGATTAAAAAAACGTTAAATAGAGCGCACACAGAGCAGTTGAGAGATCTCCTTTTCCATGACAGATAATTCAAGAATAGAAAATTAAATTTACTTTTTCTTTCCTCGGAAAACTAGCAGTGCACTCTCGGATCAATAGTTATTAATTTGTAAAAAGTTATGCAAATGGAAGTAGATTTTCATTAGATTAATTAATCCACTTTTTGTTATTCGGATAAATTTTGATGGGAAAAAATAAAGGTTATTTTATCGGACAAAGGTCGCGTAGAAGAATAAATTTTAAATTAGGTGATGTTTGCGCATCATTGGAAAAATAAATAAACCGAGTACACTATGTTGGGATTTTTTAAGAAAGATGCAATATCTATTCAGTTTTACTTTTAATTAAGTTAATTCAAGTGTAATCTATTTATTGTGCAGGTGAGTATCTGAAGTGGAGTTTCGCTGTTTTTTTGTTTTTTTTGTTTCTCAAAATTTGCAAAACTCATCTGCTGTTGAAAAGATAAATTTTCAGTCATATTTATAATAGAAACTACAGTATACTTGTGGTAAAAAAATTCATTCTCTTATGGTTATTTAATTTTTTCATTTGCATAAGCAAATTTTGCTTATAGTTTTTAATTGTAACTATTAAAAATCTAATTTAATTAAATTTTGTTCATTGGAGCAAAGAGTTTAGGAGTGGGCAGTTACGGAATATGACCGAATTAGATTTTGGTGTTTTTTCTGTATTTGTGCCAAAGTTAAAAATTCTAGATGTGAATCAAATACTCGTTTATTTAAGTAACTTTAAAATCGGGGGACAGAAATTCGGCATTTACTCCGCTAAAATATCAAAATGTGGCCATGGTAGCTTAGTAGTTATGGTAGTGGTCGGTGTATTATGAGTTCGAGTCTGGTGCAACTGAAGACCCACCATGCAGAGGGGGCCGATGCACGTTGAACATGTCGAAGCTCGTACGTTCTACTATTGGTGTTCTATTCTACTATTCTATGTTCTACTACTACCAGTTCAGATGTCGTCAATTGATCATGGCTCAAAATTAAGGGGTCCGTCGCCAAATGCACTCGAGTAGCTGAATTGTGGGACGTTAATATTCACTCACTCAAAGTACCAAAATACGAAAGGAGAAAGATTTATCCCTTTCTACATTTAAAAAAAATCACGGAAAAATGTAAGAAAAAAATAATAATTATATGTGTTCAAGTGAAGGGAATAATTAATTGCATGCAAGCAATTAGGAGGTTCTCTTACACGAATCACAAAATATCTGTCAAAAAATTAAAGGTCTAATTCTTTTAACGAGGAATCTTGAATCTGCTGAAATATGGGTTTAAATCTTTTAATAAGAAATGAAATGGCCCTTTTGCGTTTCGAAATACGGTATTTGTGATTATAATTTTGATTTGACAGCTGTGCCGTAGGACCTAGGTGTGAATCCCGTAGAAAGCATGGGTGTTTGTAAATGTTTTGTGCATTTGCGGCATGGGGGTGCTCTAAATAGCCATCGAGCTACTAAGTCCTCTCGTGAGGTTGGGGGAAGGGGAAGAGAGGCGCAGGGCCTCTGACCACCCCCAGGGTATTCTTCCTAAAATTCGGTGTGGAATAGAGCAAAATCATACATGGAGCTCAGAGCTGTGGTTAACGACAGGTGTACATCTAGCCCTTTGCCGGGATGAATTTCGTGGACCTCGTTCATACAGGTCACATTAACATCAACAACATCATTTATATACATATGTTGAAATATGTACTGATGTTGTTTGAACTATTTTATTATTAAAAATATCTTTAAGTAATAAAAATATTTGAAAAATTCAAAAGATCATGTTTTTTCCCTCTAATTCCTGTTGGACCTTACATTAACGTATTTAAACAATACATTAATTATTTTTTTTTGCTTATGATTTTTACTAAATAATATAAATTTTAAATGATTTCATAGAAAGTATCAGTGTTTTTATCTAAAATATAAAGGATTTAAATAAGAAATTTCTAGCAGAATCTTTTGCCAATTTGTTTTCCGAAGTAATCTGTTTGAGATGATTATTAAGAACTTTCCCAACACTGCAATTTTGTGGATATGTATTTCTTAAGCTTTTGCTTAAAATATATAAAGTAAAATGTATCTTTTGTCCTAATAAAAACGTTATTGTTTAATAGCAATATTTTAGGAACTGAAAAAAATAGTTCATTATAATTCCCTTTATTCATTAAAAATAATACATATTCTACTTTGTAACTGGGTATAAGAATTGAATCAATGTATAAAGTACATATATAGCGTGTGCTACCATATTGCCACTAAGAAAAGCTGTATTTACTCTTTTGTAATTAATTATCTTACATTATTTTTCCTTGCGTATCTAATTTTAGAACAATATTTAGATTTGAGATATTTTTCAACAATCTTTTTCTTTTCAAAAAAGAAACTTAAGATTTCCTCTGCAGATATTTTAATTGAACACTTAATTCATTCCTTGTGTTATAGAAATATGAATCTAGAAGTGAAACATTAGCCTGTTTCTATGCAGTGAAATTAATTGATTGCAAATTTTAAAAGAAAAATTGGGGTTTTTTTAAAAAAAAAAAAATTGTTGATGGATTAGGTTTTGTGGATCGCATTTAAAGGTACTGATTATAACAAAGAAAAGTTAAGAAATGTAGATAATTTTGAAATATTTTTAAATCTCTTTCTTTATTATAAAGAGCTCATTTTTATTTTGCCTCTGTTTCTTTATGAATTTCAAAGTTTTAATTTAAAAACAGTGGTTTTAAATATATACCTAAAAATCTTCAACGTTGATAATGAAAGAAGTAACTAAAAATAATTCGTCTGGAGAGTATTAAGATGGTGTCTTTTAAAAATGTTAGTGTCTGAATAACCTTTCTAGGCTAAATATATGTACCCATTTACTTTAAAATGTCTCAGTCCTATAACATTGTATAATACTGTATGAAACATCACAGGCTCTTGATTTTTTCCCCATAAAAGCAACATTTCGCGCATCAGTCGGGGAGCGGGAGATAATACCACGAAAGGACGCCACGACTCTAGTGCTTCCAAGATAAGACGTTTCTCCCATAAAACAAATGCACGTCCCCGGATTTAACATTCCTCTGTCAACTCATAAATCCCATAAAATAGGCCCGGTGGATAAATAACAATGCATATATCTGAAATCGGCATAATTTTGAGACGAAATATAATATGGCCCAGTGGCAACCATAAAATATTTAGACGCCGACATATTTTAGATTATAAATTACGCGGCTCAGTACTTTTCTTAAGAAAATGTAGCGAAAAAAATGATGAATGTGTACGGAAAAGATGTTCGCATTCTTCAAGTTAATATAAGAAACACACTAAAAAAGTTTTAATATACAATGTTTGCTTTTGGTACCCTAATTTAAAGGTATGAAAAAAAATGACTAAATGGATTTTCTTTTTTAACCGTAAAATAACCTTTTCAGATGGAATATTCTATTTTTTTCCTTTGAAAAGACTACAACAATTTTCTCTTGAAGAACATGAAATTACAAAAAAAAAAAAAATAAAAAAGTTTCACAACAATACAACGTTAGTTTGATCGAAGTATATTGAAACACACCTTTTGGGTTGTTTTCCCTGCAGAAGCCCTCTCCTTGTAAGAAGTCGGATTTTACTGACAAAGTTCGATTTCCATCATGATCTCGAAAAATGTGATTATGGAAAACCTATAGATGTGATAGAGGTTACCAGCTTAGTAACTTTATCACCTTTATATATAACGACAAATTAGGCATTTTGGATATCGCCAAGGGATAATCGAAAAGGCTCTAGGATCGACTCTTCTAGAGATTTCTATGAGGCTATACAGGACCTTTGGGAAAAAAAATGTCGAGTCAATTCAGAAGATTGTTCAGTCGTGTACGTTGACTGCGAAAAGAGAGAGACTTTGTCAGAGTTTCTGTTAGTGGAATTATTTACAGAACCGTTTCTGGAACGCTGTTTGTAACAAGTGCGATTTGCACTTTTATATAAATAATCTGTTATAATATTTCTTTGCGTATATGATTTGCCTTCGTAAAGTCATCTATTCCTCCTTGTTCATTAATAAATCTCTGATTATTCAAAGCACCCATGCAAACTTTCAACAATATATGATCTGAAATGTCGTGGGGTCTTTAGATGTAATTATGACTGATCCAGAAAAGCCATGTGGATTATGCATTCATCTACTTCCAATGACAATTTTTTCATCTAATTTGTAAAAAGACCGAGATATTTATAATTGGAGCAATGCATTTAAAAAAAAAGGGGGGGGGGACTATCATGAAAACGCAAGATAAAGCGTTTTTTTCCTGCTCCCAAACCCCTAATTTATCAAAATTTATGAAACTTTTAAAATGCTCTTAGATACCGCATACTTAAATATTTTCTAGCTGATAGGTTGGATCCAGGATGGCGATGCAATATTTTGTTTATTGCATCTGCTCACTGTAAACGTTTGATGACTCGGAATATTTGGAGAATAAAGGTTGTGGTTGTTTTACTCTTCTCTTAACGGGAGTAGTAAGCGGAATACAAAAAAATTAAAAACAACGCGATATTTTCGAGCATTTAGGACCAAAATGAATTATAGAAAAATCCTGTAAATAAAATTAGAACAGTAAAATATTATTTTACGTCAGTGGAAATAGTTCTGGTAATATTTTTTTTTGAGTGTGCTTAAACCATGTTTTTTTGCAACAGTACTTTTCAATGTTAGTTTCACGGGGCTCGGTTTAGAATAGAGTTGCAGTGATGTAACATAAAACAAAACAAAACAAAATATAAATTCTAAAATATTTTAGTTATTATTATTTGAGGAAAAATTTTTTTTTGAAATATTGTTACAATGCATTACACTTGTAAAACTAATTTTCGTACAGAACTTTTTGAATGGATGATTACTCGGAGTGTATAATAACCATTAATTATAAGCCATCAACCATTTTGATTGTGGAACTGATTTCAAAGGAAACTCATATATCATGTTATCATGTGAAATTAAATCTCTTTAAAAAATACTTTCACACACATACAAACAGCTAATGGAAAATCTGAGATGGGAAGCATAATTCGCTAAAGTTCATACGGGATTTCAGAATTTCCTCAGAATTAAATCGTATCTCAAAAATAAAAATGTAAAATTTTACTCTCTGCCGAATGGGAATGTAGTTTCTTTTTCTCTCAATATTAAAAAACTCAATTCAATTTTGAAATCTCGAAAGTTGAAATCAAAATGGAAAAAGTGCATGGGGTATCATATATTTAACATGTTTTTTAATACAAAACTGATGCAGCGTATTAGAAAATATAAACTGTTGCGTAAAAACACAATAGATTATTTTACTTCCTGTTAATTTGCTACATTATAAAATGGAAATATTTCTGCTAAAAATTCCAAAAAAAAAATTATGTAGCATAAATTTTTCATTTAGTTTTCCATTTCTGGATTAAATTTTTTAAAGGTACTAAAATCACAAAAAGGTAAGTAAAAATATAATCTGCAATTTCAATATTTTTGTTTTGTTTGAAAAACAGTGCTGTGTCTGGTATCCGTAAGAAAAATATTTTCGAAAACGATGAAAATGAGTGTAATGTTTTTATATTTGTTCTACATTCCATTTGATTGTTTAAAGGAGCAAACTTTTTTTAATACTGTGAACGTCATTTAAAATATACATGAATTGCATTACGTTACTCACAGCGAGAGTTTTTCCAAAATTCCATCAGTGGCCACGGTATCCTTGTGGTCATGGTTACGAATTCGGGGTAAGCGTGTCATGAGTTCAAGTCCTAATGCCACTAAAGATTTTCCATGTAGAGGGGCTGATCTACGTTGAATCTGCAGTGGCTTTAAATCTTCTCGTTGGCGTGGTGTGGTAGATTGGATAGGGAGTGACAGCTGTAGTGTTTTTCTCGTCCCTTGACCTAGGTCAACAATAGTCATCGTGTTGCTTTACAGTAGGAGTTTTCCGTGTCCCGCGGACCACCAATGGCCCGCTGAAGGCAATTTAGTAGCATCTCATTTGAATTTGAGGCCATTTTAAAAAGTTCCTTGTCTGATTTTTGTCGTAAAAAAACGTCGGTTTTTTTGTTGTAGTTCTTGATATTTAAAACATTTGACTGATGTATTTGATCCTCATTTGAGATAAAATTCAATGAAAATGACGAATTTCTCAAAACTTTCACTGTACCTTAAATGATTTTAAATATGAAAAATCTGACTGCGCAGAAAATCTCAAAGTTTCAGAAAAATGGAATATTCTTATCATTAACAGGTTTTCTTCCAATTAATTTTTTGGAAAACTGTATGTTATATATATTTATATATATAACCTAACTTTTTTATATTAATTTCCTGCCTACAATATGTTTGGCTGTTGTGTGGTTTGCGGATTATTGTAAATTTATTAAAATTTCCCTGAAGTTTGAAAAGTTGAAGATCTCTACCGAGAAACGTAAATAAAGACTCACCTGATTTCCATCGATGATGTGCATTAGTTAATGAAATTAATACAACTTGGGCTTCATTAAAAATGATTTGTACTTATATTTGATGCACTCATATTTACATTATACTTCACTGGAAGGATTTAAATATTTTCGAAAACAAATTTTGCTTTACATGGATGCTGGAAATCTTAATAAATAATGAGCGAAAAATAAGGAAAAGATATAGAATGTTGGAAAAAATTATTTAGTTACTTAAACTCGCTACAAATTCAAACAATCGATTTTCATGGAATTAAAAATAAAAGAAAAAGTCAGAGTTTAATTTAATTCCGCTTCAAATAATTCATCTACCACAATTCTTATCATCAAAGGGCACCAAAAATAGTTTATTGTTCCAACCATTTGAGCCAATTAAATGGCTCCGAATGCACACGCTGCGCATTTCTACGAAATTAAACCGAAGGAAAGGATAGTTCACAAAACAATTTCTCCATTTACTAAAGAAATCATTAAATATTTATGAGCCATTAAATATTTACTCTAGCCGAAGCCTTGCCGAGATAATGGAATATGCATCTTAAACACTCCACCAAGCATTATTTGAAGATCCAGTCTTAATGTTTAATCACCCACGCCGGTTATTGTTCTCTCTTTCTTAAGTCAAACATTGGTGTGTCGCCAGAATACGCGCCAAAAGAGCAAAAATAAGCGTACACTTGTTCCGATAAAGAATGTAATTTAATGGGGATTATGTTTTGGAACCCGAATTTTGGAGGCAATCGTTTTCTGTTAAGCAGAAAGTAATTGTGTGGACGTTGCTGTAGAAGCCGTTGTGTGCGCGGGACTTATTACGGAGTGTGCATTCACATTCGACTGGCTCCCGCGAAATTGTTTTTTGATTAAAAATTTCTCTTTTCTTGAGATATTGGATGTGGAATTAATAATAAATTCCACGGGCCTCATGATCTTTTCGGAGTTCTGAGTTTTGAAGTTCATACTTATTCGCTTTGAGTTATTTAGTTTTATGTTCAACCAAAGGAACCAACCATTATTCATGAATTATTACGTTTAAATATTTCTGGCAATCGAACATTATTCGAAAAAGTTTATAATTTAAAAATAATTCCCTGGAATACTGATGAAAACTCTGATGTAACGAAATATCTTTTGAAAGATTTATTACGAAAAATTGTTACATAAAAATCATTATTTATGTATATAAAGGAGAAAAGCCTCACTCACTCATTCATCAAGATATCTCCGAAGCTATTAGACCAACATACTTGAAATTTGGTAGGCATGCTCCTTTGATAGAGTAAAGATCCACTAAGAACGGATTTAACGAAAATTGAAACAAAGGGTTGCGATGGGTCAAGGAATTTTTTTGATAAAAATTCTTGTTTTGCAACTGTTTGATAGACAGTCTTGAAATTTGCTAGGCATGTTCCGTATGTTGAATATAGATACGCTTAGAACAGATTTTTTTTACAGAAATTTATGGGGTGTGTGAGTGGAGAAGCGGGATGGTACTGGAACGTATTGATACAAAAAATTATGTTTTCAAATTACAGAACCTATCGTAATGAAATTTGATATGCATGTTTCTTTTGTTGAATTGAAATACGCTAACAACGGGTCTTACGTAAATCTATTCTCAAAGGTATTTACTGGACCTTATTGATAGAAAAAAATCGGTTTTTGAACGATTAGATTTAGATTTGGCAAGTTCGTTTACTTTATTGAGTACCTATCCACTAAAAAAGGTTTCTTTTGAAGAAATCCACTTGAGAGAAAGGGATTATGAAAGCTTAAAAGATAATTTTACTTCGAGTTTAGAAATTATTAGGACTTGTTTTTTAAAAGTTCTGTTCTTTTAAATCAAGAGGTGAGAGTTATATAAATATCTTTCAATATTATCGCATTCTTTATTCAAAGACTTCCATATTAATAATTTATATATATATATATATGAAACATAAACAGTATATTTTTATACAGCATTATGAACTACATAGGAAAGTAGGTGCGCGTAACGGCTAGTTAAATATATGTTTAAAAAAACTTCTCCCGCAACTATAATTGAAATATATATTTATAACTGGAATGGAAGTGCACGGGAGTTACATCATTGATATATGGAATTCATTAATACTTGTGATTCATTTTAATTTTAGCTGTCTTTCTTCACAACAGATTAAATCTCCTAAAACAGTAGAAGAAATAAATTATAGTTTGAAAAAAACTAAAAAACACGCTTCTATACTGAATCGAACTAAAAAGTAAAAAAATAATTCTTAATAAAGAATAAAAGGATTATATAACGAGAAAATGACAGTCATTGTGGTAAAAGCGTGGGGTGGTTTGTACTATATTTTTACACTAATTCAGCTTTTCATAATAGAAGTTAGAAATTATAACAATTCATACATTTATAGAACATCCCACGTTTTTTTAGTTTTTTTCAAACTACAATTTATTTTTCATTTTTTAGTTCGAACTATAATAAAAGCGTGTTTTTTATTTTTTTTAAAACTATTATTTATTCGTTGTTGAATTTATCCTTGAGTTTGAAATTTGAAGCTGGAATTACGTGCCTGTGGAATTAGTCTTGCTCTTCAATGGATATTATTTGACGGGTCTGAAATGTATTTATTCTCTTCGTTTATGAGGCCTCGGATGAGTCCCGTATCGTTATATTTCAAAGATTTAGTCTCTATAGATACACGTCATAATAAAAGTGTGTCAAGAAGAAAAAGTTCGAATTAAATTTTTTTTTTAGTGTACCATGTTTTTATAACAGACAAAAAAGTATAAAATTCCTCTTTTCATTTTTTCTCTTCTTCTTTTTTCACATTTTCATGCATTATCATTAACTTTTGAGCTATGGTTCAAATTTCAAGTATCTAGCTCCTCGGAAAGTCACACAGTTTAAAATCAATTACAAAATTCTACCCGGACAGACATTAAAGAAAGCGAGTTAATAAAAACATGGTAATATTAAGTGTCAATCGTTTTTTCACCTTTTAAATGTGTTCATGTTAATTCGTATCACCACTTCTAAACGTATTGCTTTATAAAAATATAAAATATTTAGCAGTTAGAACGCAAATTATTTTTTCCACATGCCCGAGCCTTTTTTTTAAATTTTCAATTTAAAAAAAATGTTTATATTATGGAAAGAAATTGCTAACACACATACACACCCTCCACTTTCTCAGATACAGAACACTTTTTTTTTGTTTTATTTCTATTAACCGCAAGTGTATTTTATACTTGCATATATTAGCTTTAAATTCACAACACTCGCTTTAGGGTTACACCTTATTCTTTTAGTCGCTAAATCTGAAATTAGATAGGAAATGTTGTATGAACGCTAATAGGAAATGGTGTATGAAATTTGTCGCCAAATTTAAAAATGATGTATGCAATAAGTCGCCAAATCTGGAAGTAGTATATGGAACTAGTCACCAAATCTGATTATCCTTATTCCTGACGATCCTGAAAAGGACAATGAAACAAAATTATGAAATTATTGTATTGTCATCGGTCCTTGACAAGTGTGCGAAATTTCGAAGGAATCCGATCTTTTTAAGTAGGTAAAAATCGAGTTCTAAGATTCCGTTACATGCAAGTGAAACTTATAAAAGCGTGTTAAAAAAAGCAGATTTAGTAGAAAGTTGGTCTTCAATACTGATTTATGTTACAATAATATATACGCAAATTATAAATATTACTCCATAAAAATATAATTTCAGTAAAGTGTTATTTTTCGGCATTGTTTTAGCTTTGCTTGCCGAGTGATTCCGGTAGCAAACTCGTGGCCGTATTTATTCTGTCTAGTAATGGATTCGAGTCCTAATGCCCTTAAAAGAACCACTAAGTAGAAGGGCTGATGTCCGTTAAATGTATGGGGGTCCAAAGCCATCATGCTGGAATGGTGGGGAAGTTTTAAGAATAGGGTGCTAGCAGAGACATCTAAAGACTTGTTGAAGCAGACCTACGCTGTACAAATGTAGTTGCCAAAAGCGAATCTTTTATCAAATTTGGTGTGCAAACGAGAAAAGTTTAACAAGAAAAATACATAACAAAATTGTGGGGACCTGTAGTCACCCCTTACATTCCTACCTTCCTGTCTATCTGAAAACCCGGCTAGATGTGTTGGAAGAACTAAATGATCCAAAGACATTATTCCAATCTAAACTGATTTATTGATTCTTATTAAGAAATTAATTATTATTAAGAAAACAGACACAGTACAATTCTAATTAAGGTATATAAACTAGGGTACAGTGCAGAGGTGAGATATACAATTGCGGGAATAATGTTACAGAACTTCAACTGAATCTAAGATAGCTTAAACGCGCACATTTACTACTACTCCGCACACTAATAATCAGCTTTTACTTAATCAAATTTACAGTACCTTCTGCTTTAATGCTTCGGTTCCTTCACGAAGAACTTGAGGTATTATCGATAGCTGGATCAAATGCCGATGACTCCACGCTCCGTAATATTTAATTACACTGCTTTTCAATCTTCAATAACCACTTGTCTTTGCACACATCAAACGCATCTACCTCGCTTAACTTGTCAACAACTACGTGTCGACAGCTCCCTTTCTTCACTTTACTTAACTTGACCTCTGACTTCACTCCCCTTCAACTCGCGAAAACTGCATTTATATAATATTCCTCATTTACATAAATCACGTTTGGTTTCTCGATGAAGGTTGGCTGAAATAAATATTTTGATTTAAAGATAAAAGAATAAGTTAATAGAAGCCCGTATAGATCAGTCACAAAATGACGATTTTATTAGAAAATTCGATTTCTACATTATTTAATTTGCAAAATCTTTAATTATATCTTCAAAATCAACTATTAATAAAGTTTCATTTTCAATAGTTTTCCAATTTAAGTTATTCAAACTTGATTGAGTTGTAAGATTTCTAAATTTTTCGCAGAATTTTTCCAGGAAAAACTTTTTGACGACTAAAATTTTTGGGATCTTGTCTGTTTTATGGTCAATTTGAGCACAGGAAAACATCACTCCCCCCCTCTCCGAGGGCCGTGGGCCTATGCCTTAAAGCGTCTCTTGATCGTGCCTCCTAACTAAGAAGCAAAGAATCCTGTGAATAGCTGAATTTAAAGTTCCTTTATCATTAAAAACAATGTCCGTCTGTGGAAGCATGACACAAAGGGATGTTTCCACTTGCACCTAAAAGGGAGCTCCCAACCACTGAGAATCAATCACGTTCAATTTTGTATAGAGATTGTATTTTTAAGTTGGATAATATTATGATTAGGAAACGATTTCATAAATATTATAGCTTAAATTATTATTTGATTCTATTAGAGGAAAGAGTGCTGGTTCAGAAGTCGTTTTCTTCTTTTCACTTAAAATAATTAGGTCTCTCAATAACTTTCGTTATGCTCCAAAATATTACTTTAAGAATCAGTAACAAAATGTTTTCTCTTTAATTCTTACGACAAACGTATTTAAAACAATCAATGTATTTTTAAACAATTTTACGACAATTTGCTTAACGAATTCAGCAGTATAGCACTTTTTCAAGATTTGATTTTTACTTATTTCAATTAAGGGAAGGATTTTTAATTACTTTTGTATATTTTTCGAACGGAAAGGTAGAATTCTCGAGCTTTGGCGAAATTTCTTTTTTAAAAATATGTTTTAATCATATTATTGTTTTAAGAGATTTTTTAAGTATTGCATTATACAAATTAAAAATTCGTAGATATAATGAACATACTAATACTAATACTTACAATAATAATAACCTTGATGCTTAGATTCAGAGGTGCTATTTAGAATTTCAATTTTAGAATTCAACATTAGGTAAAATTTTCCTCTTGTTTTTTCTGGACTTAATATGAGAGCAGTTAAGCTCAAACGTATTATCAAAAGTTCACTAAAGCACTACTAAGCATAATTTCTTTCCCTCTCTCCACCCCCTTTTTTGAAAAACTTGGTTATCAGTAATTACATTATATATTCATAATAATATAATATATATCAATATATTATGTTATGTATACAATATTACTCCTGATTTTATTGCTTAATTTATCTCTTTTCACAATGGGAAAAAAGTGTGAAAACAGAAAAATCGTCAACAATCCAAAAAAAATTTAAGAGAAATAATTTTTCATACCATTTTACAACACTTTTAATAGTTTAATATTAAACAATAAATGCGCTTATTTTTTAAATAATGAATTATTTTATTCAAGAACGGGCCCATAAGGAAATCCATAATAATCTTCACTGCATTTTAGGAGTCGAAATAATGAGAAATATCGAAATTCTTTCCTGTTGAGAAGAAGAATATAAAACATGTTATTGCTTATCTACATATAGAGGGAATACGTCTTCAGAAAAGTGTGTTGTTACTTCTTGCAAGGTCTCTGAAGAAATAAAATCCAATGTCTGTACTCTATACAATTTCTTTCAAAGTTCAAGACATCTATTCCGTTTATTCACATATGCATGCATATGTTTATAAAAATAACACATGTACTGCATATATACATATATATACAGATAGTTTATCTTTTATTTTCTTCCGTATTTTTTAACATTTGTGAACAAAATACTCTAGAGATATGCAACATTTGTTGAACTCTGAGAATTTCTGGGTCAATGCAACTAGATCAGAGTGTTATGTCTTGCTATTTCTAACATCTGAGATTTTATTTTCTGAATTCTGCATACAATTTCTGTATTCTCTTTTTCGTCCGTATTCTACATTATTTTATACCAATGAGAACTCTAAATAATTTTCTAATAAATATTAATTGTTGCGATTTATGTTATCATAAATGCTTTAATTAATTCCCTACCTAATATAACGAATTACATTGACTTTTATTATTATCTAGAACTATGGAAATTCAAGAGAGAATTATAAAATTTAATTGGAGAAATGAGTAATAAAATATTGCTCTTATAGACAGTTAACACTTTTTTTAAAAAAAGTTGCTGCATTTAGTACTATAAATTAAATGTAAAATATTTATTAAGTTATTATTTTAATTAAATTTAATTTATTTGTATAATAACTGGTATTGTGTGTGTGTGAAATTTAAATTTCCCTTGACACTTCAAATATGTAAATAACTATTTTTCAGGATTGAACAAATATAGTTAGGAGAATATTAGGGTTTGAATTTAGAAGCAATTAGATGAGGAGTGTTTCATAACTGACTTCAAAGATTAGTAAATATTATAAAAGTTAAAAATCAATTGAGTTGAAATATCTTCTGTGACAAATTTATATATTAATTTTGAACTTTGTAATGCCGGACCGTTCCTGCTTCCCTCTGAAACCCCTTGTCTACCCGCAGTCCCGGCGAGGTGTGTGGGAGAAACTGAATAATCAAAAGACATGATTTCACACTAACTAATTTATTGTTACCAAAATATCAGACACAATAACAATCTAATTAGGATGAATAATCAAATAGTAGAGCGCGGAGGTGAGATTCAATAACACGAGGATACTACGACGGACCCTCAACTGAATCTACGATAGCTTAAATACGCTCAATATAAACTACGTCGCACTTATAATTAAACAAGGCCCACGATACCTGTACTTTTATGAAGCGGATCCTACACTTTAATCTTGCAGGAGATCTTTATCTGGATTTAATCACTATTGTTGGATCCGTAATCCTTTTTCATGGACAAACTCCAAATGCTCTTAATAATTCCACGATCCTTTAATCTTCAACTTACTAACTCGCCAATTCTTTGCTAACTTCAACTTGCCAACTTCTCAAACTCGTGAAAACAGAATTAATATAATATACTTCATTTGCATAATCCCGCTTTCTTACTCGGCGATAGTTGGTTGAAATAAAATATTTTTCCCCAGAAGAATCCCCAAGGTATTAGTAGAGTCGCGGATAGATCGGTCACAACGTTGCATTGAAATTCTGATGCTGAAGTAAAAATATCAACGAAAATTATTTTATATCCTAGTTTTATTATTCATATTTGTACTTTCTCTCTGTCTTGTAAAAAAAAGGATATATCTTATAAAGTGTCCTGTGACTTGGTTAAAAATTTAATATAATTAAACGTATAAAAAACCACTCTTTCTGGGCACATTTAACTCATCTCTTAGTTTTTAAAATCAGAAGCAAATGAAGAAATGCATGGATTTTTTTATGTTTTCTTTCATAAACCTTGTGAGCACTTTGAGGCCCTTTGGAATGTATAAAGAGCAGAAGCTTCTGATTCTCATTGTTATGACGTTTAAAGACCGCCTTCGATGAAATTGTTGCTGAACCCGAAGAATCTTTAAAAACTCAAAACACGCTAGAAAAATGAAACTATTATGAATGTAGAGGAGTGGAGGTCCTTATTGTATGGTTATATTTGTGATTTTATATTCCATTGATTCTGATTTTTACAGCATGTTTATTCTTCCCTCCCCTCCGAATTTATATAAATAATCAAAACAGGCACACATTAAAATTTTTACATACATATTGCTTTAACATAGTTGGTAGGGAAGAAACATCTTATTTTGGAGGGAGTATATATATATATATATATACATTAGTATAGGAATAAAATGATTCAAAAGAATATCCTACTAAACAAAGATTGAAGAAGAACAGAATTGTGAGTAATTAAAGAACGCCATTGGACTAAAATGGATAACTATTATTATTTCTAAGGCTGTCGCTTATATATATTTAGTATAGACAAATACGGTTAAGCATTGCTTTATTTGATCCAAACTTCCCCTTCAGCAGAAATTTTCGACATAATAGGAAAACACCGGACCTTATTGAAAATTAAACCTATATCCTGGTGTATAGATTTAAAACCTATTATTTGGGGTTCGTCCTGAACGTGGGATGAACACCAAACAATGGAAAGAATAAAACAACAAAAAGAATGGATGAATATTGAAAATAGAATTTTCCACAAGAGCAATAATTACAAAAAGAATTAAAACAAGAAAAACAAAAACAAATATCTTTCCTATATTTGTGCTAACCAATAACTTTTACGACTATATGTCCAGTACTACGGTTTTTTCGCACGATATGATGCCTTGATGCTAAGAATTAAAAAACAGAGAGTACATAGTTTTTTTTTTGTAACTAAACAAAATAAACCTCACGATTTTAAAAACAACACGAGGGGTATTAGTGAAGGACCGAGTAGTTTTGAACCATAGTCAAGTGACAAGGACGACACTTGAGTTACCACCCCTTTACTGACTTCCACACCATGCCAAGGGGAGAACTTTGAGCTACGGCAGGTTTTATGAGCGTTAGCCCCTGAGCACGGCAGGCCTTCTTTGGCTTTCGAACTTCACTCTACGACTCAAAAATGACAGTCACGTGTTCTTGACCATGAACACTAGACTACCGGAAAAACAAAGAATGTTTGGGAATTATTAGTTTGATTTCATTGCGATCCTTGGAAATTTACTTAGAGATTAATCAATTATATTGCTCTAGAATTCTACAAGGAATGGAATAAGTAGACACAATGACGTCAATATATGGTTCTTATATAAAAATATCGGATTTTATGGTGGGCTAGCAGGATTTTAATTATTCGAAGACTTTAGCGTGGGATGTAAACATCTTATCATTCTATCTTTTTTTCTTTGGAATAATTCTAACGTTCTCCGCTTTCCATCATCAAAAAATTTCCAATTTCGGAAAAAAAAATCGCCAAACAAACAAATAAGAACTTTTTTTTTGCTTTTTCCTGACTGAAGAAGCCCGAAAACCATAATCCTATACTTAAAACAATAAAAGTATTTTTTTTCTTTCTTCAAAAATTCCTGCCTCATTTTGATGGATAGACTGCAAGAAGAAAATAAGTATAAAGAAAAGAGAAGAGTGAAAATATTTTTTCCCTACCTCTATGATAAGACGAAACTCTTACTGTAAAGAAAATAAAGGAAGGAAGAAAAAATAAGGAGAAGGAAAAATATAATAACAGAATACCGCTTGCACCAGTTAGCTAATGTACTCGAAGTAATCCTTCATCGTTGATATTTTTTCTTTCTTTTTCCTTCTCCGCAATCTCCATCTCCCGGCTGTGTTTTGTGCTCCTCAAAAAGTACAAGTTTTCGCGAATAATAATACCATGAAACGGAATACCCTTATTTATTATTTATTTGTTTGGTTTTGTTCGACGTTTTCAGGAAACAACTGACGTTGATTTTGGGTCGCGTGATTATTTCAAGAAAGGAAATGTTCACTCTGAGAGAGAGAGAAAAAACAATCCTCAGGCTTGGATGTTTTTGGCTAAGATAGAAAGATTTGCTTTGACTGTCAACCATTAGTTGGACAGAAACAACACTTAAAGTTGCATATTTTTCATTTTTAGAGATGTCAGATAAAATTAAATTATATTATTTTTCTTAACTGTAGGAGCTGAGAGACAGAGGATGATTACTTCGCTTTTGTGTGTTATCGCTTTTCGCTGAACCAAGATTTTTGGGGACATTTATGTATTTTGTTCTGTTGTTTTTGTTGTTACACATTTTTACCGAAGCGGTTGTGTTGTTTCTTTAATAGATATTTATTTCTTTACAATTTAATTTAATATTTTTCATTTATTAAAATATGTTTGAATCCGTATTTAAATATAATGGTAGAACCTTAGTTTTATTCTACTTTAGATACAAAATTTTGTAATGTGAACTTTTTCATTCTTAGTCTGTTAACATAAATTGTAATTCTTTTTTTGAAGGAATATATTTAAGACAAGTTTTTGGTAAGCAACATCGTAGAAATATTTATTTAAATGTTCATAAGCGTTTTTCTTTACTATATTTTGTTTTATAAATATTTATTTTTAACCTGTTAAGGACCGGCAAGTTTTCCTGTTAAGCCTAGCTGCATTTAAAAATTCAAATAAAATCATCACTGTAATAAAATACTCCGAAATTTATCGTTTATAATCATTCCAAATTCCATAAGTTCCAAGTCACACCGATGTGATCATAGGTCTCCGAATGGGGAAAATGCCATCTCGCCTATGATACAGTGTTCCCTGAGGTGATCACATGTATGTGATAACAGTCTTGAGCAGGTTAACAAGGGAATCTCGTATTTAGTTCTGTTCTCCGGTGCTTATTAACTTCGTTACATAAAGTAACCTAATGAATATTGACGATGAACCTATTAATTTTGATCCATTGTCATGTGACCAACTCGACAACTCAGCTGGCAATCACTCTCCGAACTTCAACACCACTCAAACGAAAGGACTTTGAGCCGCGACATATTTTTTGGGCAGCAGTCTCTCAACACGAAAAGCTTTAGTAGCACAGAGCCGACTACGAATTGGGGACGAAGAGCAATAGACTAACACGGACTCACTATTTTCCTGAATATCCATCATATAGGTGGGACTCATGCGTTTTAAATGGTAAAAGATTCAAAGGATTACCCATCCGGTATAGTGGTTATTGGCGCTGATTGCCGTGCCATAGGGACTGAGTTCGAATCCCGCAGAAGGTTGAAAGGAGTTAAAATTCCTTCTACCCTGTGACCCAGCTAAAGGTGCGGAAGGAATTAAAGGATAATTTGAGATCATAAATTCCAATTGTTTTATATTTATCACTATAATAAACTCAAACACAAAAATAGGATAATTCAGCAAGCAATAGAGAGAAGAGACGAGATTCGTTTTTGGGGAGAATATGTTCAATACCGCGGCTCTTCCTTAATATTATTTTACACAGAGCTTACGCATTTAATGTTCTCACTACTACTTTAACACTCTAAACAACAACTTAATATAATGTGACAGTACTTGAAATTATGCAGTCTTCTACTCAATCCAACAAGACTCTAACACTTCTTGGTTATAACCTTTTACAAGGACTTAAACCAATTCTATTAAGCTTCCCCTTTTCATCTTGGCATCTCTTGTAGCTAAACTTCTGACTTTCTAATTTTTTATTTAGCTATTCTCTTCACTTCCAATTCACTAACTATTCACTATCCAATTCACTTCTAATCCACTCACAATTAACTAACTCTTAAATCCACGAAGAAGGACTTAATTTGCATACCCCGTTTCCTTCTTTTAGGAGAAGATTGGTTAAAATTTGCTGACTCAGAAGAATATCCAAAAGGACTGTTAGTGGAAGCTCGCGTATAGATCCGTTAGTACGTATGGATGTTTGTAAATGTATATTGCCTTTGAAGCGGTTTTTAATGGACTCAATAAGAGTCTAATTGGCGGATATTAGTCCTGGTCGTTCCAGAAGCGTTCAGAATGTTCTGTAAATACTGCAACTCGATGGAAGCGAACAGTTGGGTCTCCAATGTTTGCCATTGGTTGCATTTGCCCTTTAAACAGGTGTGTTCCTTCAACAAAACTGGAACCAAATAGAAGAGGCCCGTTCTCTTCCAGCATCTTTTTCTACACTTGGTGTACGGTGGTCTTGTGTAAATGCTTTTGGTGACAACTTGTGGAAAATTTGTCTTGAAATAAGGATGATAACATGACCTTGTTGTAGGTGGCCACCTTATATAGCAAGAGTGGGATCAAATCTTAATGTATAAGCAAGAAAGATCACTGCAGACGAAAAATAATAATGATGCCCGGATGTATAGCCCTGTAATCTACTATTTTTCTATTGAAACATGTACAAAAAAAAATTAAGAATTATTTTTTTTCGAAAGTTTTTTTCTTAATGGACTTGAATTTACGCTTTATGTATCGAAACGGTTTTCAGTTATTTTTCTGTTGGATATAGCAATTGAATTGGGCTGCAAAATTAGTGTCAAAATTGGATGACGTTGAATCTGAGGGTACTATGAAGTCTGAAATGAGGAAAAAATAGAGAAATTTTAAGGTTGATGGGTTGCATTACTCTAGGTGTTGAGATGGCTGAATTATATTAATGATATATTCAGGACATTTTGGAATATCATTGGGTAGTTTGGTTGAAGGGGCCAGATATGGACTATTGCAAAGGGTTTGGTCAGTTTCATCCTGTTCTATTGTGGAAAGGGTTGGATGGAACTTGATTTTGTTGCGTAGTTTAATGTGCCTCTTACGATAATGTTGTACAATTCGTTGAAGATATTTAGGAGAATTTATGACCGAGTTAGCTGTAGAGTTTCTATATTTTAAGAGGGTATTTTTTAAATTGATTTAGATTGTATAAAACATGTTCTAAATATGTGATGAGGTTTGCGGGGTATTTTATCGTAATCATTATCAGAAATTGTAAAAAACACACAAGTAAGGTCAAACTTAATCGCACCAGAATAGCGATTATATTCTCTGCCGTTTGATTTTTTTAAAATAAAATAACAGTATCGTAGAAATATAATATTTCGAAAAAGAAGCTCATTTTATAAAAGCAAAATAAATTATGATCCAAAAGAATGAAATTTATCTTTTTCTTCCCTTTTAAGCAATAATATTGTTGTAATTCACCATTAAACATTGTTGGTTTTTGCAAACCAGAGTTTTGATACATCGTTAAAACTAACAATACTTTTTAAAATAATGATAACCTAATAATGAGTTTTAACGTAATAATTAGGGTTTATACGGAAACTGATTGAAAAAATGGTTTTTGATAGTATTTAGCTTTTTCATATAGATAGATGAGAGGAGGGAATTATGAAGAACTATTTACATTTCTTATAACTTTATTAATTTTTGATAAAAATTCTTCAATCATCATGACTACATACTGTAAATACTTGTGAAGTATTATCATATGTCAACACAGGTTTATTTGTTTTGTTATTTAAAATTTTTTTTTAAGAATGTTACAAAGGGCTGTTACTATGACACTGTTGGGTAATATGGTCTATGAGGTTTAAACCATTAGGAAAATGGATTATACTTTGAAAAACGTAGTTATTTTTAAGTATATGAAGTGTTATAATCAAGTACAAAAAATTTGTTTCGATTCTTGGCAAAAGTCACAAATATGTTTGTTGCTCCAGTACAGGCAAGTTGAACGCACACAGAAAATATCTGAAGTATGGAATCTAAATATCCTCTATATGATCTTCGGATAATTTTCCATTACAAAAGATACAGAGACTGTTTTCTGATTCTTCAGTTGATAGCGTGGAGTCTTTTTTAGATGAAACATCGAAATAGAACAACTTATCACTGCTTACACTGGATTTATCTGTAACAAGTCTAAAAGGTCGGCCAAGTTTAATTTCTTAACAAAGGATATTTTTTTTAATGCTTGTTTTCTTTCGTTGTTTTAAAGCTTCAGATTCCTTTTTTAGTTTTTTTTTTCAGTTTATCCATTAACGCTTTTTATTTTATTTGAGGAGTACATTATTATAGTATATCTATTTCTTTCTGTATTATGAACTATCTAGTATTTTATAATACTTTTTTGTTGAATTTTAGCATGCATATCAACATTTTATTTTTTCCCCCTCGAAAACTAATTAAGTTATTATAAAATCCATCCCTCTCTCTAAAGCTGTTTAAAACACCCCTAAGAATATTAGAAACAATTGTAAGTCCAAAAATTAATACATATAAAAAAAGTGGAATTTTTAAATTTTTTTAAAAAACAAAATTGATTTTTAAAATTGTGTGAATATGTATAAAATTTCATCTCGTATAATTTTCTGGAATAGAAATATTATTTGAAATGCTAAAATATAAGTTTTCAATAGATATATATTGCCTCAAATAGTTTAAACACTGGGTCCATAAAAATAAATGCAAACAAGGAATTAGTTCCAGTTTTAGTTTATTATTCAAAATAGGACCCTCCCCTTTGTCACTTTGTTTCAGAATTATATTGAAAACACTAGGATTTATCACCTGTTATAATAGACTTCAAGAAGTTTGGATCATTTTCAGTGATTGAAATGATATCTCTGCAATGTACACTTCTCACTGCTTTTTGTTCAGGTGTTAAAGTGTGTGGAACAAATTCAGCACACACTTTCGTTTTGCCCAAATCTTTATGCAGAATGGTTCTAATCGTTTCTTTGTTGGGTGTGTAGAGTCTTCCATTAATCTTAGTTAGTGCGCTTGCGTGTGAAATTACGCACTTTCTGAATAATTTCAGGTGTCCTAGATGAAATTGGTCTTCCACTATGTTGATAATCTTCTACCACATCTCTTCCTCCCACAAGAAACATTTGTACCACACAAAAACATTTGAGCTACTTAACCAACAGTCAACGTAAACTTGTTTCATGAGTTGATATGTTTCCGAAGCACTTTTATTAAGTTTTGCGTTAAAATTAATCTCAGCTCTTTGCTCCATCTTAAAAAATCTTGAAAAAAATTCACTTCTACAATGAACTCTCACCTTCTCTCAGCTTCTTAGGCATCAACATCTTAAAAATGGTTTGAAGCATAATTTATTTGATAATGTGTGATATATTTTACCTCTAGAATAAAAACAATAACTTCTTTTGGGTAAGGAGAGCTTTCACTAAACTTTTCGTTTTAAAATTCAAAATGCTTCTCAGATTTAAAACAGTAGGGGGGAGGTAATAGTTTCAAAAATGACCAACTTCTCTGCAAAGAAATCTCATTCACACATCTTAAAAAAGGCAAAACGAGACAGTTTTGTCTGAGACATCAAAAAAGAATGAAAAGCAGCAAAATAAAATGCATATCTCGTTTAGGTTTTGTCTTTAAACTCATCCAATTTTTCACTTGTCAGTTTCTATTCAAATCGGTTGTTATTTTTGTGAGAATGAAATTCCCGCTTTTTTCCCTTTATTTCCGAACCTTAACGTTGTCAACAATGAACATCAGTGATTCTCAAACTGCAGAGCGTGCTCCACTAGGGGGCCACGATAACCTTACGAGGGGCTACGACCTCATCGAAAGTCAAAAATAAAAGATTACTTAATTAAAATTAACTAACTAATTAATTAAATTAACTAATTAATTAAAAAAATTAACTGAAAGAAAGCAAATCAAAATACATTCAGACATCATAAAAAGGAAATACGCATTAACACTGATGTACACAATACACTTATAAATGTAGAAAGAAAAGGTAACGTAATGCTTAAAGTAATTTACTTAAAATATCTATTACTTAAAAGTAACACATACAAAATATAATACACCTCTTGATAATTTGTACGGTTTACAATTAAGGTTGTGTTGTAGCTTTATCATCAAAGAACAACATTATTTTATTCAATATATTGTTAATATAAGGAGGAGGGGGGGGGGAGGTTGAAAATGATTGAAAAGTGGGTCGCAAATAATAAAAGTTTGAGAAGCGCTGTTTTAATGTCAACAGAAATAAATATGAAAAAATTCAGATTTCGTTTAAAAAGAACTCTTGACTTCAACCTCCTATTTGCGAATTTTTATATTTTCTTCTGTCAACGAGGTAAGAGGTAAAAAAAAAAAATCTCGTTGTGTCAGATTATATCTGAACTTGGAAAAGTTTTTTTAAAACTTGTAAAAAATAATATGGAAAGCAATTAAAGTTTTTTCTATCCTTTTTCTTTAAAATTCATGAAGAGACCCTGTTGCAAAATAATTCACATTACTTCCCCACTTTACTGCAGCGTTGATGAAAGCGATTTGCAAAAAACAGCAACGAAGTTGTAAATTGCCCGAATTTAGAACACGTTACAATCGCTCGCCATCGGTGAGTTCTCACGGCGAAAGAACAGAGAATCTTTCTCCTGAAATGTCTATTTTTTCTTAAATGATGACTCGACGTGGTTTTTGTTAATTACATGAGAAAATGCTTACGATGAGCAAAAAAGTATTCTACAGTGCACATTTGGTAGAACTCGACTAATGTTGGAGAGGAGAGAACTTCATTGGATTTTTATTCTTTGCGCCATTTTTTTTCCTGCTTGTTCCATTTTAGTATCTTTTCGTCCTAAAGATAATTATAAACGTATTTCCCGACTAATTTATCGATTTTTACTCACTTTTAAAGAAGAAAATTAAAAAAAAAAGACTCACCACGAAATGGCAAAGAAAAAAAAAATGAACATTCGATAGTAGAGGGGAAAAAAATTCGAAATGAGATTTAAAGAACTGCTGTGGAACGTATCTTAATTTCTGGGAGATTAGTAAGTTCGGTTAAAAGTCTTTTTTTTTCTTTATTCGTTTTTTCCCCATTTCCGAACAAGAGTTGGAAGATTTGAAGGGAAAAAAAAAGGTTCCAGTGTAATTAAGGTTTCAATCTTATAGGACAGCTTGTGTGAAAGTATACTTAAAGCAATATATGGTATCTGTGGTTTCATTAGAAATATATATATATTTTAACTTTTTTTATTAATATAGAATCTTATTTCAATCAAATAACTGAATAGTTGAATTTATATTTTTATAATATTTCTTAATATTACAGTTTCAAATATTTTTCCCAATGAAGTAAAATAATTACATTTATTTCAATATAATACGTTTATTTAAAGTTAAAAAAATAAAATTGATATTTACGCCAAATACTTATACAATTTTTAAAAACATGCTTGGAACTCTTGTAATAAGAATAAGTTATAGTAAAATGAGTATATTGATGAAAATGAGTAAACCAGTTGTTGCCAGATTCAGTGACCTAAATATACGTCGAAAGTTTGAAAAAAACTCACTCCTATTAGTAGCAAAATTAGTAATAATAAGATTTTTACTAAAATAACGATGAATCAATATTAAGCAAAACTAAAACTATAGCAATACTACAGTAAGAATATTTTTGTAATTTTCAATGCTATGAAACAATCTAATAGTTTTTAATATTTGATATTATTTCTATGTGCTACCATATCTATGATTTGAGGAGGGAAGTTTTTGAAATGCTGGGGATATATTAATAGAACTTTAAATAGTTATATATATATGTATTCATAAAATCATCTTATCTGGAAAGAGTTTGATTTATACAATTTAAGATTTTCATTTTCATAAAGATAATCATAGAAAAATAATTTGGTTAATTTTGTTGTAAACAGTATTTTCTTTTATGTGTTTAGTATAATTTTTAATTTATGCATATATATACATATACTCTACCACCAGAATATATATTTTGTACTTCTTACATTATGTGTTATAATTATACGTACTTCTAGATGTATAAAATTTTTTTATTATCCTTTAAATGAAAATACTGTTGAAAAAACAGGATTCTGTTAAGAAGAAACTCGGTCGCGTATATTGTGGATACCCTGTAACGATGTGGATTTTTTAGTATGAATTTTCACTTGAACTCATATTAAATGCAAACCAGTGATGGACAGACATTTTAAAGTACGATTCTAAGGCTTGATACACCAGGTCATGAGACCTGGTGTATCAAGTCCTAGCGCTGGTTTAGCTCCACTGTGTGGAAGAACTGATCGTCTATGAAAGTGCTCACGTTGGCATGGTATCGAAATTAGGAGAGTGAGGTGCCAGCTCAGGCGACATTTTCGTTTTTTGATCGTGGCTCAACAGTATGAGGTCTGTATCCACTATCTCTCGCGCTGTTTCACAGTTCGAAGTTGATAAATACTCCCTCCCTCGAAATCGTTCTTGACAGAAAACAATTTACATTCCATGACAAATTGTTTTCAGAGATATTTGAATATCTAATTTTTATTAAAAAATAAAAAGTTTAAATCTATTTATTAAATATTATCGCTGAAAAAAAGAACCTTTAAATTTCTATTGAGCAATATCTAGAAAGTATATACTGGTTTTTAGCCATAAAATGATATTCATTCGGGAATGAGTGTTTTATTCATTTGTTGTGGTTTGCAATGCCAATGTTGTGGGATATTTGAGATGTTTCCCAAAAATTCTATAATGATTGTGTTTCTAAGTGTTAATTGTTTGTTGATAAGAATCTATAATGAGAATTTTGTAGCTTGTTTTGCATACCTTAAATAAATAAATGTACAGCCAGTGTGAAATTCTTCCTGGGCCTGGAAGAGGAGTCAGGCGAATAAAGTAAAAACATACATGTGCCCTTTTATTCTTTAATGCATTAACAACTCGGCATTTCTATAGATCACTTAGAAAATTGAAACCAAATAAAGTAAAACTAATTACCCTTAAAAGCTATACTATTCTTAGTATGACACTTTCTTTAATTAATATATAGTCCCTATCTTTTCTCTTAACTTTAGAATTTTTCCTATTCAAATTCAGAAGCTGAATCTAGAATTCAGGGGAAAAGCTTCTTGGACTTCCGCCACTGATTCGAACACCATCTGAGTTGGTCTCTTTCCCCCTCCTCCTCCTTGAAAACCCCGGAAGCGAACAGGCTCCAACGGTTAAGGAGAAGAAGGATTCCGGTGGAAGATATTGCGCAGGAGTTCTCCAAGATTTTTAAGCTCCACTTGTTTCTGGAAGAGACATTGTTCTTTTGATCTGTTCGCCTTTCGAAAGAACAATATTTTCTCTGGATAAAGGAGACTGAGATTATAAAAGTAGAGAATGAGTGAGGTGGATTATAATTTCTCATTAGGAAAAGTGACCTCAATTTCACTTGAATCATGAAATTATTTTTGAGAAATATGAAACCCAACAGAGTTTTGGGAAAAAAATCTTTGAAAAATGATTCTGGGTTGAATAGCTTTAAATGTTTGAATAACTACTTTAACGGGGATTTCTGTAACTCTACTTGTATTTTGGTTTTCCAATTCGTTAAATTTTTTGTCAGAATTTTAAAAAGAAATATTGAAGATTGTAGATAATTAGGATATGAATCTAATATATGACTATTATTTAAATGTTGTCGCTGTCTTCCATCTATGATTGTTTCTAATTTACTTGAAGACTGGTAGATGAATTGAGAGCAAGAAGATTTTGAAGGTACTTAACGTTTATTTATATATATTAACTATTTAGTTCAAATTCACTTTATATGAGGAAGTTATAAACTGTTGTTTGTAAGAAATGCAACACTATGAAGGAATCATCAGAGTTTAATAAAATTTAATGCACAAACGACTTGTATTAGTACAAATAAATGACGCAAATATCAAAACAAAAAAACAATATTAAGTGTCCGGAATCAGTATTTGGTATAGCCACCACGCGTAGCAATAAGTGCGTGGTATACCAACGTGGTATTATACGACGTGGTATGGAGTCAAACAGATTTTAAGTGTGTGCTTGTGGAAGAGAATTCCATATTGCTTGCATGCGCAGCTAAAGTTCATCTTTTGAAGCTGCAGGACGCAGATCACGAGCGAGATGCGGAACAACAAAATCCCGCACGTGCTCAATAGGCGACATATCCGGCGAATAAAGAGACCAAGGAAGAAGTTGCATGTGTTGGGCTGAACAGAAGTTTCTAACAGGCTTTGCTACATGTGAACGTGCATTAGCCCGTTGAAAGATATCTCCAAAGGAATGCCTTGAAGGAAGGGAACTTCTTCGGGTTGTAGCACTTCACGGACGTACCTGTTGCTATTGAGATTACCCTCAATTTGTAGCAAATTGGATCGTCCATGGTACGAAATCGCACCATAACCCTAACTCCGGGTGTTAGGTTACTATGTCGTTTAATAACGCACTCTGGAAGGCAGAGTTCACCGGCATAGCGTCCAACACGAATGCGGCCATCATGGTCCCACACATTGAAGCGTGATTCATCTGAAAAGACAACTTGGTGCCAATCAGCTTGCCAGGCTCTGTGCTCATGAGCCCATTGCAGACGCAGACGTCGATGGTTTGCCGCTAGGGGGATCCTGTATAAAGGCACCCTTACACGAAATTCACGGTGCAATAGACGTCGAAGAATTGGCGAAGGCGACCTTAGTGCCAACGGGCCAACGTGCTGCCAACTGCCTCGAGAAAGCTGTACGGTCATTCACCGCCATGCGGAGTAGGGGTCGATCGTTGCGTGCTGACGTCACCTTCCATTACCTACTGCCAGTTTTTGGAATTGTTCGGTGCTTGTTGGTCCACTGCTTCCAGACTCACATCACTGGAACTGTTCCGTTGCACACGAGCTCCTATTGCGTGATAAGAAAATCCTCTTTCTTGAAGGCTGATAATCCTCTCCCGTTCAAACCTCAAGTTGTTTGAATTTCTCCTTATTTCATCGTGGAGGTACATTTAGGTCTCACTAAACGTTCGCCACTAACAACTACTTATACACTAGCCCTCTATTTATACACTTTCAACATCAGTTCAGAGGGCGCTGCTCTCGTTGCGCATGCGCGGTGACTCTGAAATTTTACTATATTACGTAACATCCTATAATTGATATTTGCTGAAAAGTTCTTATTTCTAATGATTCCTTCATGGTGTTGCATTTCTTACAGACAGCAGTGTATTAATATCGCACTATAAAGCAATACGAAGGCTATATGAGACAGACCTCTTAATTTTGAACTTTGGTCATGTGATGTGGATGACTCCAGAGCTCTAGCACCTTCCTCTCCAGACTACCCAAACGCATCAATGAGAGGACACTGCATCTCGTCATATTTCCTGTTCATCGGTTCCTCTACAAAGTGGGCCTTCATTGACACCAGAACTCGAAAACGTGACTTTTTGGCCACGAGTTCGTGGCCATAATCACTAGGTACCACTGCTACGTCGTGTCGTGTTACATCTCTTTCCCATTCGTTTTCAACAGTTCAAGGGAGTTTCCACTCACTTCAAATAAAACTCCAAAAAATAAATAACGTTCCAATGATTGATAGCGCAACAAATGTCATATAAAAGCGGGAAATATCCTTTATAAAATCTGATTATTTTAATGCAAATTATTCATTGAACAGAAAAAAATTGATAAATTTTTTGTTCAGTATAAAGAAACAATCCCGGTAATACACTCATGTCAAAAAATAAAGGATAATGAAGCTCAGGCAATGAAAGAGACAGAAGCAAAACAAATTTGACTTATTTGTAAAGTATTTATTTATTAAACAAAAGGTAAAGAGCAAAGAAGATGCTATATGTTTGACATAATTAATAAAAATTGCGATTTTTACTCCCTGGAGCAAATTTCAAAAAAGAACCTATTTACAAAAAACAGTATAACATGGTTACTATGATGGTTAATACGGAGTATGTCCCCCGGATGATGCAATACAGGCCTTACAACGCCTACGCCTGCTGAGTATCAAATTATCAATCTGATCTTGAGGAATATTACACCACTCATCAAGCAATGCCCTCTGAAGTTCAGGTAGACAGGTGGGAGGGGGTTGACGGGCTGCAATTCGTCGGCCAAGCATATCCCACACATGCTCTATTGGATTCAAGTCCGGTGAGTATGCTGGCCAATCCATACGGGTGATATCCTACGATTGAAGGCATTCGTGTACAATGTTTACACGGTGAGGACGGGCGTTGTCATCCATAAACAGAAATTCAGCACCCATTGCGCCCCGAAACAAACGTACATGTTGTTCCAGAATGACATCCCAAAAGATGTGGCCTGTAATCATTACACTCTGAACATGCAGGTCAGTTCTGGAGCCAAGAATAATTCCTCCCCAAACGAGCCATCCTGCACCACCAGAACGGTGTCGTTCAATGGTGTTCTCTTGGTGGTAACGGGTACCTGGCGCTCTCCATATGAAAGTCCGGCGAGAATCAGACTGCAATCTAAACTTGGACTCGTCGGAAAACATCACACAAGACCACTGTTGCAGTGTTCACAATGCATGCTCTCTACTACAGGTTAATCGCAGGCGACAGTGAGTTGCGATAAGGGGAACACATCTGACAGGCCTACGAGCATATAGACCAATGTGCTCTAAGCATCTGTACACGGTCTGCCTTTAAACTGTCGTACCGGTAGCTGAACAGAGCTGACGAGATAGGTCTGATGTTGTGCTCCATCTGTTTCTTTTGGCAGTAACTGCCAAATACCGGTCCTCATTCGGCGTTGTAACTCGGGGGGGGGGCGACCTGTGCTGTAACATCTACTCACATTACCATCATCTTGGAATCGTTGCCAAAGCCTGGAGATGACACTCTGGGCGATTCCAAGTTCCTCGGATACTTTGAGCTGGGTACGTCCACATTCCAGTCGTCCGATAATTCTACCACGTAAAAAATTATCCAAATGCTTCCTTTGTGCCATAAGTATGCGGTTATTGCACTGAAAGGCTTTTAAAGCGTTTGTGAACAATTTTACTTCTTTGCCACCATTCCTTATATACCCCTCTCTTACACTCTCGTCATTGTGAGGTACTATCCGCGCCATCTGGTGGTTTCCTGTAATTTGCATATTCTTCAAGATGTGTGTGATAAATCTACAGGTGAAATTTTTATTTTTGAGTTCAATTTGTGTGTGATTCTGAATTATCCTTAATATATGGACATGAGTGTAGATCTTAACATGGGTTGTAGTAATGTTATCTCTAAAAATCCATTCTAGCTCCCGATTTCAGTGATGTTTTATTTTTGCGAACTTTGAACGCTAACTAACTGAAGATTAAAATACAAAAATATTTTCTTACGCAATATGAAATGCATTGCACCAAATTAATAAAATTTGTGATATTTCGTCCGACATCCTTGATGATATTGGCAACTTCATTGAAATTTCTACATTATTGCAAAAAAATCGCCATACTTGGCGGTATTCTACTTGCTGTACATTTTTCGCCAAATGAACTGAATAAAATTAAAGCAGGTGTGAAATATCTTAAATAAAAATTTGAGGCTATTATTCATAGAAATGTGTATTTTCGAACAAAATTAACCAGCGCTAGAAAAATTCGTAACGGTGTTCTAAATTCTGTGACATCATCGTTGTTTAACCCTTGATTATTGACTGGAAGAACGCAATCCTCAAGGGGAATGAACGAATGGCTCGAAATATCTAAAAAATTCTTAAATATCTGTGGAATCGATCCAAAGATCATTCCTTGAATTTTTTTTTACCTTTTCTCTCTCTTTTCTTTTGGGCATGGGAAGATACTTCTGACTTTTTCTTCCGGAACAATTTGTTCTTTTTTTAATCATCCGTGAGCATGAATTGTCCTCATTAAAAACGACAGCGGATAATTTGTACTCTGTTTCCGTTTACAAGAGCGACTCCCTTGGATTTTCTTAATGATCCATCAGGGGTTATTAGACCCGAGTCCTTTAAATTGAAAATTGCCCCCTTTGTCTTTTTACGCGCCATTTTGTGGATTAAAATGTGTCGTTTTGAACTCTTTACCTGTCATGGAGAGGGTCGACCTTCATTTCTATTAGTTTCTGCAAATTAAACTTGTATTGTTTAAAAAGCTTTTATTCATTGTTCACTGTATCAAAATTGCACATAATGTCCTTGATCATACAGCTTTTGTGACTTCTATCAATATTTATATATATTTTTAAATATGTCCGGCATTTTTTCAAATGAATACTTAAATTGCCCCATCAGATAACATATGCCTTTATTCTTATACATTAGTGTATATATAACTTATACATTATCTGTCAATAAGTATTTGGACACCTGTGATTGAGAAAAACCATGGTATGGTTCCCCTCATAGGCATGGTTGGAATTGTGTGTCCAATCCATTCGATTCACCCACATTGTCTCCATACTAATCTGTGGTGGACCTCCCAACATGACAGTTGGCGTTGTCTTCCTGGAAGTAACATGAGTCCAACTCACAGAATGGACTAAATTCATGACGATCACATGATAAAGGCAATCACGTGTTCTCCATTGATTAAAAACTGATATACTAGTAGTTCTATTTGTAAAGTTTAGATAACATTTAATACTCGATGATTGGTTCAAGATGTTTACATGTCAAAATTCTTCAAATAATTTATTTAAATTTTAAAAAAAACCTTACATTATACGTGTACTTATAAATTAAGCTCATTTTATTTAACTACGTGTATTATCGTTGACAGATATGTACGTTTTAAAAGAAAGCTTCTGCAATAAGCAAAAGTTGACAACAGGGAAGCACATGAACTAATTGGCTGGAAAGGCGTGACTGTATTTATGATATAAATATGACGTGTTACATGAATTTATTAGCTAATTGGTGGGAACCACGTGGCTTCAGGTTATGTGACTATGACGTCACATGAATTTAGCCCAATGGGCCACTATGTAGGAAGCACACTGTCATCGAAAATAGTACAAGACGTCGTCGCTCAGCTTACTAAGAATTAGTACCAAAGGCCCAGACAAAACCAGGAAAAACATCCCTAAGCCGTAATTCCACCTCAACCAAACTTAACTTTGGAGACAATGCTTTCTGGCAGGAGGACTTCTCTAGGAAAATGCCAGGCATAGATTCTGGCTTCCGAACGGTAGGAGTTGAACATTCATTCATCACTCCAGAGAACTCATTTCCACTGATCTATGGTTCACTGTCAACGGTGGACATTTTGAACATCTGCCTTAAATTGTGCATATACTGCTGTTGATATGTTCAATAATTTTTCTTGCACCGGAAGTGACGTCACACTTTGTTTTTCATATTTTTCTTGTAAACTATGGATCGTACAGGAACGCTTGTTTGGGCAGTTTTTATCTACTCCCAACGAGGAATTTAGTTGTGCAGAGTTTATGCGGTGGTTTTGGTACACCCTGTATACGTGTCTAAATATTGTATACTAGCTTTTATCCGCGGCTTCACTCACATTAGTCCCCTCGGGGGCTTACCTTCTTTAGGTGAGTACGGGTGTCACAATCCCGAGGTGCCGTAGTGATCTTTTCCTTCTCCCAAGGGGTTTACTCTCTTTGGTAAACACGGGTGTCACGATCCCGGGGTACCCTAGTGATCCTTCTCTATTTTCGACACTTCGTCTTGTCATTACATTCATCCTTTCTTTCCTTTCCCGTCTAGACCACAGATTACAATTTTTTCAAAATACATGATTTGAATCTTAAATTTATTTGTTGTGATTGTATTATATTCTTAACACGGTTTAGGTTTTATTTTGAGATGCGTTGATTTGGTTCCTTTTTGATGTGTAACATCTTTACTCTCGGTTGCTGGATATTTGTTGGAGTGATTTCGTGAAAAGGGACGGAAATGCGTAACAGGAAGTCGGGGAAAGCGCGCGCTGTTTGATTTGACCAATTCAGCGCCTTGAAGTGTCTCTTCGCTAGCCTCGCCTTAGGGTGTCTCTTCGCTAGCCTCGCCTTAGGGTGTCTCTTCGCTAGCCTCACCTTGGGGTCCAACTCTACTAGCAATTACGACGCCCGCCTACCGCACATACCAGCAAGTCTTAGACTTCATCCAGAATAAAGTTGTGATTCTTACGCTAAAATGTCAAAGTCTCAGGGCTCGTTGTGTGTGAAATCTGAGGATATATTTATATATGTGTAAACTATATATATTAACAACTATATTTCTTGTTAAGCGTCTGACAAAGCTCAGAATTCTTAAAAAATAGGAGTAAGTAATATGGAATTATATGAATAAATATTTAAGTACTTATCATTTTCCTACTTTGAGGTTAATTCCTGTCACTGTCAATATAATATTTTTAATTGTAATTAAAAAAGATTTTTCGATTAAAAAAAACTAATTAAGGAAACGGGTATTTTTGATTTTCTCTAATATTTCTAATTTTTAAGCATGCACTTGACGGTGTCTCTTCGCTACCCTCGTCTGGGGGTCCAACTCTACTAGCAATTAAGACGCCCGCCTGCAGCACATACCAGCAAGTCTTTTCATTTTGGTGGTCGCATGCATTTCTCCGAATCAAACAGTTAAAAAAATTACAGATTTCCTGCATTTTGTACTTTTACCGTATACCGAAGGTGGTTCTTCTCTTTAAAAAAAAATAAAAATTGGCAATTTTTAGAGACTGCCGATAGAAGTGAAAACTTAAACTTTTAGTGTTAAAATTTGAAATTTCATAATGTTTGAATTAAAATGATCAACATCAATCTAGTTTTCAGATCTATTGACACTCCGACCAACAACTAAATGCATGTTTATATGGTTTTTTATTATTCAAATATATTACGGGTTGTACAAGATCATGACAAAATATAAATACAATTCAATTGAAATAACAATTAATATACAATCATATTATTTATGGATAGTATTTGTATTTACTTAAATTTCAATGTACTTGATTTTTAACATTATTTTAATTGTTTGCATCATTGTCATCATTAATTTCAACAATACTTAGACTTTTTGTACTTTTAATTATTTTATTTTGTTCTAAGAAAGATACAATAGGCTTATGGTAACTAAAGTAAGAATGGAAAATGTTTGATTCAAATTTATCTAAGTGTCGCTTAAACACCGCATCGAACGTCGTTTTATATTTTGTAGTACTGAGTTTTCGATCATATGACATATTTAAATTAAATATTTCATGTAGAAATTCAATTAGTGGTAGATTTTTATCATGCAAAGTTAATATTGAAGTCTCCTCTTAAAATCATCGGTACATTATTATATTTTACGCCAAATCTTTTTTCGAGTATTTCAAAACCTTCTTTTGTATAAATCGTGAAATTTTCGAATAAAAATTGTTGTATCTGTCTAATAGACTTTCCAGGCGAAATATAAACGGCAACCATAAACATGTATTGCCCATTCTCGGAATCGTAATGAGCAATGCACAGTATATACGCATTGGACTTTTCACCAAATCCATTCAACTTCACTTATAAGATATACACATCACTATGCGTCACCTGTATAGCTACAGATATACTGTTAAAAGCATGTCGGTGACGCTAACGCACGAGATTTCACCCGTCCAAAAAGTGTCTAAGGCGAACAGCACACTGCGCATGCTCCAGTCAGAGCATGTCGGTGACGCGAACTCATAAGATTTTCCCCTACTAAAAAGTGCCCAACGCTGCTAAAGAAGATTTCACTTCAAAAAAACTATCACTCGCTTCCATGATTTTGAGTGGTGGTTTTAACGTTAACTTCAGTTTGCCAGAAGCTGAGCTGCTCATAGCTTTTCTGAAAGATGAACTCAAGCTCGAAATGAACACTAATCGAAATGTTTCGACAACTAACAGTGGTACTGTTATTGACGCCGTTTTTCAACGATTTTTAAATACTTTGAAATCACAAGTATATGCGTTATACTTATGTTTTCATAAATCTATTGTCTCCGCTCTTTCCCAAATTGAACAATAATAAATATTTTTGATAAAAAAACTGCATAACTCCTTGTGTTAATTAAATAAAATTTTCATTAAAGATATAATTATTCGATAGAAAATTATTCCAGTCATAACCGATTCATTTCTTTTAGGATTAAAGTCCCTATTGCGTATTTACCATGATATCAAGTCAGATGTTACACATCATATGCGACTACTGTAAGACTCGTTTCTTTTTTATTTTACTTTCGAAATTTGTGTTGTGTTTTACTAACACCGTTGTTTGTCAACCCTCATGTTTGCCGTGTGCGGCGTCCCGTAAGGAGGGGATACCTTTGCGTTCTCTTTAGCCCACGCTTCGCTGTAGACGGGTGGCAGGAGTGAGCCCGTTCCTGTCAATCGGATGGTGATAAGTCTTTTCGGAGACATTGCTGTAGGGTTAGTGCTGCAGATAAGGGGTGGCGGGTTTACCCGTTGGATCCTCGCCCTGATGCTGTAGTGCTATATTCTGGGTGTACTCCAGGTAAGCGCCGTGCCTGGTTTTTGCCAGATGACCGGCACACTGCCTGTTTTGTTGGACTCCGTGGTGTTCGGAGGCATGCCAGAATGAAGTTTCACTCACTCTTATGGATCCAGTGCTGAAGATCCCGGGTAAAGGCCTTATTTTACCCACTCTCAACGTTGATGAAATGTCAAAAAATTCCAGATTTTTACTGATTTCCTCACCACATAATGAGATGATGAATAAATCGCCTTTTGCAATACATAAAGCGTTATTAGGAATAGATGGTGAACCGAAATCTATAAAACGATTAAAATCCGGGGATCTACTTATCGAAAGCATGTCTGCTTTGCAATCAGTCATTTCTTCTCGCGAAAACCTTTCTTAACTCGCCTGTAACTATAACTCCTCATAAATCTCTAAACTCATGCAGAGGTGTCATTTAACCATCATGCAGAGGTGTCATTTGGGGAGAACCTGACTTATTGAACATGCCTGATTCAGAGATACTCGAAGGATTCTCTGATCAGGGTGTAATTCGGGTTAGAAGAATTACCATGAAAAAGGATTCCACAGTTTTTCCGACAAAGCATTTAATTCTTACCTTTAATAGCCCGAAACTGCCATCTACAATAAAAGCCGGATACCTAAACTGCAAAATACGCCCATACATACCGAATCCTCTGCGCTGCTTTAAGTGTCAGAGGTTCGGCCACTTAAAAATAGCCTGCCGCGGTCAATTAACGTGCTCTAGATGTGCATCCGCTGGACATTCTTCAACGGATTGTAGTCTAGAACCAAAATGTGTTAATTGTTCCCAATCTCATACATCCGACTCAAAACTATGCCCAAAGTGGAAAATAGAAAAACAGATCCAGGAAATAAAAACAAATAAAAATATATCTTATCCTGAAGGCCGTAAACTGATTGTCCCACAAATATCTCACACATATGCACAAGCCGCCATTAAACCTTCAACTACATCCAATACTACTCAAACCGATCCAAATATTACGAACGTAATCTGCCCTCCATTACAATGTCTTAAACCCTTATCCTCTGCAAATCAAAAGTCAAGTACATCACCCTCAATGCCTGCAGTCTCCACATCTTCAACTCAAGCACATCTACTTCCTTCCACATCCTCAGCAATACCAGCCATATCAAGTGATTCTCAGTTACCTATACCAATTTCTACTACTACTACCAGCACCACCCCTCAAATAGTGTATTTAATAGCCCTGTTCATTCAAAATTAAAAGATCAAGTAAAATGTATATTGCCAAATCAAAAGATATACTCCCCCCCCCCAAGAAAATTTTACCAAAAAAGAAAAAGCACAATTTTCCCTAAACCCAATACATTAATCCCGGCATCTGAGAATCAAACTACGCGTATATCTGTTACAACCCGAGCTTTGAAACAAACAAAAAGTCGTTGGAAAGAATCAACAGACATTGAAATAAAAATGGAGCCCCACAAATCCCATGAAAATGAATCGGACGAGGACTCATCGGACGAAGATATATGTCGGATGAGGACACTCTTATATATATATATATATATATATATATAATGTTGAAGCAGATGAGGAGGAGGTGATGAAGAAACGATATTTGACTCCTACCAAACACAGGAGGTGACGTTGTTCAATCATGCTTATCGGACTTGGTGGGGGTAAAACCCACCAAAATTTTGTTATTAGGAATTTTTTACTTAGATATAAAATATTTTGTTTTGCTTTTTTCTGAACGGTTTTAACCTTATCTGACTTGGTGGGGTGTGCCTAACCAAAATCTGTTTGCTTTTTACTTGTGCGAAATGTTTGTTGTTTGTTTGTGTGAACTTTTTGCTATATGAGTATTTAATGGATTTTTAACATTTTAACAATCGATTGGCGCAGCTTAGCCGAAATCGGCTCTTGCGCCATTAAACCCTACATTCACTCACTCACTCACTCGCTCACATTAGTGTATTTAAATAACTCTGTCCAAGTCACACACACACATGTAATCATTATCCTCAGAAAGTAAAAAAAATAATATATTTCTTAATGCCTGACTGGGAGAATTAAAATTTAAAAATTAAATATCTTAAACTATTAATATTTTAAAAAGTTGAAAGTATCTGTGCTTAATAAATAATTCCTCTTTAAAAGAGCTGGACACAGAATATTGTTCTAGGATGCTATTTTATACTATGTATTACATGTTCTTTCGTCGGGTGCAAATTTGTGAATATTTTTGGCATTGGACTCCACGTTAAATCTGTCGAGAGCTCAAACGTCCTCCTGTTGGTGTGGTGTGGTAGTTAGGAGAGGGGAGTGCCAGCTCAGGTGTCGTCCGCGTCAATTGACCATGGTTCAAAATTACGCGGACCGTCGCCAAAAGCCCTCGTGTTGCGACGTTAATATTCTCTCACTCTCACTCACTCACTTGGCATTGGACTCTCTCGAACAGGCTACATATAGTTGGCCATGAGAACAGCATGACTTTTTCCAAATGCACCCCTGCTGCTCTCAAACTTTACCCTTGTGCTTTGTCAAAATTAATTTGATTGGAAATTAAACTGGTTTGAATTGAAACGGTAGTTTAGTGAGGATCATTGGAATTCAAGCTATGCACCTTGAACACTTTCCTTTTTCCCGGCAACAATTAAAATAGTTGCTCCAAGTACATTCTGCAACAATTTCATGATTCGAAGCCTCGTTCTATTATATAATCGAGGAGGATAAAGGTTTTGCATAAGCATAACTGGTACATTTAGTTTTAATTGAACTTTATGTGAGGGTACACCCGAAAGTTCAAGCGAATTTAAGAAATCCGGGGGATATGAAATACTTTGTTCTGTATCAATGATTGTATCCATTAATAAATATTCCTTCATTTCTCCCCACACGCATTTAAAAAAATTTTAGTGTTTATTTTATTATCAATAACATTGTAAGGCGCCAATATAGATTTTGAGCGCTACCACTGATCACAGTTTAAATTTTGTTGCAAACCCGGGTAAACTTGAGCACTAAGATCCATATCATTTTCTACTAAATTTCAAAATTCTCTAGAAAGTAAAATATAACCTTTGGCATCTCCGTCCAAACATCCATCCCCTATTTTCAATAGCGTCTCTCTATAAAGTCCCGAATCTACGTCGTTATGGAGATTCACTTTTCATTCGTGAATCTTTAAAATTGGTTTAATGGCTTAGCCGTGAAAGCTTAACAAACAAACGAACTTGCATTTACATTTCTAATATTATTAGGATTTCATAAAAATACTTAATTTTTTAAAGTGTTTCTATGAACAAAATAATATTGCTTTTTTATAAGTAATTTAATTAATAATTTTAATCATGTCCGGTGTTCCTAAATACGTAGGAAGTTCCATAGCAACCTGTTGCTGCAAAAGCACTTGGCATATATAAGTAACGGCCAACACATCGAAGCAATTTCAGGCTTCATACTTCCCAAAACCGTCGAGTAACGGAACTAATTAATGTCATATTTTTGAGAGCTCAATATTCTCCCATTTGCGTGGAAAAACAGAATTCCATCTAAGTCATCATTCAGTTGTTCACTCAAATTACGAATTCCGTTGCCAATTACAGTGGAACGAATTCTACAAATTTTATTACTTATCATGAGCCTTAAATTTGAACGAACCTAAAAATGTTAGAAAACTTTTTTACATAAATAATTTAATGACAAAACATGATGAAAACCTATTTTAATACACACCTTTGTAAAAGTAAAAAAAAAAAATAATCATAAAAAATTGCTCTTAACAGCACATTTTTCTGTATTGTGAACTTCTATATCATATAAGGATTATAATTTGCCAAGTTCGCGATAAATAAAGGTGGATACTAAAATAGGATCCAACCCCAAATATTTTGTGTTGGGATTCTCAATGTTCGCCATTTTTGTCATACAAAAAGGAAAAGAAAAAAGTTTCCATTTTTTTTGTCAGCTTAGAAGATTAGTTAAGAAAATTAAGTATTTGTGAATCACATTTAGTAGAGATTTTTAGAAGTTGTGTGTGTGAGTTTGTATATACATATTTTATCAAAACATCCATATCAAATTTTCCGTCGATTGAATTGAAGTTTTTCAATAGCTTTCGGGAATGGACCTTGGCATAGTTATGGGAAGAAGGTTTTACATTTCCCTCTTCCCATTTGTCTTCCGTGATCGCGTGATGACCCTGTGACTCGACTCGACATGAGATGTAACGATATTTATTTTCTGCGCAAAAGGTCTTCGGTGAGATCGAGAATCGAATTTGTAATTCGACTAAACCATCATTGACCACGAAGTTCATATCCTTAAGCAGTAACTTGTATACTAAGTTTCTGCTTGTTATATAATGAGAGAAGAACAGTATTACTTTAAAGTATGCGTTGACCCGAATTTGTATAATCCACCATCACATGTATCAAGCTCAGATGCAATCACGCATCAAACAATAAGAATTACAATCACTTCAAATTATAACTGTTATTATTTGACTATTTTAGAAAAACCTTCGGTAAAAAATGAGTAGTTCTAAACAATATTCACGTGCATAGAAAAAAATGCACTTAGTATTGAAAGTATTTGCTCCACAAAATGAAAGATACAACATATTTTTCTGTTTCAGAAGATAATTTTTGAAAATCTTGGTATTAGCCTAATCATCACCTAATTGTTAAATAAATAATAAGTCTCTAATGAAACTTGGAGAACTAAAAAAAGAGACATTGATTTATTATACAAAATTTTAAATTCCTTTTTCTACAGTATGTTTTTTTAAATAATCTTTTACAAAAATAATTCTCAAATTAAATTCCTATCGAAATATAGTCTGTTATTTTGAAATTTTTAGTTCCAATCTTGCAGCCCATAAATGTAAGAATAATCTTGAAAATTCTTCTACTTAAGAATTATGTTGTGATGTTGCTTGAGCTGTAGTTCCTTAAAGGTTTTATTATTCACATAAAATAATCTTGGGAAGGTAAAATAAAACTAGTTTGGATGAAAAAAAATATTTAAAATTTCAATGGTGACTTTATATTCAGCTGATTACAAATATCAGAGAAATATGATGACAAGAAAGTTATTTTAATCTTTTTCCTTATTGTCTGTTTTTTTTTAAATGTAATACTAAGAAATTTAAAAAAAATATTTTGTTTTCCCAAAAATTGGGAAAGGAAGTAAGGGGGTGGGGGAAGAAATCTTTTGATATCAAATTTCATCAAGATTGAAAAAGCAAATTAGGATTGACTTTCCTGAAATGAAATATGAACAAAAATATCCCAGGAAATGTGATTTTTATTTTTATTTTTGTAGCTATTTTTTTGTTTCAAGGCAGGTATACGTTGTAGAAATAATGGATTTATAAAACTTATATTTCTCTCTTCCTAAAATTTCTTATTTTTTTCCCTATTGAATTGAAATTAAGCGAAAACTTGACATACAATTTTAAATTTCTCTATTAATGCAGATGGAGTAAATGATTAAATGAAATAAGTACATGGGACGAACACACTACATACAAAAATTAGACTTTTTACTTATTAATTTTCATGTGCACTCACCCACAGTCTACAGGGAGCTGATGCAAGTTAAATCTGCCCAGGCTCTATGATTTTCCGTTAGCGTGGTGTGGTAGTTTGGAGAAGAGGTATCAGCTCGGGTATCATCGTCTACACTTGACTGAGGCACAAAATTACGTGCTCCTTAACGAATTGTGTTGCCCCTCGTGTTTTTTTTATTGTGCGTCATTCACAAAATATCCCCCACAGTTCATATACACCTTATGCAGTTTATACAGGGAAAGTTAAAAAGTAAAGCGACTTTTGCAATTTCTCTTTCCAAGGTAAGGCAACAACACTAGTATTCAGTGTTGAATGAGGGATAGCCGGCAACATTTATATACAATGTGTCACTCGTCTTCCCTAGTAGTCGTTGGGTTTTAGCCGACCCTTCAACATGCCATGACGACACAAAGGAAGGCAGTGTTTCATTTTTTATTTGTTGAAGGTGTGAAACTTGTGAAAAATTTTCGTCGCATGCATGCGCAGTATGGCGACATCTGTTGATTTCGAAGAAAGATCTAAGAATGGATAGATGGCATAAAAAAAAGTGAGGAACTTCTTTTTGTGACGAAGAAAGGTAGGACAATCCATCCACTGAAAACAATGTGCAAGTCGTTGAGGAAGGGATGGTTAGGGATGCTTATACGAGACAGATTTTATATGCCTGCTAGTAGAACTGTTCTAAAGAACCTATTTTGGAACGTTGTTTACAACGAAGGCGTTTTACGCTATTATAAACTCTTCTTATTTTTCTTTGTTTGTATATGCCGATATGTCGTCCTGGTTCTGCTATTATTCAGCTGCTTTCCCCCCACGCAAACTTATAACAGTCTAGAGGGGCTGATGCTCATTAAATATGTTTCTCTGCGTTGGCAGGATGTAGTGAGTGAGGTGCTAGCTTTCTTTATATCACCGAGGCTCATATTTCTCTGTCGTATCTACAAAATTTGGTATTAATAAAAAAAAAAATCAATCCTTCAAAGTATCTGTAAGGTTCGTTTTACACCAAAACTCTATTTTTTATATATAGGCCAGCTGAATATAGAAAAGGGGAGAGTTGACGAAATGGGTGAGGCGGAAAATGCTAACGACAGGTGGAACAGAAACAAAATGGCGTGAACTAAAAGTTAATGCATATAATGTTAATTTTTAACTATTGTGTTTAGTTTTACGTGTGTGTGTGTCGCGTTATCATATTAAAATTAAAAAAAATGGTCACAACAAGATGTCTGAATTTTATTTGCATAAACAAGTAGAGGATATCGTTTAAAAGCATTTAACCCTCAAATTTGAGTGTATCCTCATTCCAATATTCGATCTCGTATGCATTTCCTTCTTTACACTGTGCCACTAACACGTACACGCGCGTGCACACACACACATAAACTATTCATTTTGTGAACAATGTAATACATCAATCATTTGATTAAAAAAAATGGGGCAATTTTTTTTTAACAAACATTTTAAAATCCATCTATGTCTAACAGATAAACTATTTTTAAAAGGAAACTTCTGACCCTTAAGAAAGGCTACAGATGGATTATCGAAGGAACGTGCTTCACGTTAAAAGACCATTAACAAGAAGTAAGAAACAAATCACTTACCAATTGTGTCATTCCCCACCACTTTCACCGAAGCCGAAGAAGATACTTTTTCGTTAAAATTACATTTACTTCTTTCCTTTGCCAAGCGGTGGCAATTGCCATAATGCAAAGGCAAACAAGAGGGGCTCTTCTCTTAACGAGATTAAGTGTTATCAGCCCGTCAATACCCTAAGTGTTTGGCCCAACATCAAGAAAACTCGATCCTTAAATGTTTTAATCCACTTCTCGCTGCCATCCATCGTCGCAAACGATCTGTGACTTCACCCCTCTGTCACGTGACACCACCGAATTCGGTTCATTAGGACGCGGTCCCAAAGAAATAGATTACAGAGCGTCTCTGACCGTTAGACCCACCCCCAGCTTTTTCATCTGTCCATCCTCTCAATCGTCTTCTTTCAAGTGAGATTTGGACAGTAATTGCTGGTTGGCAGAGCATGTGCAAGACCCATTCTTTTCTTTTTTCATTTATTAGATGCATTTGAGAATACTTCGCAATTTTCTATTGTACGCTTGCAGAATGATTTCCTATTCTATTTGTGAATTCTTTTGGATTTCAGTAAGAAACTTTTCTGAGCTTTTCAATTTGAGAAAAGCAACCATCAAGCTTTAGCAATATTGATTTCCTGTCTGTGAATTTTAGAAGCATGGAAGTGCAGACAGAGTTTTATTTGTTTTTTCACTGCAGCTAAAATGCTGTTAAGCGTTACGCATGAACTGTGTTATTTATATAGTTTTATAAAGAAATGATTTTAAACTTCTAAGCTATTTGAATAGCAATGATTTAGGTAATTTTATGTTTCAAAAAGGGACATTTAAGTAAATTTTAAAATCTTTCATAGAAAGCATGCATTTTGTACAGCTATCAGGTCAAATGCTACCTAAAATTTTCCATTTATCACTGTTTACTGACATTATTACACTTTTTGATAGACGTTTTAGCTGAGTGAGTGGAAATTATATAAACGTCGCACTATAAAGCTACGCGATAGCTATTGGCGACGGATCTATTAATTTTGAACCATAGTGGAGTGATGACACATGATTTGGTACCTATATCTCCTAACTACCACTCCACGTCAACGGGAGAGCATTTGAGCCTCGACAAATTTAACGAGCATCAATTCCCTCTACACGACGAATCTTCATTGGTACTAGGTTTGAAGTCATGATGTGCCCGTTATGAGTCTGTGATCTTGACAACTAGGCCACCACGTCCACAATTCTAGATATTAAATTGAAGCATTTCACGCTAAAGCAATTTAAGATTAATTAGTTCATTTGAAGATATTTAGAACGAAGAGAATATAGAAAGAAAAACTCTTCAAACAGAAATCACTCCCTCGTTTCCGTGAGAGAAAAGCAATTAGAAAAGAAAATAATATTTAATGTACACAATTAAAATAAAACTAAGTAAATATAATGTAATTTTAAGTCGTTCAACTTGCAATCATGATACCGTATTAACTCGAATCTATGTCACCTATTTTTCTAACGTTAATGCTACTGAAAGTCGGGTGCGTCTTAGAATCGAAGATAAAACTTTTGTTGGATGGGGAAAATTGAGTTTCGATCCCTTTAAAAAGAAAAAAATGAAACCATTCTAGCCCCTTGCATCGAGGACTTATCCCATTCCACAGTAAATCTCTAGTGTTTAGCCTATCCTCTTGTTGCTTATGCCACCTGATCGACACTAACATACGATCAAGGTCCACGAATTTCATCGTGGCTAAGGGCTAGAATTTTACGCCTGTCGTAAGTCTACGCTTTGAGCCCCCAAGAAGGTGACAGTACGATTTTGCTCACACAACACGATAGATGGTGACACCATTTGGACCCATTGATTTAACGAGCACATTCTCCGTTTGTACTCGACGAGTATTTGGTGGCTTATCCTAAACATCGTAGTCTGCTCGCATATAGGATATTTTTTTGCATACGCGCTTTATTTTAAACACCTAAGCATCAAATTATTGGTAATACCGTCAAAGTGAGTTCACTATGGCGCAAGTATGAAAAGGAAGGCAATTTTATATGCAGAAAAAAACGGAAACAGAGCAGCGGCCACTGAAAATTTAGCATGGATGAAACAAATATAAGTCGATGGCTTAGACATATAGGTCTACATAATACATTCTTTTAAAAAATGTTGCTTAAGAAATGCACTAGATGGCACGGAAGACGATACCACGTGGGAAAATGGCGCCGCCGGCACCCATTTCAAAGTCAGCTGTGACAGTGGGAGTGACGAATTATTTTCGGAACATGATACTGGTTATTAGAATAATTATAGGCTCATGTAGTATCTAAAAGTTTTTAATAGTTGTAAAATAAATTAATTGGAAACTTCTTTTTTATATATTTCTCAGATAAAGTTTATATATATATATATTAAGTTTTGGATATTGAACCTTTTATTTATATTTATATGCATTTAAAATTTTTTTTTTCTTTCAAAAACGTGTAGAGAATTGGGAGTGCGGCTTAGAATCGATGACAGCATTTTTTCACACAATTTTTTGAGAATTGGGGGGTACAGCTTAGAATCGATGTAGGCTTTGATTCGAGTCAATACTTAACTTACAATTTCTTTAAAAATGCTTTTTTACACTCATGTCCATAAATTAAGGATAATGAAGTTCAGGCAAAGAAAGAGACAGAAGCAAAACAAATTTGACTTATTTGTAAAGTCAACAAAAGCCTTATTAAACAAAAGGTAAAGGGCAAAAAAGATGCTATATGTTTGACATAATTAATAAAAATTGTGATTTTTACTCCCTGGAGAAAATTTCAAAAAAGAATCTATTTACAAAAAACAGTACAACATGGTTAGTATGATGGTAAATACGGAGTATGTCTCCCGGAAGATGCAATACAGGTCTTACATCGCCTACGCATGCTGAGTATCAAATTATCAATCTGATCTTGGGGAATATTATACCGCTCATCAAGCAATGCCCTCCGAAGTTCCGGTAGACAGGTGGGAGGAGGTTGACGGGCTGCAATTCTTCGGCCAAGCATATCCCACACATGCTCTATTGGATTCCAGCCAGGTGAGTATGCTGGCCAATCCATACGAGTGATATCCTCCGATTGAAGGCATTCGTCTAAAATGTTTGCACGGTGAGGATGGGCGTTGTCATCCATAAACAGAAATTCGGTACCCATGGTGCAACGAAACAAAAGTACATGTTGTTCCAGAATGACATCCCGATAGATGTGACCTGTCATCGTTACACTCTGAACATGCAGGTCAGTTCTGGAACCAAGAATAATTCCTCCCCAAACGAGCCATCCTGCACCACCGTAACGGTGTCGTTCAATGGTGTTCTCTTGGTGGTAACGGGTACTTGGCGCTCTCGATATGAAAGTCCGGTGAGAATCAGACTGCAAACTAAGCCTGGACTCGTCGGAAAACATCACACAAGACCACTGTTGCGGTGTCCACTCTCTACTCCAGGTTAATCGCAGGCGACAGTGAGTTGCGTTAAGGGGAACACATCTGACAGACCTACGAGCATACAGACCAATGTGCCCTAAGCGTCTGTACACGGCCTGCCTTGAAATTGTCGTACCGGTAGCTGAAGAGAGCTGACGAGACAGGTCTGATGCTGTGCTCCATCTGTTTCTTTTGGCTGTAATTGCCAAATACTGGTCCTCATTCGGCGTTGTAACTCGGGGGTGACCTGTGCTGTAACATCTACTCACATTACCATCATCTTGGAATCGTTGCCAAAGCCTGGAGATGACACTCTGGGCGATTCCAAGTTCCTCTGATACTTCCAGCTGGGTACGTTCACATTCCAGTCGTCCGATAATTATACCACGTAAAAAGTCATCCAAATGCTTCTTTTGTGCCATAATTATGCGGTTATTGCACTGAAAGGCTTTTAAAGCCCTTGTGAACAATTTTACTTCTTTGCCACCATTCCTTATATACCCCTCTCTTACACTCTCGTCATTGTGACGTACTATCCGCGCCATCTGGTGGTTTCCTGAAATTTGCATATTCTTCTTCAAGATGTGTGTGTTAATTCTACAGATGAAATTTTTATTTTAGAGTTCAATTTCTGTGTGATTCTGAATTATCCTTAATTTATGGACATGAGTGTATTATAGACATTCTTTTGTGTAGTGTTAGTTATTCATTCTTTTCGGTATGGGCGCTGTTTTGTTTCGTATACTTAATTCAAAATCTTCATATTTTAGAAACAATCTATAGAATATTCGATTTCACTGAATTTGAAAGAATACGATTGTTTTTAGTTCAATTATTATCAAAAGTCTATGCCAGGGATGGCGAACATTTTTGACACGTGAGTCAAATTTGGCTCATATTTTTTTAGTACTAGTTCGTGGGTCACGAATTCCCATTTGCATCAGAGTTATGTTTAAAAAGTTGTAACAGATTATTTTTTAATCTAAACATCTAGAATTCAATTGGCTTAACTGGTAAAAATGGGCGTGGTTTGACAATTTAAAAATTTTGAGTGGATTTAAAAATTCTGAAGTGTTTGGTGCAAATAGCAAGAAGTGCTTGAAAGGGAACAAGGCGTAACGAAAATTGTATACAATATATATTATGAAATATTATTTATTAGTATATACATATGCATAACAAAACTGATTAGAAAGTATGAAAAGAGAACTCTGTTGCGGTTTATTTTCAGGTAGTTTTTTAATATTAGGTTCATATTTTGTATTAATTAGCTTAGCGCATTTGGCAGTTAATCTCCTGTCATAAGACTATTTCTATTAGAAGATTTCCACAAAGTTAATTGAAGAAAATAATTTTTCACAAAGTAACGTCCCGAATGAAGCCTGTACTGGAGATTCGAGTAAAGATCGGCCATTGTAATTCTAACACACTTTTATTAGCTATTTCACTTAATACCATTAGACAACTTAAGGAGAGAATGCACTTAAAACATTAAAACTGAGGAGCGATCACGTTTGATTAATTTAAATGTCATAGAAATAAGCACACTTATATTAATGCTGGAGCACTCTTGACTCCACTACTTTTGTGTTTCAACTTGATTAACTATACTACCTCCGGTCGTTATCTTATTTACGCTTCTATATCCACTTTCAACCATTCACCCGCTTACTCTACTACTAATACTTAAATAGAAGATCTAATTTGTGCATTAACCCCGTCTTCTTCACAGAAAGTGTTTTTCAACTGAAATCACAGTTAAAAAGATTTTTTTACCCAAGAGGATTTGTGTGGAATCGCGGATAGACCCGTTTCATTACGAATATGCAGGCCCAAACATCGTTAAAAAGGCATTAACTGGTTTTTTCATTGTCATAAAATTATTTTCTTAAGAATCCTATGCGTTTGATATATATTTTCAATTTTCACTGTGGGCAATATTATCTGCACTAGTTTCATACAGCTTTCCTTCTACTTCAGAAATTAAGTCTTCAATTTTTCCCCCCACTCTGCGCTGCTTTGAAATTCAACTAATTCCATTTCTAAATTATCGATACCTAGCCACATAAATTCGGTTAACTCCATTGTTTCAAATTCTGTCTTGTATGGATATAAAATAAAGGGAATTTTTTAAACTGAATGAATCTCTCCTTACATGCTTGTTTTATTTTCTCATAATAATTCAATATTTTTAATTCCATCTTCTTAAATGTCAATGGAGTTTTCAAAAATTATTGCGCTTTGAAGATGTTTTTGAAATTCAGGAAAATATTTCATGCTTTTCATTTCTAAATCCTTAGTAAAGACATCAAATTTCGTCATAAATGTTTTAATATTTTCAAGCATCGTTAACACAATTAGTCCATGTCCTTGAAGTTTTTTTATTCGGTTCCTTAAAAGGCCGAGTGATATCGCATAAAAACATTAAATCATTTAACCAATATGTATTGGAAAATTCATCAAAAATATTGGCTTTTTCAATTAAAATAGCTTAATTTCTTTTAGACTGCTGGCCCCGCAAAATGCAACATCCTGAAGGAAACATGAAATTTAGATCATGCAATGGGGGGGGGGGTTGATGAAATATGCAAACCATTAGCATTCTAACGCAGACGCACATCACGGGTGAGCGTAGCGCCACCCGCAAGTACTATATAAGGGAAGAACAGATTGACGATGTGTAGTATGGCAATATTTTTTTTTCTACGCAAGGTCTTTACGTGTGACTCGTGGAAGACATCGAGCGTCTTTTAACCAAGTTTATGAATACGACCGAGGGTGAAAATTAGCCTAAAAAGAGAAATCGGTTAACGTGTTGTTCAAAACCAAGCAACTGTGATTCTGGATCTGTCATCGCTGAATGTAAGAGAAATGATGGACTGACGGGGCCGATCTTACCTATCTCGTTGCACCACTGCCTGTGATGACAGGCGGATTGTGCGTATGGCAGAGATGGATCATGCAACCACATCGCGAATCATAGCACAACTGATTCAGTCTGTTACGCATCCTTTGGTATACGCTCGTACCATTCAACGTCATTTGCAGCAGAGTAGAATGTCCTCAAGGTGTCTATTGCTTCGTTTACCCTTCACTAGAATCCACAGGCATTTGCGCCGCCAATGGTGCAATAAACTGCTACATGGACAACGAAATGGAACGACATTGTATTTACTGGCGAATCCCGCTTCTGCCTGCTACATCACGATGGTCAGATTCAAATTTGGAGACACTGTGTTGAGAGGCTGCTGAACTGTTGTCTTATGCATCGCCACACTAGTCCTGCACCCGGTATCATGGTTTAGAATTGTATTGTATTTCACTGCCGTACTCCTGTAGTACGTATTGCCAGTACGCTGAACAGGCAGCGCTCTATCTCTGAAGTGTTTGATCCCGTGGTCCTCCCATACATTCACTGCTTGCCATATTCCAACAGGATAGTGCGCGATCACATGGGGTATGCAATGTTGAGAAGTTTTTCTTTACCCAACAGATTGAATTGCTTCCGTGGCCTTTTTTTTATCTATTGCCAATCGAAAAACGTATGGTTCTTGCTTGCAGAACGACTGACCTGGGATATACCATTCGCTGCAGCACCGAATCAAATTTGACAATATGTAGAAGCCGCTTGGACTGCTATATCCTAAGGATACATCCATAGCCCCTCTGATTCTATGCCGAGGTATGTGGCAGCGGTTATAGTCAACAATGGTGGTTACACTAAGTACTGATTTTTAGGGGGGTTGTAGCCCCGGGATCCCGGTGGTTTTTTCCAATCCCGGGATTTAAATTTTGTCTGATTTATATTTTGAAATTTTTTTTCAAAGTATTGTGAATCTGGTATTACATTTAATGTATCTCATTTACTTTTTTTGTATTGTATACGGTTAAAGTTATTTTTCTTACGTGTTGAACCTTGAATGGTTCGTGGAGGGTGAAATTTGATTTGTTTTCTCTTAGTTTCTTCTGGTAACTTTCTCCCCATTGCGTGTGGGGTCAGAAAAAAGACATTTCTCCCACACTCAGGATTTCCGGTGTCAGCTAACTTGAACAGAGGCATTTAGAATTTTTGGAAGATATCTAGTAGGGTTTTCATATCCGGGATCCAGGAACTCCGAAACCCCTGGATCCCGGTATTTTTTCCAATACCATAATCCCGGAATTAAAATAACTAATTCCGGGATTTAATTTTTGTCTGAATTATATTCAAAAAGTGTTTTCTCATAAAAACTTTCTAATAATTTAATTTTTTTTAAAATTTATATTTGGTTCATAAAATATGTACGTAGAATTTTTTTTGCGCAATATAAATGCTTTATGTAAAAAAATATATGCACATTATGGGAGACTGTCACAAAGATCTCAGTGGCTCACTGCAATGATTGCACAATAATATAAGCAACATCACAAGAATAGATTTTGTCACAGTTCCTTCTTCAGTTAAATGCCGTTAATTAATAGCGGACCTGCTGGGAAGTTGTAAGACACTTCAAATCCCATTACATTACTAACAGCTCATACAACTGGACTTTCAAATTCTAATGAAGTAACACTGGAAATTGATTCACGTTCTGATTCAATAACTGGATCAATTTATATACAAAAACCATTAAGTGTAGCAGAAGAACTGAATAAAGTTATTAAAGAAGTATATGCACCAATTCAGTCTATTAGATTTGTGACACTGTCATCAAAAATTCAAAAAGAAATGTTTCAATTTTGTAAATGGAGAGGGACATGGTGACTACCTGAAAAGAACATACTCATATTTAATGACGATAAGACCTACTAGTAAGGAATTCGAACGTGCATATTTCTTACGGCAGAACAATTTGCAACAAAAATTAGAAGCCGTTCCAACGATGAAACACTGGAGGAACTGTGTTTTTATAAGCTTATTTACAGAAATACAAAAAAATGAAGAAATTCTTTTTTTTTAAATTTCATTATGTACTATTTTTATTTGTTTTTATGAGGAATTAATTTGTTTATTTGTTTCTTTAAAAATATTATAAATCAATTTTAAATTATATTTTTAGTTTTTTATGTAATTTCAACTATGCTAATATGAAAGCATTTTTAATAAATAGTTCAATCCTAATCCCGGGATTTGGATAATGTAATCCCGAAATCCCGGGATTGAAAATAGGACACGGGATTGCCAACCCTACTGATTTTGCCATCATCCACACGTCACAAGAGGCTGTAATTTTTATCGCATATCTTTGTACAACATGTTATCTGCCAAATAAATTTCACTAGGATATCTTTAAACTTTATTGGTTTTGCATTTTATGTGGCCAGCAGTGTAATAGCGTAAAAAGCGATTAAGGACTTGACCGAAACTAAGCCATCGTACACTACTGTACGTCAAAATCACTGAATATTGGCGTTCAATAATAAGTGTGCAAATTGCCGCTTACAATGAGCTCATGCGTTTACAGAATTGTTTAGTTATATTGCAAATGACGTTACATTGGAAAATGTTTTGAAACCATGCTTCGCACATAAAACTTGCTAGTATATTATACAATGAAATTCAATCAGAGAATGTGACATATTTTATTGACTAAGTTAGATATTTTCCCCTGAGCTATGTGTACCATCTGTTGTTACAGAAACTAATTTCTGAAGGTCAATATCCATTTCGATAAATGCAATATCAAATTCTTTAAAAATATCAAGACCGGTCCACTTCCCTTTTAACGTTATTACTTGTACAACTCTTCTTCCGTTATTTTTCTAAACTTATACGAGAAAAATCTGCTAATTCAGCATAGCTATTTACATCATTACTCTCATCTAAAGGAATGAATACATCTCTACATAATTTAAGTCGTTATGTATTTGCGAAAAAAAAATATAATTTTTCTAATTCCTTAACTTGATCTTTAATTATATTGCTACTTATAGGTAACTCAATTATACGCTTTATAATCAAGTATTTTTCTGTAAAATCAGTAAACAATGTAGGATCATAATCTAAAAACACTTTTTTTTACAAATTCTTTTTCTGAAATAGATTACCCTTGGCGAGCAATGCAATGGACAATTTGGAAACTAGCAGCTGTAATGTTATTTTCAGGAACCAAAAACATTAAAAACACTAATTTGAGAAAAATTCTCTTTCTTTTACAAAAGTATGTTTTTCTTTCTTCATCTGTTGAGATGTCGAGATTAGAATACAACATTTCAAAATGTCTTTTTGCATTATATGTATTTCAAGTACTTTTATAGTACAAATTACACACATATAACCATTTTATTCCTTTCAATTATACCATATTTAAGAAGCCCTTCAGCTTGATATGGCCGGGAACTTGTGTACGGCTTGTTTTTAATTTTTTAATTGTACACGAAGTACAGGGCTACATTAAAAAAATATATTTAGATTCCAATAACTTGAGAAGTTTTGTATTGAGTGAGTGAGTGAATATTAACGTCCCACTGTTCAGCTACACGAGGGCTTTTGGGGACGGTCCGCGTAATTTTGAACCATGGTCAAGTGACGCGGACGACACCTGAGCTGGCACCCCCCTCTCCTAACTACCACACCAAACCAACGGGAGGACGTTTGAGCTCTCGACAGATTTAACGTGCATCGCTCCCCTACACGGCGGATCTTTAGTGGTACTAGGATCGAACCCATGACAAACTAGCCATGATCCGATGCCTAGACCACTCGGCCACCGCTGCCTGAAGATTTTATATTAACATATCTAATATACATACACACATTAATACATTTTACTTTTAAATGCATTCGAAATGAATGGCACTAAGTTCAACATGGGTACTGACTCACGCACCTTAAATTGAAAGTCAAAAATTGCTAATATCCAGAATAACAGACAATCGCTTGACGCCCATTGGTGTCTCACAATTTGAAACTGAGGGGGGATTATACAAGCTCTATGGCAGTATCTTTCTACAAACATAACTGAAAATAAGCTCGCAAAAGTGCATTTTATCTAAAGAAAGGGCTTTAAATATGGTTATGTGTTTTTGTTTGTCGGTATTTTATCAACAAACAAAATGTGAGTAAAATTATACACTTTATTTGATATTTTATAAACACATTTGTTTTATTTCAATACATACTTTCATATTCATTTGTTGCCATTTGTGTAACTTTAGAACTGTAATGATCAAACTGAAGGATATAGATAGCATTTAAATTGCTTTTATGTTAATGCAGTGCTTGAAAAAATACAAAAAAAGAACATACAATCCACACAAATTAGAAAATCTAAATAAAACCTTGTAAGCAAACAAGTTATTGCCTACCAAACCTGTGTGCCAGCAACCTGTGTGCCACTTCACTTATCAACATAATAAACAATCAGTGAATCTGGCTGTATGTATAAGTTAAGATCGTACTGTCTTTTGCTTGGTGCTCAAAGCTACGACTAAGGACTGCCGTACAGTCTACTAAATTGCCATGATAAATTCCGTAGTCCTCGATCTGGCATTGCCAATTAGTAGGCATTAACAAAAACACAACGAAAGATACCATAATAATGATGTAGAAAAATTTATTTAGATATTATTGGCATTATGTACAGCTAAAAATATTTAGAAAGGTTATTATGAATGAAATAGTAACATTATCAACTATTACATGGAAATAAAAATATTGCTACTTAAATTCTATTACAAAATGTTCAAAATGTTCATCTAGTTACTAATTATTACTACGCAACAAGAAAAAATTTGCTGTTTCGATTGTTTTTATGAAATGTTTATTTTACTGAACACCTAATCTTACAAAACTCGAATCTCATTTGAAAAATCTTTCGTAGTTCTTTTCTTTATGTAATTAACAAGTAATATATTTATAAAAAAGTAATTTGAGAAAAATGCAAGTAAGTAATTCAGAACATGAAAGATTCTGTTGCAATATCTTGAAACTGGTAACAATTTTGATGAAAAAGGAATTTCATCGCATTTATAAATTAATACTTGATAACAACACGAAAATAAACATTAAATTAATGTAGAATAGAAATAATACATGCGTCAAAACTTTCTCAAAATTCAAAATGGAGAAATATCAAAATAATCTATTTTCCATGAATTTGTTATTCTGGAATTAAATTAAATGTAAGATTAATTCAACTACAGCGCGCAAAAATCGTTTAACACAAAACTGAAAAGACTGAAATATCTTTTTGTGTTAAAAGAGATTCGTGTTAAAAGATATTGAACAAGTAATACAAATAAAAAAGTCAATTTCTACTTAAGTCAACAAAGAAAATTTTTTATTTTAGTTATTTTTATTAAATATTTACAACTAAAATAGATATGCATATACATATAACAGAATCACAATATTAAGTGTCAAAATAGATTTCCCTTGCAATTTTCCATTTTCCTTTTTTTATAAGGTGTTGGACTTTTTTTTTGGTTTTTACTATTTATTCATTACAGTTAATTATTCCAATAAAATAGTATAGTAAAAGAAATCACATTCTCAGTAATTAGGCCGTCCCAGATGGAATTCGAACCTACGACCTTTGAGCTGGAAGTCCAACAAGCTATCCTTTGCGCTAGAGGGACATATCAAGCGATTTTCCTTTCTATGTATGGTGTTGGATTACTTTTTTTGGTTTATTACTATTTATTCATCAATTAAATTTAACTAATGAATTAATATTTGAAAAAACTATATTAACACCAAGTGTAATCCACAAAAAAATTAAAAATTCGCATTTGAACTTGAGTGGATGAATAAAAACTATTTTATTTTGGATTGAAAATTTGAACAAGGTCCATATATATATAGAGAGAGAGATAGCGAGAGTGTGAACCAAAAGTAGGAATTGAAATAAACATAACAGTTCAAAATAAGTAGCCAGTTTTGTAAAAGATTTACGAAAAAATGCAAAACAAAACTATCTCATATAATTAAATACATTTCAAGAATAAAATATTTAATCTACCAATGATTAGCTTTAGTGCCGATTATAAATCTTGTCACTTCTCCAGACATGCGCAGTATTACAATTGATACTCTGGTCATTCTTTTATTTCTTTTCTTACTCTGACGTTGTGTTGAGTTGAGGAGAAAAAAGTGCTTCTGGTGATTTGATTAAGGAACCGCTCAGTAAGAAAAAGTGGAGACGACTTTTTCCATTAAGAGAATCGATGTTGCATCCACTCGTATTTTGTTCCTCCCTCCTCTGATCTTCCGTCATTTCTTGAGATGATGATTATTGTTATTTTTCTCTTTTTTTGTTTTTCACCTCCGTTCCTCTTACGAGGTTTTCTCAAGGGCTCCATTTATTTATTAGTTTGGAATTGACTTATGTAATGGACCCAAAGAAAAGTAAATGCTTGTTAGGAATCTATTATTTGCTGGACGGGTGGGTTGGCTTGAAAGTTTTCATCCAACAAATGAATTGATTTTGTCAACAGTTTTGACATGAACTCATATATTTCTTTAGCTCTTTCTCATCGCCTTTCATGTATAAGATAGAACTCTAATGGTGCGGGAAAACTTATTAAGTAGCAACTTAATACCCTAAATGCATTTTTAAAGGAATATTTTTTTGTTTAAATTAATTGGATATTTATTTTTGGCTTTCATCTTATTTTTCATTAATGCTACATGTTTACGAAAAGCATTTAGGAAAGTTTTAAATTTTCACGTTTAGTTATAATAAGAATCATTTAATCAATGCGAAAAAATGAAACATGATTTTGCAGTTCAAAGGTTCATGGTAAAGATCCTTAGAGTGTTTGTTTGGTTTGAGTGCTCTCAGCAAAATTAAATTCCTGGTACCATTTCGCATCGACGGAGCTCAGGTGCCTCCCTCTAGGGATGAAACTAGACTTTAAAATTAAATTGCGGCAATTGGTATTCCACCTATAAGGTGCCCCACTAGAAATTAGTACCAACTTCTGGGGGTGATTTAAAAATACTTTATTAATAGATGAGGGAAGTGAAAAGTTACTTATCGTTATGCTTTAAATTTATCTCAAATAATGATTCGATTTTTTTTCTCCAAAAAAGATTTTAAAGGTTCATAACTTAGAGTCCAATATTCAGTCAAAAGTTTTTAATGTTTTTGTAGTTGTTTTAATGGCTTTATAACTTTTTTCTTCAATTTTTGACGACAGAGTGCCCTTTCCTACTAATGCTATATTCTCATTTTCTCAAACGACTTGAGCAGCATTAACGTTTTTAATTCCCCATTCCGGTTTTTTTATGTTTGATTTATCCTGTCAATTCATTTTTATCGAGTCGTGGGTTCGAATCCTAGTATCAATAAAGACCTACCTTGCAGATTGTATTTTCAATTTCTTGAAGCTGAAATTTCACTTGTTGAATTAGTATGGCTATTTACAATGTGGAGTGTCTACTCGTATATGCTTCTTGTCTCTTGACCGAGGCTCAGATTGAGGAGGTTCGTTGCCAGTAGCTCTCGTATAGCTTCTTGTTGCAATCAATCTTAAAACATATGTATGTGAGAGAGTAATTTTTGTAATCTTTACGGATGTTTTAATAAGAAATATTTTGTAAATAAAAAGTTACACAATACTCTGTATCCATAAATATTACTTATCATATTTTTTTGGAATTACTTCCTATAGATAACTGCTAAACACGTGAACTTTGAACAAATTTAACCCTATAACTTTTCTATTAAGTAATTATTTTTATTTGCTTTTAAATCTCCAAAACAAAATAAAATCAGAAAATTCCACACACATTCTTTCTATTTTTAAAATCTAGGCTCATCATTATTGTAATCATAAAAACTGATTTTCATTTTCATTTACAAACTGGTTCAAGTATTAAAACCTTTTCTCCATTTTTATTGAATGCTGTCGGATCTAATACCAGAAATTTCCATTTATTGCGCGACACATTTTCTCTTTCCTCTCATCCCCGGAGCAATCTATTTCGAGCCCTCTTTTCCGAGGTCTACCTTCCAGCAGTTAAAAATCAGCTATGCGTGCTCAGAGTTTCGATATCGGTACTGGCAACACGAAAATATTTTCTAATTACGACCCGAGTAGTAACCGCGACCGTCTGCATTATTAGCATTTAATTAAAGAGTACATAGCAAGCGGCTTTCTTCGCTGCCAAATTCGACGACGGGAAAAGCGATTATTTCCCCCATTCTTCAGAAGATGGCTCAGACGGTTTCGAAATTTTTACTCTTTGGAATTAGAGGGGTTGTTTCTTTCCCATTATTATGACTCGCAGACGTTGTTGTGTTGTAATATTACCGCAGACTGTTGTTTAGAAACTACGGTGTTATTAAGAATTTAGTTCTGGGAAGAGATTTCCTGGGGAAAAAAGGTATATATATAGTATTTTGATGTTCATTTCACAGGCAGTTAAAGGGATCTGAGGGGTAGGTGTATTTTCTGTCTCGTGTTTTTATTTCAATAAAGTAACATTAAAACGTATAACATTAAAGAAGGAAAGAGTTCTGAGCGAGATGTCATTTCCTTTCGAATGATTTCTTCTTTTTTAAAAGAAATGCTGCAATTCTTATGAAACAAGATATTCGTTGAGAATTTAGTACACATTCAGATATGAAACATTTATTTTATTAAGTCTGCTTTGTATTAATATCAAAGTCTAATCCTAGCTCAGAACACGTTACTAGAATGAAAAGTTGCCATTTCTATATTAGTTCTTGGCGTTGCGTTATGTACATTCGTTTGTTTGTTGTACGGTATTTTTAAATGAGAGAAACTTTTCAAAAATACGATTTTTTCCGATTCAACTAATAAAATGAGATCCATTTATTATTACACGTATTACAGACGAAATATGAAGAAAATTTTACACCAGTGGAAATGAACTCAGTCGAAAACAAGGAACATATTAAAAAGCATGATTATCTGTAAGAGAATGTAGCAAATATATAATGTCATTAGAGCTCCTTTTCATTTTGAGAAAAAAAAATAGTCTGGATTGGTTCCTGTTTTCTTGCGTTACATAAATGAAGATAATTCTGATATTTATATACAAACATGGTTTATTTATATTTTTGGAAAATATATTATCTAGACATTCTACTAGATATAACAGCAAAGAGAATAAATTTTCACATTTTATAGTGTATTTCTTTAAAAAGCATTTATATATGTATCTTGCAAATTTACTAAAACTATTAAGTCGAATAAATTGAAATGCATATTAAAATTACTTTATTGGTTTTCATGCATTTCAAATTTTGAATACAAAACATTGGAGTACTTTTAAATGCTTGATTGTTGTTAATGAACGTCGTATGAAGTACAAAATAAGAGTTATGGGTGACTGAAATCGTAATACACGAGGACAGGGAACAGGGAAATACATAAGCTGGGGATTCCCTCTCGGATCTTCGACAACTTGAACTGGGAGCTTCCATAAATTGTTAAGTGCTCCATCGTTGGCTTTTAGTGGCTTCAGGATTCGTGAATCTATCCCTATACAGAAACACTTTAGTCACAAATTCGCGCTCATCCATTTTATAGCATACAGATAGATTTTTACGGGAATAAATATGATAACGCATATTTGGAGATTTGAACATATTAGAAAGGTGTGAATTTTTAATGTATCCAAAATAGGAATCAATTGAAAATCATATATTTTTCTTTTACTATACATAAAACCAATGACACTCTTCATCGCGCACATGTGATTCAATACATTTCTCCGTACCATTTATTATTCAGTGTCCTTGCGACTCCAACAGTACTGTAAGACTTTAGAAGTTAATTTTTTACAGGTGAAAACAATATGGCTGAAATTACAGAGTACATATTACTAAAAGATATGAAAAATGATATTATATCTATAAAATAAGGTTTAAGGTCCATTTTAACATATTGCGTGTTTTATCTACTGGTTAAAATAAAGGGTGAAAGTGCTTCAATGTAGACAGTAGATGCATGTTAAATGAACGCTAACACGTATTTCTTTTAGTTATAGCAAATTTTTTATCTTTTTTTTTTCAATTCATTTGTAGCTCAATAAATCTCAATTTCTAGATGTAACATGAATTTCAACAGCTGAAAATGAAATGTTTCATCAAAAAAGTTTCAGACATTTCTTCTCATTAATAGGCTTTTACGAATTGCGAATTTACTGGAACTCAATTTTACGCAAAGAAATAAGCTGCTAAAATCAGAAACGAATAGATGTCTAGACGAACAGTTAAAGTTCTGAATATTTTCTCGCCATGAAATATATAAAATCGATATAATTTATGTCTTAGAATATACTTTAAGTTATTTTTTTGCTTATTTACTTTTAATTTTAAGCTCCATTTCCATTTCAATCATGGGTAGAATTTCATATGGGTTCTGCTAAGACGTCGAAAATTGTATTTTCTAGAAAATATAAGCTTCCAAAGACGATTATTTTAACGAATTGGAAAATAAATTTCAAGAATATTGACGTATGTAAACTTCTTAGAAGTCGATGGAAGATAAAAAATATATTAAAATTTTATTTATAATCATGTATAAAAGAAAAATAGATTAGACCAAATCTGGTCTTGGAAATATAATACTGAATTGAAAACAGAAAATATTTTCTCGCAAAATACGTTTCAAAAGAGATAAGAATTTAGATAAAGAGATGAAAAAGAGTACTTTATTTGATGAAGTAAGATAATACTTGAATGGAGAAAATTTATTTTTTCTTTATTTCTTCTTATTATATATAAAATTTTAGATTTTTAAAACAAAAAAACTGTTTTAAGAATTCTAATAAAATTCAATAATTCTCTCCTGTTGTCTGGTTTTGCAATTAGTTAGTTATAACCTTTGTAAAATTGAGTAAGATAGCTTATTTCTTTATATTGTTCAATTCGTAATTGTATTTTAGATCTTATTTCAGAATTCCATTTCACAGAAAATCAGAAAATTACTTGATACATTGGATTATTCTTTGTAAAAATTTTTGTCAGTTTTGGCACAACAGTATAATAAGGAATGATGTTTTGAATTTTGTCAAATAATTTCTCGTTAATTTTAAATGTTGATTTTCTGGCGCAGGACAGAAAATATCAAATACATTCTTTTTCCTTTTTTATATATATATGATTTCATTTTTTAAGAATTTTGGAATATCGGGGGATTGTTTTTTAAATTTAGGTATTTATTTTGCAAATTGAAATGAAATATGTTATTAAAATCAGTTTTGTGACTTTTTATAGCTGTGTTTTTAATAAAAACGTTTCCTTTTACATGATTCATAAAAAGCCATATAATACTTTTATTCACTCAAACTCTAAAAAATGGTAACATGTATAAGAAATTTCAATATTTTAATCTTTAAATAAATTAAATGTTTTTGGTAAATCTAGTGTTTCAGTTAATTGAAGATAAAAAGGACATTATTCAAATTATTATAATTTGGAAGAAATTCTTCTAGTTTGGATTTTTTACAAAAGCATACCTTTTTTTCCCTGAGTTTCACCTTTTTCTCAAAAAAATTATTTTAAACGATTGTTTTGCAATAAATTTGCTTTTAGTCCTCAAAATATTAATATTTCACATTCATATTAAGATATATACTGAAAAATTTCAATAAAATTGAACGTATATTAAAAGTTTTCATGAAGAAGAAAATTATTAAGGGGAAATAGTACGATTCAATTGGCAAAAATCGGTTACGAATCAAATCTAATTTTTTTAGCCTAAATTATTTTTTATATACTTTTCTATAATCTCGCAAAATTTGAAAGCCTTAAACTTAAAAAACGCAGAATTATGATAGCTTTTACGTTCGTTTTTGTTCACATACCTGTGGCAAATCAAAACTTTAAACTGACTTTTCTCAGAAAGATAATAGTTATTTTATCTTTCTTACATTTCTTTATTGGCATTTTAAATGAAAACATACTAGTTAGTTTGTCTTCATTTAAAATACCAAGACTTTTTTTCTATTGTGCATAATGCTTTGAATTTTCTTTTACCAATTGCTAATAGTACATGTAACAAAAGTTGGTATGCAATTTTGAATCAAAACAATACTTATTTTTATATGATCTCAGAATTTATATATTTTTTAAGGAATTTTTGATAAGCATTCATAAAAAGAAGTATTGTACGAATACCAGTCATGCTACCACAAAAACCTATACCAACTTTTGTTATACATGGTTTGACGTACTTATAAATAAAATTTCATGCGTGTACATAAAATTTTGTAGGAGGAGTAGCATTTTAAAATCCCTTCAAAAATTTTATTTCCTTAAAAAATTCAATGGTTAGCTTTTTATGAAATGTTGAGCACACAATTTGTTTTACATAGTACTTATAGGAGGCAACCCAAAACATTTTAAGAATCGTTAAATTGAAATTTTTTGCTTAAATTGTACCATGTGTTAGTTTAGTAAACTAATCTGAAAACAAATGATTTTTTTTCAACAAATCAACAAAATCACATCAAACAAATCAAAGTGTAGTATTATACATTTACATGTATAATCAGCTTATTTATATCAGATTGCCCCTACACATAAAATAATATTTCAGAAGATACGGTTTGTTTATTGGTATCATAAACAAACTTCAGCTTTTAATTTAAAAGCAACAAATTATTTCCAAAAAAGGGCAAAATTATAATTTTAAAATATCGAGAAAAAAACAAAGATGTTTGGAAACTGGACATTTTCAATAGAATTTAAATTCTCAGCCGGAATTTTTAAAACAACTCTTTTATTTTATTTATACTGAAATTCAGTTCCTGGTAAGCATAATCAGTGTTATATACTAATTGTATCATATCAAAGCCTGTTTTTATTTTGTGTCTTATAGTAATTTCAATAGGTGGGTTCTTTAACACAATTTATTTTATGCAATACACCCAATCTATTAAGAATGAATGTCTCAATTTTATTTGATTAATTGCTTAAAAACTTTTGTGAATAAATAAAAAACACAGAGTACAGTTCAATTTAGATTAAAATAAATACTAAATGAAGGTTTTTGAATGAATTTTTTAAATTCTAATTTAAAATAATTATTATTATTCAACAAAATTTTTATATAATTTAATAAATGGTTCAATTAAATCATACTGAAATATTTAGACCATTTTAAGTATTTTTTAAAATCCATATTCTTAGAAGTTTTCGTAAAATTTTATTTTGTATTATTGCTTAGATTATGTCCCGGAGATTATTAATTATTCCTGAATAATATGATTTTCAGTCTGGTATTACAAATTAGATCATTTTTAATAATTATCAAGTTCATGATTTCCCAAAGTTATCTTTACCAAGATCGCCAAAGAGATATAGCCCAAATAAGCATCTATTTGAAGAGAAAGCTTATATTCTAAATAAAACTACTGGAGTAAAAAGTCTTTGGAACATCCTAATGTAATATAAACCTAAATAATGTGACATAACGCAATCAATGAGTAAATCTTGAACACGTACTTTCAATTAAATAAGTATCTGCTTTGAATCCACAGTGGTCGCGATAGTCGAGTGATCAGGATCTCGGGCTCCAGTCCTTATTACACTGAAGACCCACCGTGTAGAGGGGACTTATGTCCCTTAATCTTTCGAGGCACAAATTTATCCCGTTGGCATGAGGTTTACGTTTGTAATGTGGAATGTGGAAATTTTTTGTGTGTAAAAAGCTCTAAAAAAGTAAATATTTTTTTATAATAAAAGCGTTTTTTTGCCATGATTGATTTGGTTTTAATGAGAGATGTCACTCTAAGTCCGTTGAGACTTGCTTGAGTGTTGCTTTGAAGTGCCCCATAAATATACGTTTGAGCAATTTTAACATTTTCAAATTCATTAATGATAAAACCGTTTAAAAATACTGCTCTAACCATGTTTAACCAACGTGTCGATCGTGAAGCTAAATGCAAGATCACGCACTGGACAGAAGAGGGCCTTTTCGCAACATTTATGAACAACGAGTGAATAGTGACGTATTTAAATAGGGAAAAGTTGATCACTCTACAATAATGTTGGTCACTCCTGAGATATAAAGATGTTCTATTAATAATTCTGTTAATGCACACTCAAGTGCCACACAGAATTGTGGATAAATACCAAGTAAGGAGTTGGGCGACCTCTGGCCTTGATAACAGCGGCCACACGACGATGCACAGATTCAACAAGTTTCTGGAAACGTTCCACGGGAATGACTTGCCAAGTATTAGCTAAGTCTGTCCAAAATTCAGTAAGGTTCGTTGGTGCTGTGTGATGCCCTTTCACACCTTGTTCCCAAACATCTCAGAGATGCTGAATAGGATTTAAGTTTGGGCTTCTAGGTTTCTAATTTGTGACAGAAAAGTCGGAGGAATGCTCATCGAAGCAGCCATTCGCCAACCGCGACTTGAGAGAGGAACAGTTGTCTTGTTGGAAAACTCAATTACCGTGCGGATACTAAAACAGCATAAACGGATGGAGGTGATCACCCAGGAACCCTACGTATCAAATTGCATTGATGGAGGTTAGTACACGAACCAAAGATCCCAAACAGTGCCACGAAAAAACACCCCAGACCGTTACTGAGCCCCATGCCCTTGCACAGTTTTAACCTGGCATGCAGGATCCATAGCTTAATGAGACTGACGCCATATTCTCAAACTCCCGTCGGCGTTAAGTAGTCGAAACCGAGACTCATCGTTCTATGTTTCTCGTTTCCACTCCTCTACACTCTCTTGCCCAGGCAAGACGTGCAGGCCGATGGCGAGCATCGAGCAATGGTAGGTCGACGGCTCCCGAAACGCATACGGTGATGCGAATGTTGCACAGTCCATTTACTGATTGTACGACTGTCACCGTCATTCAGCTGGATGGTAATTTGAGCTAACTTTTGGCTTCGCTGGCTACGTACAATACGCCTGAGCCGCCTGTCACTACACACTGTCAAGGCTAATTGTCCTTTGCAGTTTGCCAGATCGCTAATTTTTCGGAAATTAAGTGGCCCATACGTTGCGCACCTACTATTTGTTCACCATCGAAGGCGTCTAAATCAGACAGTTTACCCATACTGGTAATTCCAACAACTAATTCAGTACAGCCACAATACGTGCAAAATATGCAGTTACTACAGTGTCCTTGCTTGCGCATAAATGATGCTCAGTGCTACACAATTTGCATAGCCTTTGCCATCCTTAATTCAGTGCATATTATGAGTTTGTACATTAAAGAGAATTTTGCCTTGTATTTATCGATTATCACAATTTAAATGCATTGTAGTATTCAGTATCTGTCTATTTAGTTCCACTGATATGATTTTTTTAAAACTATGAATATGAAAGAAGATTTACAAATGTTCAGATGGTGTTGAAATGAAAACAAGCCGAGGTGATTGAAAGGAAGCAGTGCCTTACTGCGTTAACTGGGAACATCGAGAATAGAGTTTTGTAAACACATCTAAAGCTTTTATTGTTTTAGAAAAAACGACTGGCCGAATTTCTGATAATTCAAATGTTTTCATGGGGTTGAGGGCATTTTTTTTCGGATACTGTATTTTGCATTTAAATCTTTTAGATTTTGAATAGTGTGCGGTAATCTTAAATTTTTTTACACGTCTTTAGATGTGAAGGAAAGGGATTTATAATAGAAATATATGGTATTAAAACTAATTTATTGTACATAGTAGTAATAATAATAATAATATAAATGAATAAAATTAATTGATTTGCAAAAATTAATTTAGAATTTTATAACACATAATTTTTTTACAGACAGGCTATTTCATTTTTAAGGCTTATTAAGACATAACGTTTTAGTAAAAAGCATTAGATGTATATGGATTGTAATATTTGTCAACATTCTTTAAAAATAAGGAGTTAAATTTTGTATTTTTATCATCCACATATCTATGTTTCAGAAATTCATATATTTTTCTAAGTACAAACAAAAGTAACATTAAGTTTTTCTCTTATACGTTGTCAAAAATAATAACTGTTTGAAGATATCAAAATATGGTATTTTTTTAAGAATAAAAAAATCACGATTCGAAAAATATTTCTTTTGGGTTGAAAAAATAGAAAAAAAAATCCCTAAATAAAAAAAGTAAAAACTTTTTTTTTTATCTAACGTTGATATTTCTCTTGGAGGCTAAAATTCTCCAATTTTTTCTGATTCCAAATAGAACATTTCGAGTAAAAATAATAAGATATAGGAGAAAAAAAGTAGACAAAAAATAGCAATCAATAAAGTAGCACCGTGGGGGACCTCACTTGGTGGGAGGAAAAAAAGTGCAAAAATAATCCCCCCAAACAGAAAATCAAGGCAGAAATGGCTTCCGGCCAATGAAGAATATTCCTTTCCTATCTGTGACGTCAGGGCCCGATAATGGACGTCATATCCGCCCGTTGCCAGATTCTATTTCCCAAAAAGAAAACCCACAGATAGAGTTATCGTCAGCCTCCACGAAAAAGTAACGATTGCATGGCCGAAAGGAAACAGATTCCAATCTTGTTTGTAATTATTCCACCCTTTGGAATAGGCAGTGACGCCTGCCTTTCGTCCACATTTGGCTGGAAGGGTGACGGTCGTTTATTGAGTTGTTTTTGTACCTTCTACGGTAAAAAGATTATATCATAACATTCTTTACATTTGTGTGTTGCACCTGAAGCAATATGCTATCTGTTGGAGACAGTTTTGTTCACTTAGAATGTACCAGGTTCGAAATAAGCACATTAGATTGTGATAAAAAGGATATATAAATAACTCATTGAGGAATGCTTCACATTTTTTCAAAATATGTGGTAATCTCAATTAGTTCCTCTTTTGTAAAACAGAACATCGGAGTACTACTTAGTGTTAGTTAGATTATAGTTTCTGAAACAAAAAACATTTGCTATTCTATTAATAGCTAAACACAGGAAACAGGGAAATCAGTGGATGTTGTTATGCATAATCTGTTTATGTAGTGATACCTTAAGCGATTTTTTAAAGTCTTTTCCTTTAAATGTACAAAACAGTATAATGAACAAAAATAATGCTTTCTCTGTGGTCATCATAGACCTTTGACATACATTGATGGTGATAAGAGCTAAACTGTCAGAATCAACCACACAAATATAGTGTGGTGTTAAACAAATGTTCGTGAGAGAACGCTGGTTTGAATTTTTTCAAGAACGATAAGACTATTGGGCTGTAATTTGTTTTTTTTTTAAGACGGTGCTATCCGGACGCTGTTTCAAGATGGAAGCCACAACAACAACTGTCGCGGAGGGTTACAACAAAACATTGGTGGAGATGCTCAGTCGGTGGAGGGCATTCGTGGCAAAAAATAGATACAATTACAAACTGAACATCCTCCCCCCCCATTGAATTACATTTAATCAATATACATAATTACATAAATAAAAGAATATATAAAACATACGAAAAAAATGGTACTTTACACAAATCAAGAAACAAACATTGGATTCACAATTTACATATTCATTGTCCAAGGGCAGAACTTTCCCAATGCTGCGTTTATAATGTTGCTCTTATTAGTTTTTATTTCCACTATACGCGAACGTACAGGAAATAGCTTTGTAATGCGACCTAAGGTCCATTTATTTTCATGAAGGTTATCATCCTTTATTAGGACCATTGTATTTAATTTCACGTTAACTTTTTTTGTGAAATTACCATTTGTTTCGTTGCTGTAAACTGATTAAATAGTCACGAGACCATTTTGTCCAAATATATTGAACTATTTTTGTTAATTATTGCCATCGAGAAAGTGTGTTTTCTGACTTTGTCTAACAAATTTGGTTAAAAAAAATGAAGTGATGAGTCTTCCAATAAAAGAATGTCCTGGAGTCAGCACCTCCAAGTCCTCAATATCTACTGATAAAGGAGTTATTGTTCTGAAATTCAGGATTCCTTCAATTTGTGTTATTGTAGTTAAGAATTCTTCCAAAGTCATCTTTAGATTTCCAGCTCTTTTCAAATAAAAATTTTTTGATTTAACTCCTGCCTCCCAAAGCCCCGCAAAATTTGGAGCTCTAGGTGCATGAAATTCCAAGAAATCCCTTCAGAAGAGAGGTAAGAAGAAAGTTTTTCATCAGGAAATTTTAGGAGACTGGGCAATCTTTTTAATTTTCGATTAGCTCCAACAAAGCTTTTGGCATTATCTGACGATATAGCAGTACATTTCCCGCGTCTAGCCACAAAACGCTTCAATGTAGCAAGTAATTTCATCAAAACCATTTTTCGAGACCATTTCGAAGTGGACGGCCTTTGAGACTAAGCAAACGAAAATAGCTACATATATCTTTTGGCAAATACCATTTCTCTTGTGTTTATACCTTTTGAAAAAGGGCCCACAATAATAAATTCCTGTGTTCAGGAAAGGATAACTTGTGTTTACTCTCTCTCGGGTTAAAGATCCCATAAGTTGGTTTGCAATAATAGGTTTATTTTTAAAACAAACTACGCATTCATACACAACTTTCCTACCAATTAATCTGCCCCGAAGTGGTCAAAATTTTTGTGTTGTGCAATATAGCAAAGTTTGCGAACCTAAATGAAATTTTATATTGTGTATATTTATCATAATTAAGTTGGTGAGAAAGTGATCCGCAGGGAATATAGTTGGATGCTTCTGACTAGAAGTTAAATCCGAATTTTGCATACGTCTTCCTACCCTTAAAATTCGATTGCCATCAAAAATGGATTTAATTATTAGAGATGATTAATCTATGACTAGTACCTTTGGACATTATCTATCTGAGAATATTATCTTCAATTATATTTAAATTGCCTGTTACAACATGTTTGTGATGACCGTTTATAAATTCAGAATAATCTTTATGATTACAAACAATGCTATTATTTATTTTATTGTAATTATATATATATAATATTATTATCGTATCATTAATATTATTGTAATTAAATATTGAGCTAGTAATTTTTTGTTATACTTAAAAGATTTCTTAATGCAAACATTATTGATAGGTAAGCTATGTATATACTTATTAAATATTTTTGAAAAATTAATGTTATATGATTTATTCATGAATAAAATGGTACAATATTCAGTAGAACTATTTACTTAATCTTTATCTTCAATATTGAATTTATGAATGAGAAATATAGTAATATCCTTAATAATATGCAAGGCATTAGTCTTGAAAATCATTTATTATTGAGGATACATTCAATATACTTAATTTCTTTTTGTTCAAACCGAACAGCTTTAATGTTAATATGTTTAATGTTAAAGGACTTTTCAAAGTTGCTACATAAATCATTAATTTTAGAAACAATCTCAACTGGTAGTTTGCTAGTTTTTTTCTTCCTTTTACCTAATTTTATTCGCTCAACTTTTATTGCATTATCACTATTATAAAAATATTCCTTATACGTGTATATATATATATACACTAAAGGTTGCAAAACCATAACAATGTAACTATACACATCACGTAAGAATATTTAAATATTAAACATAACTGAATATAAAATCAACCCAGGTCTGAGTAAACGAAGTAAATAACGTATTAGAGAGTATTGATAGTACTTATTAAAATGAAAATGTAACAAGAGCTGACAGATAACCAGGTAACTTAAATAAAACGATACATTAAGAAAAACACGAAACTGTAAAATAATTTTCGGTTGCAAATCCTTATGGTAGGAAAAAGGTATCACTTACCTTATTCTTCTTTTCTGAATACCTGGATGAGCTTGACCTAAAGTTCGATTATATTCTAGAATAAATACTGCCACTCTTAAGAAGGAGAGTTCTTTGTAGGATGCAAAAATAATTGGATGAAAAAAGAAATAAAAAACTGATATGTTCCGCGTTCTAAGACAAAAGCACAACTATTATTACTAATACACAGATTAGAAGTAAATATGTTCCCTTGAATCTGTATCTATGGGCGGACCTACATAATGCTCAAAATCACTTCTATTCAAGTATGTTTCTTCATTTTCATCTTCCGACTCCTATTCTTTGTTGTTGTTGTTTTTACTTAGGCTACCTGTCTGACGTAGTCAGATCGAGGCCCACGAAATTCATCATGGCAATGGGCTAGATCTACGCCTGTCGTTAGCCTAAGCTTTGAGCCCCATGAAGGTGAAAGTACGATTTTTGCTCGATAGATGGCGACACCATTTGGACCCACTGATTTAACAAGCCTGTACTCCGTTGTACTCGGAGGGTATTTGGGGGCATCAGGCATTGAACCCAGGCCTTCCGGTCTCGAGTCCGATGCTCTAACCACTAGGCTACCCACGGTCACTAATTTTTGCTTCTTTGTGTTAACACTTCAATTTTAATACGTCATTTAGCGTGAGCTTTTTGAGGAAGTGTCTTTCACTTCATTATATCCTTTTGCTTATTATTTTTTCATGTAAGCTTTTATCCTAGTTTTTCGTACAGAATCTTTTTCTTACTGCTATTCTCTTTGAGAGTAGACTTATTCTTCTTTATTGAAACTTTCATATTATTTTACTGTCTGGTGTAACATCCACGTCTGTTAGAAATAGGCTTAATTTTTCGACATGGCTCCGTTTTTTTTCCTATTATGGCGAAAATTTCTGCTGTACGGGGAAGGTGGTACCATAAAGTGGCTTAACTGTAAATCGCTGGCCTTATTCGCTGACATATTTAGAAATTATAATAGGTCTCCATTTAGTCCAGAGTCCAAACACTCTTTATTTAACTTAAATTGTAACTTATTTTGGAATACACTTTCTTTCTTTTTTTGTTTTGTAGGTATTACAACTTTCTTAAATATGTTTTGTTATATTGCATATATAATTTAAAATAACACATGTTTACAAATCTAAGCCAATCATAAACATTCAGCTTGTTTTTTAGTATTTATTGCATTTTTTTTGTAAAAATTAAATCGCTAAGTTGGCAATATGTCATTGTGTAGTTATATCCTATGCCGCATCTAAAAGTATTATATTTACAATTTTATTTCTTGTGATTAAATTTATATACAATTTCATTGAAGCAGTATGATTTGACAGTGCTTTCAACTTTCAAAATGAACACTGCAGCTGTTGGAATAAATTTTATGCATAAAACTGACATCTATTTATGCAATTAGTGATTTTAAATAAATATTATCAGGTTATATTTTTACGCATACTGTTATAGAAGTACTTTCAACAGAAGTTTCATATTACAATTTTCAATGTAACTGATGAACTAATGCAGGAAATTAATTATATTACTTAAGTTATAGATATTCTCTAGAATATTTTGAAATCTATGAAAATAAACCGTAATAAAACCGCAGCTTCATTAAATGTCTTCTGTGATATTTGCCATTAATTAAAGTTGAGCCAACAGAAAGTTCGTTAAGAAAATCTTATTTACCCCTTCTTAATATGTCCCCACCACCTTCTGATGATGACAAATTAGCTGGACGTGTTTTGGTGAAAAGCAGGTGATTTAAATTAAAAGTTCTCGAATTATATTAAGACTGGACTATCGAATGATTTGATTTTAATCAATTAAAGTTTTAATTATTTTTTTCTGTACTCCAGATCTTAGATTAACTATTTTGAAGATTAATTAAATTTTGATAAAGAATGATGCAGTCATTAGCATTTGTAATGTAATTTAGAATATTAGAGAAGTAAAAAATAAGTATTTCTTTACAAAGCAAGATCAATTTTTTCTCTCTCTCTTTTTTTCAATTTTAGATTAAAAGATTTTCTGACGAAAAATTTAATATCGATGTTTCTTTGTATTAGTTTATTGAGTCTCTGATTACTTTTATGACAAAAAGTTTGATTTGTGTATTTTAAATAACAATAAAAGTAACTCTGAATGCGAAAACATTGAAAAGAAAATTTGGGTAAAATAAAGAATATTTTTTATTCATATATATATCACACTATCTATTATATACCAATATATGTATATATATATATATATATATATATATATATATATCACAATACCTGTTATGTAGATAAATTTTCATTTTTTGTCTTTAAATATGAAATATTATATAATAATATTGACAAATGTAAAAATAAATATGAAAATATTTTTCTTTATTTATTTATAATATATACATGTGTTAAATGTGTAATTTTAGATAGTATAAACGTATAAAAAATATTAAAAAAATATATTTGTGCACTTTTATTACTTTCTCTATTTTTGGAGGAAAAAAAACTTTAATGTTTATACTAATAATGATTTGGTAAAACATTTTTTGAAGTGTAGTTCGTATAACGTGTCCAAAGAGGCTGCTTCTTCTTTGTGACTAACCCTAGACGAATGTTTCTCTGCTCAAAAGTAACCCTAGCAGAGAAACCTGTTTTACAGACGAGTGGTTTTTCTTCCAGAATTTCGTACTTCTCCAGTGATGTTAACTGGGACACGAAATAGCGTCTTAACCCGACATGATTGAATGTTATCTTATTCTTCTTATACTGCGAGGAGAAAACTATTTATCCTTGACCATGACAGTTAATTTATCTCGAACTTCCATTATAAAGAAACGAATCATAAAAAGAGGAAATTTAATGGTGTTCAGAGGGGAAAAAAAATTTTGCTTTGGGAAGAATTCATCACGATGTTATCTCATATTTTACTGGAAACTATTCAAGAATTAAAGCTTAATTTTAGTAACTTTGTGTCAGAGTATTGAAATAAAACAATCATCAATCTTATTTTTCCCAACTTTCTTTTCTTTTTTTTATATATAGCTGTGGTGTACTGATAAAATTTAGAGATATGCAAATCCTCACTATATTGAATATTTTGAAAAATCAAAATGTTTACGTCGGTTTTTATAATTCTATTCTTAACATTAACATTTTATTGTTTTTGTAAGCGTTTTATTTATATTTTTTACAATCTTTGCGGATGGGTAAGAGTAATTTCTGAAAAGCAAAATTTAATTTGCAGTTATATTTTATGTAATCAGCTTCATTTTTTTCGATCCTATTTTTTTATGATGTTCTCTCATAGAAATATTTTTAATGCGTGATTATCATTAAAACTGTTATTATAATTAATGTACAAGGTGATTATAATTAAAGTTAAACTTTCAACGTGCTGTAAAAAAGTACAACTGGTCAAAATAATTTTAAATATGAATTGAAAATGCTTGAAAAGGTGGGAAATGGTGTGGCATAAGGAAAATGTCCAAATGTTTATCGATAGTTAGCACCGTAAGCTACATAACGAAAGTAAACTTAGCATTAGTTGCACATATTAAACCAAATGCAAATCTCAATGAACAGGATTGTTTCGTAAAAAAAAAACGACTGCCAAGTTCTTCAACAGCTGTTGCACTGCAATTAATAATTCCATCGACCTCGGTAAGGTCTTACCACATTGGGTCGGAAAACTTGTTTTTTAATTGTTCTTGGGCCAAAATGCATGCAACAATGAAAACACTGATGAAATTATTTTTCTCATGCCGTACTGCTATTTTTCCTTTTTCAAGTAAATTCAATTCAAATTTGAAGTCATTCCGAGTAGTGATTGCTTTTCAAGGCATTTTTCAAAAGCGGAATTTTATTTATAATCTCTCACTGTTCTTATACATTAAACGTAAGCGTTTTATGTAAATGTATTTATACTTATAAACGTTTTTATATACATAAACACAGTCACGGACCCCAATGAACCGAATCCTTTTAGCGAATTTTTCTCTTTGTCTGATTAAAATGAAGGCAAAGCCCCTTTTTAACGAATTATTTCAACCACTGAAAAAAGTTTTTTATAAGTTTTTGTTAGAAAACATTGGATTTGTCTTTCTAATGGCTTATCCTTTTTGTCCGGAACAGAAAAACTTTTCTTGAAAGCAGCAAATTTCGATGGGCCCATTATTAGACTTTACAGATGCAAATGAGTCATAAGTGCAACTTATTGTGTGAGTTTTGTAAAGGACTGAGAATTCCTTTCTTATTTCATCTCACTTCACAACGCAACAGACATTTTAAGATTTCAACGATTAGGTTACGTTTGATGACGGACTGCCCATCTGTGCAACTGGTGACACAGAGAGGTTACAAATACAAAATTTTTTTTTATTTGTACTAGCCAATTAATAATGATTCTCATGCAGAAATTGAGAAAGAAACTCCTATCAAAACTGTTTCATTTCTCCTAATATATTTTTTATATTGAAAACTGTGGAAATATACTTTATGCAGTACGATTTATAAATGATACATTTTCTCTCTCTTTGGCATCAAGTTAAAAAAGAACACTTTCCAAGAACCAAAAAGTCAACAGTCAAAAATCAAAAAGATTGTCAAATTTCTATGAGTCAGCATTTTAAAATTTCCAATTAACAAGTGCGAAAAAATTCATTAGTAGTATTTTAGATGTTGAATAAAAATTATGTTATTTCTAGCTATAAATGTTTTTTGTATAGATGTTTACTATAGAATTTCCCAAAGGTGATTGCAAAAAATTTGTATTTCGTTTGGTCTCCGATCTAACGAATAACCAAGAATTAACGAACAAAATAATCAGCCCCTGTGAATACGTTAAACTGGGGCTCGAAAGTATATTAAATGATTTTTTAAAATTAAGTTAGTGTAAAAACAAAACTGTGCAAACAAGGTGTGACACGCACGCACAGAGAGAGAATAGCCCAATAAATCATTATACTTACAGAATCAGTTGTGTGTGTTAGTATCACCTTCAAAGCAGTTCCTTTCAGTATTCACGCATTCGATGCTGCTATTTCTGGTGACAGTTCTGAAACGAGATTTTTGGCAGGAGATTCTCCGTTTTAGCGTGAACGTCTTCAACTAAGGTAAAGTAAAGTGGGTTTCTTTTAGAAAGATTTAACTGTATTAAATAATAAAACAGTTGCAAGGGACCAAATTATGGGAATAGGGAAAATACCACATCACAGTAATGTTTGAACTGGTCAGAAACTACTTGACAGATTGGGCAGTGTGAGTGGCTAGCGTGATCGATTAAGGCTTGTACTACCAACTGACGTGACTGATTAAAGCAAAACTGGACCCATGGATAGTGGAGATGCGTGGAATGACGTCACCAAAATAGTTGTTGCCAACTCCACTCTTTTTTCAATGCAAGTTTTTATGGGAATTTTGAAGAGGGGGTGCAAGCTTCAGAAATTATTCTTGTCACTTGACTATGGTTCAAAGTGACGAGTAACCCTTAAATTAATTTGAATTGCTATATTAACCCCTTGAGTACCATGTAATCACTAGTGGATACTTGTTATGTATATTGCAAAAGTCTCCTGTGGATACATGGCTCATTTAGATGTATAATCAATGCAACCAACTCAGTAAACTTTATAATGTAGAATTTTTTATTGGGATTGTATAAAATTACAAAAGTTAAGTTAGAAAATGTCTGAGTTACAAAAAATTTGAAAAAAAAAATTAAAAAATTAAGTTAATTCCTATGTATGGTAACAAAGAAAAAAACTTATTTTAGTTACTTTTTATTAAATGATTCCAATTAATATAAATATGTATATACATATGACAGAATCCCGGTATTAAATAGCAAAATCGAAAGCCATTTTCCTTTCTATAAATGGTGTTGGACTATTATTTTTGTTTGTTACTGTTTACTCATTCATAAATCTTATTCTCAGAAACTAGGCCATTCCAGGTAGGATTCGAACTGACAACGTTTGCATTAGAAGTTCAACGTACTATCCATGGCGCTAGAAGGAACCAAAGAACTCAAAACTGAAATTTGAAAATACTGTATTAACATCAAGTGTCATCCACTACAAGTTTGAAAAAATGCATTTGAGCTTGTGTTTGTGTGTGTGAAAATGGACGAATACAAATTGTTTTACTAACGATTGAAAATTTGAACAGGATATATATATATCCTATCCAAGACATTATCGTGTTCATCGGTTCCCGGCAGACATTCTCATTCAGTATCACTTTTGTTGAGATCCAACGGCGATGAAATATTGTCAAGAAAGAGTAAAAATAAGCAACAAAAATAGTTATACAAACTTTAGAAAAAGAAACAAAACCCGAACGAGCATGCGCTTCTGTCAGAGTCAAAAAGAAGAATGAAATGAGTGTCGGAACTTCAAAGTCAGTATGCCAAAAAATCCCAGATTTCTGGGGATACTGGAAAGCGCAGTATGATAGTCAATTGGTTAATAAATCAGATTAAATAAATTGAGATTTAACAACGCTAAAATAAACAGTTTGTCTAACATTGTGTTACTGTAACTCTTCTAACCAGTTAATTTTTTGGGTTGGTTAACTTTGATGTATTGTTTTAATCATTCATCCGCTAAATTTAATAAAAATTCATCGGAATATCGATTTTCCAATAAAAAGTGGAAACAAGGCAATAAAAATCGTTCAACTTAATCACTTAGACACTGTCCCCAATCGAATGGTTCTTTATTTTTTCCGGATTTAACTACCATTATTTTACCCAACGTGTCCCCAATCGTTAAATACTCATGTTCTTCGAAATCTAAGTCCAACAACTCTTTCTAGTTAAGTGTTCAACGATAGAAAAAGAACGATAAAAAACTCCCCTCCCCCCTTCTTTGACAACTACAATAGTTGTTCGAAGGAGCTTACTCCTTCCTCATTTTTTTCTCTCGTTGAATGGTCATTTAAGGACGTTACTGGTCATACGACCTCCCCCCTCCCCCCAAAGGGATTGATGAAATTCTTATGAATAATTCAACGTCAATCGTTTTGGTCTTTTCCGACTCGCAGGTGGTAAGCGGGGACGAGGTGGACTTTAGATCCCTCCCTGTAAAAGCAGTCACACTTCGTCTTTATCTTGGGAATAGGGTTGCTATAGAAACTATTCGCCTCAGGTTTTGAGTCGCCAAGTGCTCGGTGATTGCATCGCCAAACCTACGCCAAGATTCCGTCCCTTGCAATTCGTAGCACGCCACGGCAATGTTGGCTGACATTTAAATAATGACCCGAAATTGGGGCACACATAATTACGGGATCCAGTTCGCGAGACAGTCGTGGCAGTCATTTTCGTTTCTGGGAGATTATTTATCAAGTCTGAGAGCAGAAAACTGAATGTTCTGTCTCTTTCGAGGAAAAGTTGAATAAATTTAGGGCGCCCGAGAGAAGAGTTTAGTTATGTTTATTGAGAGTGACATGTCTTTGTCAATGTTTTTAGCTTGTTTCGTGTTTTTCTTTACTGTTTTTTTTATAAGAAACACGGTTAAAAATTTTATGTATAATTTAAAATTTCTAAAAAAGTAGAAAAGTGTAATTATTTTTTTAAAAAATGTTGATTGATTGTTTATTTAAGTCCCATATTGAAACAACACAATTTCTAATGACGACTGACCTCAAGAATGATGAGGAACAATCGTACGAGTGAAATTTCAAAAGAAGAGGGAACTCTATATACAAACATGTATTCAAACCTGCTTATTTTTATTTATGTAGTGGCCGAGGTAGAATCATCGGTATTTCTAATCATGAATTAGTGAGAGGTTTTACTTCTGTAGAGTCATGCGTGTGTCAGCTGAAAACTTGTGGTGTGGAAGTCTGAGAGAGTAGGGTGACAGAGCTGAGGTACCGTCCTCATTACTCGGCCTAGTTTCCTTGCAAAAAGTCCTGGAGATGCTTCGTTAAGTGCGACGTTAACCTTCGATTAAAGGTATACCTTGAAATATTGCATGATTGTAATACATATAATAAAAAGAATTCGTTAAGCATATAGATATTCTTTTTTTAAAAAAAATAAAAGTTATATTTCTTTTTATAGGCCTGATGAATGGCACAGTTGGCTTGTTTTTGGCATTGTACGCCTAAGGTTGCGAGTTTGATCCACGACCCGCTTCCATGTCGTATGATTATGTGGCATGTAAAAGATCATTGAGTGTCTGTTTGGCTTTGGTGCTCTCGGCAAAATTAAAATCCTAAGTTCGGTTTCACATCGTTCGAGCGCAGGTGGAAAGAAAAAAACCTTCCCTCTGGGGAGGAAACTGAGTGTTAAAATTACATTGAAGTGATAGGTATTCCACTTATATGGCACTGCAATAAAAAGATATACCATCTCCGTGGCTTTTTGGAAGATTTGTTTTTCTCGAAGTTATCTGTAACAATATGCACATTATATGTTTTCTGAACCTCATTTGTATTTCTCTTGTAAAATAACTCAAACTTCAATTAATTTCCCCCCAAACGATATGATATTAATAAATTATTATTTAGTAATATATTTCAAATACTTCGATTAACTATTAAAGAAGAAATAAATATTTATTTGGAATGTGTATATTCTGGTGGAAAGACACCATTGGGGATGTAAGCTGCCAGCAATGAACGGGGCTTCGCAAAGTCCTCAAGTCTAATCCTTAGTAGCAGAGATTTCTGGAATGTTCAGCAAGAAATACATCTACCATTCGACTTAAATTTCATTTTAGAACTGGATATATGGATTAAAAGAAGACAAAAGAGAGAGACAATAATCCGGTAAAAAATTGTACCGCAAATGATTCAATATATTTTGGACGCGAAATACTTGTAGGTAGAATATTTTCATTGGTGTCTAATCACATCGAATAACCGATTTTTTTCTTTCGAAATTTCTTCAATGTATTTAAGTATAATTTAAAAGGGTTGTTTATTTCAAGAAAATTTAAATTACAATTTATTGAGTTGATGTATATATTTTTGCTAATTCATAAGGGAACGTATGAGTGTGCGCTGTTCTTTTTACAGTCATCAAAAAGGAATTACATAAATAAATTCCATAATTCGGAACTTAACTGGAGGGAATTCATATCATTAATGAAAAAGAAACATTTCTGTCACATTAATGGATTAATTAATTAGCATAGTCAATCAAATTTTAAAAAAACGTTTGCAGTTATTTTTTTTCATGTTTCCGATTTCTTATAGTAGCCTCGGTAGCAAAGTGGTCAAAGTAACGGGCTAGTGGCTAGTATGTCATGAGGTCAAGTCTAGTACCACTGAAGCCCTGCCATGCACTGGGGAGCGATGCCCGTTAAATACGTTGAGGCTCAAACCTCCTCCCGTTGGTGTGGTGTGGAAGTTAGGAGAAGGGGAAGTCGGCTAAGGTGTCATCCTCGTCACTTGAACCGTGGTTCAAAATTACGAAGTTCATGGCCAAAACCCAATAGTGCGATGTAAAGATTCACTTACTCATCCGATTTCTTATGTCAGAATGAATTGAAATTTTAGCGGCTTTTGGGACACCGAGTAAAAGGGAGTATCCCTGAGAGGTCATGGTCATGTATTCATAGTTTTATTTCTGTCGAGATGAGATTTCGAATTGTGGTGCCATTGAAGATCCGCCGTGTAGAGGGGGTGATGCACGTTAACTATGTCATGAAGGATAGTTCTCACATGGGCGTAGTAAGGAAATTTGGAGAGTGCAGTGCCATCTCAGGTGTCCTCCGAGTCAATTTACCGAGAATGTTAGGTGCACCTCCAACAGTCCTCTACGTGAGAGGCAAATTAGTAGATCGAAAGCTTTTAGGGTGAGCTCGGTCTCTGTGACCATTCCGTGAAAAACCGTCATATTGTTTCAAAGTGCGATTCTAATCTTGCAGTCAATCTCGATGCTGTTTGTTAAATTTCTCTGAATGGAATAATATTCGTTTATAATATGGATGTTATAGTTTTTCTTCTGCTTCTGTTTTCAAGAGTCTCGAAGAAGGTACGAAGAATGAGAAACAAAAATGTAAATACTCACAATCACTTTCACTCATCCGTTAGATGACTTATTTCCAGTCGTGTTATTCTATAAATTGAAGTTATATGAGCGCATTACGTTACATTGTAGCAAAATATATTCTTCAAACAAATGTAATGAATAACGATTTGACGAAAATTACAGAACTATTCTGCCAAAAGATATTTGGAGAGAATAATGATGAATCAAAATTTATATCAGGAAACGATCTAATTAATTAGCGCATATGGTAGCAAAAGCATGATCTTGGGCCAATAATACTATGCATTTGTTTATGGCTTATGTAAATTATACATCTCTCTGAAATATTTTGGGAATTTTCATTGTTAAATATTCAGGACCAAACTCGTTTAAGAATGTGAAACATGTGGGTGGAGCCTAAGCAAACTATCTATTCCTCCTTGTAAATTAATTGTATGCCCTTAATGCAAAATGTATGCGCCAATTTATGTATGGCATATTCCTGTATCTCATTTCGCGAAATTTATGCTTTCTGCATTTTCAGGCGGCCCTGTTTGTACGGATTTAGGACAGTACCATTTCTATGAAATTTGTAACCCTAAATGTTTGTTCAATGATTGAAAATGAGAGATTCATTTTCATATAAATAGAAAAATATTTGGTAAAAGTGATTGATTAATATCGATTTTTTCTAATGTCGCACTCCGAATCAACACGAGAGCTTTCAGCGTTTAATTTCTTCTCATTAAAGCTTTGAGAGATTTAATGAGAAATCATGACTTTATCAAACTTAAGCTATTATAAATTTCGTGCTTTTAAGCTCCTTAATAAATTATTAGAGAACGTGGAGTTCCTTCTTATTTCTTAATCAAGATTGAAGACAAAAATTGCTGCGAAGTATTAATTTCCTGTTTGAGGCATATGAAAGTATGTGGGGCATTGTGACAGACAGGACGTCTTATTTCGCCGATTAAACTGTTACTTAAAAAACAAACAAAATATGGTTTTAAATGTCCTCATTCTGTATGGGAAGTAAAATTTTTTAAAAAAAAGTAGCAATAATCTCACGTATTATTCTTTTCACTTGTCCCGTTGTACAATTTTTTTTGGAGTTGAAATGAGTACTTATTTCAAAAGCCCTCTCTTGGATTCTCTGAGAATTAAGTGACCGTGGCCTCAGAATGGTCAAGGTCACGATCTCTAAGCCGGCATCGAGTCCTAAGGTTCCACTTCTTGTGCCAAAAAAGACTTGGAGTATAGAAGCACAGCGAACTTACGCGGTGCGATTGAACTACGAAGTCGAATTCGCGTAAGTCGGGGTATCATTTCGCATATAAATATATGTAAATTCTTTTTATTTGGGGCCGGAGACGAAAGAAAATAATAATTTAGAAAAAGAAAATGTTTAAAAAGTCTTAGATAACATTAATACATAATCCCAAACCTAAGTGAATTTGCTGCAGAAGGTTTCATAAAATCTCACAAGGTAATCCTTCGGTTCAAAGATTTATTTTTTTCTCCCTTTAAATGTTCTAGTAGAAAGGTAATAATTTTTTTCTTTCCTCTTTTGTTGAAAAAATATGTTCTTCGTTGGAGACCGGATTTTCTAAAATTTTTGACTCATTTTCAATTAAACTGAGGCCAGGCCAGGCCTTCTGTCAAAAATTCCCAACCATCATTCGATATTCTGATTGATCTGGGTTTGAAAACTCAAGTTCTTCGATACGTCTCGCTCTGACTCATGCATTTCTTTGAGCTTATCCATTGTCAGCTCCTGATTGTGGGAATTCAGCTGTTCTTGAATGTTGTCACTAACCACTTCTAAATTTATTTGTCTTGCAAGATACATAACTTCTTCAATCACATTGCAATTTCAACAGTCTCTGGCACTCATTCTCCTTTTTTCAATGATGGGGGGGGGGGGGGTTATGAATAGAAGGTTTTGCTTCAGTCGGGTAGCGTATTTTGACTCTATATTTTGACTTAAGCGTAGAATGAAAGTAAAGATAGAAATGCCAATTCAAGCGATATCCTCGCCACTTGAAGATAGTTAAAACTTATGAAGCTATTGCCAACATCCCTTTTGTTCCTTCGGATTGTGACGTTAGTAAAACAATCATTCACTCATTCTTCGAGAATTGACAGGAGACCATCTTGCATAGTCATCAGTTAATTCTAAAAAAATAAGAACAATTCTCAAAACGTGAACATTCTTGTAAGGATTTTCTCATCATTATTTGTTTGTTTGGTATTTATTCATCATCTATAGTTATAAAAAAGATAATAAAATGAAATAATTTTCTTTCATGCGCGACGCATCACTAAATTTACAATTTTGATTATTGTAGACAAGAGTGCGGTAATGTGTTCAAGATAGGAAGGGATTTTCTCAGAGAGGAACTTTTTTTATGGGTCATTACTTAAAAAACGGTCATTCATTGGGAATTTCGAGTCGCTGGAGAGAAATTATGAATAAACTTTCTGTGAAATGATTGAAAATGTTTACTAAAGAAATTTAATATTTTTATGTTTTGGAGCACACACATACAAAAGTTTCCTGAAGGCTTTTAAGAACTTTTCTATTTTTTAGCAGTTTGATATACAGTTTTGAAGCAAGAATCGGAACTTTGCTGAAGCTTTCTTTGCAACAAAAAGTAATATTAGTGTTTCCTGACTGATTGGCTCAAGGAGACTCAGGTCAAAAGCAAAAATTTGGAACTATTTAATCGAACTCAAGTGTAGAAATACAAAATTAAAGTTACTTAAAATAAACATAAATTATTCCCTGGATACTTAAATGGGATTAAAATAAAGTTTACTTGCATCGGAGGCAATAAATTTACTTAATTCATGTGACGACATGGATGATAACTGAAAGCACGTGCTTCCATCCAATCAGTTCGTAAATTTATGTGACGTCATAGTCACATGATAAATGTGATTACATTTTTCCAGCCAATCCGTTCCTGCTCTTTGCTGTCGTCAACTTTTACTTATGCAGTAACTTTCTTTTAAAAAGTACGTATTTTCAACAATAATAAAGCACACAGGTAAGCAAAATGCATTTGATTTATAAAAGTACACGTATTGTATAAGAATTTTCTTTTAAATTTTGAAGAACTTTTTGGAGAATTTTTATACTTGAGCATCTTTACCCAATGATCAAATTTGAAATTTCATCTACACTTTACAAGTAGAATAACAAATTCAGTTTTGAAATAAATGGAGAACACGTGATTGAATTTATCACGTGATCAACATTAATTTGGCTTTTTTATTTAAAATAGCATGCGTAAATTGCAGCTACCTGAGAAGGAACAGTAGCTTTCAAGGATTTGTGTGTATCTCCTTTAATGCGATCTGCTTTATTAACATTTTTAGAAATCCATTTATCTCTTTGATTCAAGAAATCCTACTCAAATTATGGAATCCACAAATGAAGCGCTCTTCAACATCTTCCACGTTTCCATTTAACATCTATAATACACCAAAAGGAATTGAATCTCTTCAAAAGTTCTCGAACGATCTTCTTTAGAATCAAACTGCTAGTGTTCTTCACCGAGATTAAACTGTATTCAATCTCCGAATGTCACCCATAGATGGTTATCACTGAATATCTGACTTAATAATGCATGTGCGCCAGAGATATCCAGACTACTTCTCGTTAATTCTCCGGATGCATTATGGGGTATCCTTTCGTTACAATAGGGGAGGGGGGAGAATGTCATGATTTATTAATGAGGTAACTTAAAACTTTCATCTACTGTGAGGTCGCAGTGATTCGTTCTCTGCCATTCCAACCAATGAACACATTGCATCGGATTCGGAGCCATTGGCCAGAAGGATTACGTTATTCATTAAGGATGAATGCATGGTAGTTCGAATGTCTTTGGCTTGGTCAGCCCATTGTTAGAACGAAATCGTTAGATTAATTATTTGTTAGAGAGATGCTTAAACAGGCGTAACTCCACAGCTCTGGAATTCACGGAACACTGCTATTACGAAAACATCATTTAACTTCCTGATTCGAAAATATTAGGAGTTATTATTTATGAGTGTGTGTGTGTGTGTGTCATAGACTGGGTCTTTCCTTTAAATTGAATGAATGTATCAGAATTTATGCGAATGTGTTTGATTTAATTCTGAAGCATTTAGCACAGTTATTTGCCATCCTAATTTAAATATCTATCCCAATAGAAACGTCGTATAGCTCGAGCTATTAAAGAATGTGGTCTATCCTCTATTCATGAATTTTGGAGTATGCTAATCTGTTATTGAATGCATTTTGATGAGAATGGAAATAGGTATCTTTGTTAATAGAGGTGTATTGTATCAGAACTTATAATTATTGTTATTGTGTATGTATACAGACAGATATAAACCGAAGGACAAATGAACTAAAGACACAGCTGGTGTACAGAGAACTCGGCACAGAAAACAGCTATGTAAATGGAAAACAAATGCCGCAAACTATTATCCGACGTTGTGAGGAATAATGAAGCTAGAACAATAATAATCGAATATGTTCAGAACAGTGGTTTTTAAACTATAGTCCGCAGAACCCGGGGGTCTCCAGTCCTTTTCTAGGGGATTTGCTGAAGTCTCCCTATTAAAGTTAAGCATATTGTAATATTTTAAATTAGATGTTTCTTTTTTGAATGGAAAAATAGAAATGTTATAAAAGCCTGTATAAGTAACAGAAGCAGTTTTAGGGTTAAAGCTAACCTTTAAATTACTTATCCATGTGTTGGGAGACAGGAAGGGATGTTCAGAATCTCAGGGGGTCTTTGATGTCAGGCAAATACATTGGGAGGGGGGCAGTGAATGAAAATTTAAGAAACACTGTTTCAGAGGATTTAATTTCTGAGAAATTGCCGAAGAAATTGATTAATTGGTTTTTGCATCTTGGAAGATTTCAGAGGAATTTTTTTTCTTCCATCGCTCTAGTAGGCTGCGGTAGCCTTGTGATTATGGTCACGGATTCCGGTTGGACGTTTAATGTGTTCGAACTTTGTTCCACTAAAATCCCGCTATGTAGAGGGTTTGATGCACGTTATATTTGTCGAGGCCTAATGTCATCCCATTGGTGTAGCGTGGAAATTTGGAGAGGTCGGGTGTTGTCCTCCTCCCTTGACCACGTTTTTTAATCATGAGTTTCTTCGTCAGTGGCTCTCAGGATGCTTTCTAGTACGACGTTAATATTCACTCACCCACGCTGTGTCACAGTTGTAGGTTTATTTTATTATAATTTTCCCCACGGAGGATATGAGCAAGGATCCGAAAGGTTAATATTCACTGCAAAACTGAATTTCGAATAAAGGATTTCAAAAGATTATACATTCATTACACTTGTACATTTCAGGTTTCTTCATAGAAAAAAAAATGGTGTGCATTATACGGCGAATATACTTAAGAATAAAAAATACAAGTTTAAAATATAGGTGCTCTTAATACATACAAGGTGTCCCAGGTTCACAGGGACAAACTTTAGGGGGGGGGAGGTAGAGGACATCATAAGGATTCAGATTTGCATAGAAACTCATGGTCAGAACTGTCTTCTTTCGGCGCTTGGTAGTGTTGTTCACTAGAGAATTATTACGAGGTAACAGGCATAATGAGCCCAGGCCACTCATTTCAACGGGCCATGATATCCAACACATTTTGTCTCATACGCCGAACACAAAATGTGTTGGATACCATTCGATGGAATCCCAGTACCCTATTGGCAGTTCGAGTCGCTTGTGGTCCATCCCCACTCTGCCTATTACCTCGTAATGATTCATATTCACACACATTGTGATACAAATTAGCAAACACGAAACGTTCCGGTGCGTTTCTATGTGGTTACCTTTTGCGGTACAATTTTTCTGTTGATCCTGCATTTCCTTCTGCCTATCCGTAAATCAGGTGCTAATCTGCCAGCTCGGTGTTTGTAAAACGTTCCATACGCTTCTGCGGGAGATGACAGTTCAAATGATTACGGTAATGTTGGTCTGTTTACTAAAATGGTCTTGTGGTCAACGACATTCAGCTAGGAAAATACGTTTCAGACCATGGGTTCCCATCCACATCTGAATCCTACCTCCCCTTAAAGTTTATTCCTTTAAGCTTTGGTTATATACCTGGTATATCTTTTGTCCAAAAAACAATTTTTACATTTTGTGTAATCACGTTTGTTATTTCCATCAATTAAAATCGGTCGCTTCTACTCTTTAAATTTCTCTGTTTGAATTTTCATCGAATTAGTCATTTTTATATTTATTTTTCTTCACTCTAGACTTCCTAATAATTTGACAATTGATTTAAGTACATTAGATTTTATATGCTTGAGTTCAATCTAAAAATGTGAGTACACGAATATTTGTAGCACTATTTATTGTGAAGATATTAATCTGTTTTTAAAATAATGACTGTTCATGTTTTCAAGGTATATTTTTGAGTAGTAAATACCGTATGGAAAAAAATGTTTGTTTTATCATTGATTGATAGTTTATTAACGTTGCATCTCAAAGCTATGCGAAGATTAATAATCACTGACCTCAAAATGTTAAGCCTCGATGAGGTGACAAAGACGACACCTCACCTGGCTCACTCTGTCCAAACATTAACGACACCTACACTGAATCTTCTATCAGCACGTGGCTGCGTTAGCCTAGTTGTCGAAGTAACGAACTTGTAGCCGCTGTTACTCTCGTCCCGCGGTGGAAAGGAGCTGAAGCACGTTGCATCTGTCGTGTTTCCAAGTCCACACTTTCATTTAGTATGGAAGGTACGAAAGTAGTGTATTTGATCAAGTGTCGTTCTCGTCACTTGGCAATGTTTCAAAATTACAAGGTCCTTCGTCCATAGCTCTAATGTTGCCTTAAGTGTGCAACATTAAAACATTCTCCCTCCTTAAGCACAGATATAACATGTGCCAACTTTTCTACACAGAGAGTCTTCAAAGGCCGCCTAACACTCAGAAGCAAACATTGTCAAATCTTCTCCAACTTGACGACTCGGTAACCGCGTCCACAAAAATGGTTATTGGATGAATAATTTTAAATGTGTAATGCAATCAGATACTAAAATATTGTTTTATATTTTAAATATATACAAGTATTGATGCCATATAATTTATAAATGTGTTTTTCTTGAGAATTTTTAATGAAAGTATTTGCGTTAAAGCGGCTTAAAATATATTTCAAAACAATTTTTAAGAACTTGGAAATTGAGAAATGAATGATTGAATGAGCTTAAAAAAGAAGTAATGAAATGAAAGAAATATTTCATTTAAAAATATTTTAGATAAATGGTTAAGATATAACTAATTCTATAAAAGTTTTGAAGCAATATTGAGGGAAAGAATGTATTTATAGCAGTTGTAGTGATGCTTGTAAAAATAAATTTATTATTTCTTGCTAAATATTTGAATATGTAAAAAAGAATATATGAATAAGATTTAACCATATATTTTAAGGAGTTTAAGCAATTTTTCTTTTTGCTAGAGACATTTGGTGCTTTTTGATTAAAATTTTTCTTGTAACTATCCAAGTAAATTCTTAAAAGAAAGATGAAAATAGTAATCTTCTTGATGAAGCTTATAAATTGCATTTCTTATATTTTTTTATATCAAAACAAACTTAAGAAAAAATGAGGTAAACTCAATACTTAAAGTAGAGAAAGGAAGGTTGATTTCGAATTCCTAGTAAACACATATAAACATTTTATTGCTTTTTAGTGAAAAAAACTTGGATGCTTTTTCAAAAGATTATACGTGTTCCAATTTCTTCTTTAGTCATGCAATATTTTCTGACATTTCTTGTCAAATGCAATTTAAAATATATGGAAAGTAAACACTGGAGGAGGGGTTCCCATTTCTAGAATTTGAGAAGAGAAGGGAAATAACTATTCCTACCTATACTCATCGAAATTTTTATGAAAAAGGGAGCAAGTATTGTCTTTTTATAAGGTATTGCTTATTCTTCTTTTATTGTTTACAAAAGATCCTCGTCACATATTTGCCTAATTTTGAATACATTAAATCCAATTTAACTAAAAGAATAAAATATTTTCCGTGTACAAAATGCTTTGAAACTCGACTTTAAGCCGGCTCTGAGGGAAAAGAGAGGTCATATCAATTTTAGGAAAAAATCAAAAAAAAAAATCCATGTCACTTGGTTCAGTTATGACTAGCATATTTTGAAAATGTGGAAAATTGACACCCTCCATCACATCCTTAGGTACTGTGACCACTATTTGAAAAAGAATATTTTACTAACGTGCTCATATACAGCCGTGCTATTAATCACAGTCACAAATCTAGCGAAAAAAATTCGAAATAAAGAATGTAATGGTTCTTTTGTGTGAGTAAAAATATTTTATTATCGAATGCTAGAGCCATTTTGCATTCATGGTATTTCCTTGTAGAATATAGATTGTTGTTTTCACTTGAATGTAGTAAAACATATTTAAAGGATGATGAGTTCTTATGAAAGCTTTTCTGGGTTTATTTCCTTATTTAAAAATATGTCCATGTCTGCTTTAATAATATGCATGCTGATTTGGTGTTATGTGAGAAAAATTAAAAAAATATATTTAAAAAAATTTAGAAAAATATATTACATTTTGCCCTTTTGAAGGCATTTTTATGGATTTGTAATGACTGTAACTAAATTAATTTGAAGAGTAAGTGAAAGTAAGAGTTCTATTCACGTTGCACAAAAGCAGCACGAGAGCTTTTGGCAAGAGACTTCTTCATTTTGAGTCTCAGTGACGTCCTAATCTGAAACCCTTTCTCCATTCTACAAATGATTTGGACAAAAAAGCAGGAATGTCGTTGCACTCTAATAGGCGAATTCAATGTGTTGATTTATCCACCTTATAGCGGAAAATTTTTTTACTGTTATTTTTAACTTTTTTCACAAATTAAGTTGTCTCAAAGTCTCTTAAGAGTCTCAAAGCAATGTGTCCTCAGAAACTTTTTTTTGTCCTCAGAATGTCACTACCCTTAAACTGTGGGTTTTTAAATTTGTTTCTTATGTAGTTGAAAATACATTTTCCGAGTTGCATTCTTGATATTTTATTATTTATACATATTTTTTTCAAAAGGTTACACTAAAAAACGCCCATAAGTAGGCAATGACATACATATTTAAGAAAGATCGGAATAGAGAAACTCAATCCGTGCGTTGTTAAGTTATTACTTTAAAGCGATAAATCGCCAAATGTGGCCAATGTTCATTATTTACCAAATACGAAATGTCAAAATGTGTCACATTGGGAAGAGTAGGAAGAATATTGATTGTTGTAGAGCCGACGAAATAATTAATAACTGAGAAAATATGGACTTCAACTTCCGATGTGTGTGGCGGAGCTGCAGTGGGCGAGGATAACCTGTTATATCCTAGGACAGGAAAGCACCCCGTCAAGAGGAGGTTGATTTTGGAGAGAGCTCCCAGTTAATTAAGAAACACACAAATGGCAGTAATGATACATAAACAGCTCATTTACAATGCCGTAATTCCCAAAAAGGGCGATATTATTTTAACTTAATCCCCTAAAAATTATACGGAGACCATTGCTTAAAATAAACAATTTTATTTTGCGAAGAAACTTGTATGCTGGAAGATTGAAGAAAGAGAATACATGAGAAAAATTAAATAATCTCACAGATGAAGTTAACTTAAATAGATAGGACAAGAGTTGAACAGTAACCACCCACGAAAAAACCCTCATTAGGTTGGAATGAGTTTTTCCTCTCTTGATGTAAATTATAATAAAATATAAATTTCTAAAAAAATAATCTTGCAAGTACATTCTGTATATTCGTTCCCCCCCCCCACCCCCCTCATCTTCGGATCACTAAAAGTACAGGATTCGTCTTTAAACGCTTAATGTACACCTTAAAAAAATAATAGTATTTTTTATTTAAAAAACATTTTAAAACTTTGTTTTGGCAAAAAAAATTTTTAAAAAATTAAAATCAATCAATTTTTTAATTTAAATTTTGATTTTTCATCCACATTGCAAAAGATAGTCAAATATTGCAGTCGTTCGCGTTCAGTGGCCTTTATAATCTTTCTTTTCGATTTGCGGTTTTGAAAACACATATTTTTATCAATAAAGATATTTATTTACACTTTTAACTGAAATTATAATAATAATAGCATTTATTTGTAAGAAAAGTATTTAGTATTTGATAGATTTAAAAGCATGGGGTGCGGTACATGTCACAATCTTGCAGTGATTTCACACAGATCGATGCTCTTTTTTTCCCTTGCTCCTTTTCTATCCCTTTTAGCGCAACACTCAGTGTGTTGTGGGAACTTTATTTTGGTGTTTGTGGAACAAAACGTGGAACAAATATTAGTCTTAGAATTCTGGAAGATTTTGGTCGACCCAATTTCTTTTATGTATTTATTAATATGATTGTTTTTCTTTCCAGTAATTTGCTTCTGAAATCAAAAATTTTTTCCCTGAGTCTTTTTATACAAACATTTGATTCAAGTCTGATATTTCCCGGATAAATCGCGAAGTAGTATAAGAAACGATGATTTATATTTAAATTTACGAAATCACGAGTGCAAATTGCATTTGCTTATATTCTAGTGTGAAAGTTACAGCAGCATAAAATACTATCCCGCTCTAATTATTTTGAATGTGAACAGTTTGGCCTGTTTAGCGTGCTCGAGCGCAAACATTCAGGGGTTATTGGCCTTCTTCATTAAGTTGGACATTGTGGCCGTGGTAGCCTAGTGGTCATAGTCACGAACTTGAGCTTGACTTATCACGTGTTCGGGCCTATTGCCACCGGGTAGAGGAGCGATGCATGTAAATCTGTCGAAAGCTCAAACGTCTTTTCGTTGGTGTGGTAGTTAGGAGAGGGGGTTGCCAGCTCAGGTGTCGTCCTCATCACTTGACCATGGTTCAAAATTTACGAGGTCCGTCGCCAAAAGCCCTCGTGTAGCTTAACAGTGTGACGTTCATTTTCGCTCACTCAGGCCTATTGCCTCTAAAGTAGAGGCCGATGTGCGTTAAATCTATGTAGGCTCAAAATCTTCCCTTTGGTATGCTGTGGAATTTTGGAGAGGGTCGTCTTCTTCAGTTGACCAAGTACCAAAATGATAAGGTCTGCCAACAATAGCCCTCGTTTAGCTTTAGAATGTGGCAATAATTAACACCCCCTCACTCGAGATTCACATTAATCTAATAAAAACGTATATGTGTATTTTATTTTTATTTTCATGAAAACATTGCTATGCAAGTTCATATAAATTCTATAACTTTAATACACTTTAGTGAAATGGGGCCGTGGGTAGCCTAGCGTTTAGAGCATAGGACTCCAGACAGGAGGGCCTGGGTTCGATGCCCGATGCCACCATATACACTCTGAGTACACACGGAGTACGTGCTCGTTAAATCAGTGGGCCCGAAAGCCTTGTGGGTGGTCGTAGCAGAAACCAGGAGTCCAGGGGACTGGAGAATATCTCCGTCCCCTCCAGTTACATGCCTAAATTGTGGAGGTGGAGATACGTGGTGTCACCATCTATCGTTAAGAAGTCCAACCTGTCTCATGGCTCTGGCAACTTTCATTCCTTCCCTTCGGGGAGGACACCACAACAAGAACAACTTTAGTGAAAGGGCTCTTAGAATAAATAGCTTACGTTGATTATAATTTAAATTATCTTAAGATGCTTTTACATGTTACAGATTTATTTAAAACGGAAATTTTTTCTACAAAATATATATACACATAATCCAATTTAGAAACCTTCAAAATATACGCCTGCTCGAAAAGTTAATTTTCCCCCACAATCGCATTTATCATATTTTTCCCCCCTGAAATCCTCTCTTAAAATCCGCAACGACTTAAAGCTTAGATTTAATTATCCTTTCCATATCGGCAAAGTCGGTCAAATCATTGGGCATATTTAAATTGAATTATTTCTCCCATTCCGTCTGCTTTTTAGTTTTTACCGTTACAGTTGCATTTGTTCCTCCCCCTCTCCGAACCAGAAAATGCCAGCAGCAACGCGGTGTCTCACAAATAAGTTGAATAAACACGAACACGGAACGGAAAAATCCCATAATTTGTCAGTCAATAGTGGCAACGGAAGGACAGAGGAGATGGAGAAAAAATGGCGGATGTGGAAAATCATTAGAATAACAGCCTCCGGGAAATTCACGGAAAGTTTTCTGCTAAATTGCCCTATAAGTGTCTTTTAAGAGACGGAAATTATTGTTTATTTAACGGAAATTCGTGCTCTGTTCCGCCTTTTTTCTGCCCTTACAATCCAGAATTCCATCGCCTATATTTTATTGTTAGATTAAATTAAAAGCATCGATCTTTCTATTTCAGCTTCCAAATGATCTCGTTCTAGGGTGGTTGAGGTGATTTTGGAATAGAATATTAAATTCATTCTTAGCCGGAGACATGGGGAAAAAGTTCTATTTAAAAAAAGGGATATTAGTGCCCAGAATTTTGCTATTTAAAGAAAGAAATTCTGTTATATAGTACATTATCTATTAAACAATATATCTTTTTAATGTTGTTAAAGACATCACCAAGTTTTTTCATTTCAAATAATGGGTATTAAATACTAATTTGATTTTAACGGAAGGAAAAACCGGAAATTAAGAGATATTATATATTTCAGAATTAAATAAATTTGGGATGAAATTTGACTGAAATGTGTTTGAACAGTGTTAGAATATATTTCGATTTTGTAACGGAGACGTACACATTGCAAAAAATTGTCTTTGTGGTACAATGGATATTAGTTTGAAGAAGATAACAGTGTTAATATCTTAAAACGAATTTTTAAATACATTGAAAGTGTGAAAAAATAAGAATTTTCCTCCTTTTTTCTAGTTTTAAATAAGGGATGCAATTTAAGATATAACTAAAAGATTCACTAAAAGAAATTTCACTATTTCACTAAAAGAAATAATTTCTTCTAATTCACTCATTTATCTATTTTTTCGCTAAAATTTCCAAGACATAACAAAACAGATTTTGACATTGATTTGTTACATCGGGGGTAGAACTTGTTTTGACTCCAGGACTAAAAAAGGAGGAAACTGAAGGAAATCGGAGCGTTTTTAAAATGATCGCATTCTTCAGTGAATTTTGCATTTCAGAAAAGGTGTAAATTGCACTACAGAAATCAAGATATATATTAAATAAAATAGTGACTGTTTTATTAAATTTATTTATTGCACTAATTATATATCATGTATATAGCGGATAATGAAAGCATATTTCATTTTAGAATCAGTTTAAGAAGATAAATGTACCCTACAGTGGCATAACGGAGAACATTTGGGCTCCCCCGCAAAGTCAAGTTTTGGGCCCCTAAGTTGGATTTTACAAAGGGTCTGGCGGCAGCTAGGGAGCTCCTAGTACCCTGCCCCCCCTCACGCAGCGAGAGTTGCGGGGGTGTACGTTACGCTACTGGTACCCTATCCTACTTTTCTGCATTTCTTTTGAGTTCAGGAGTGTGCTTGCGTCTTGAAATTCTCATCACAGTCTGCAAGTTAATGTCAATCAAATTGAATCTACGAGGTAGGATTCAAAAGCTTCCAGACTGAGCCTATAACGTGGAATATTTTTGCAGTTGAGCGAATACGATAACATTTCTGAGTTTCCCCCATTTTCTTAAAAAAAGTTTGACCCAAATCACGAGGGCTCGCCATTGCATGGTATTTTGCTGGTGGATGCCTTTAGTCGACGGCAATTGAAAAAAAAGTGTTTGTTGAGCAGGTAAGGAATATCAGATTTTGTGCTCGTTTGGAACAAAGTGCTACGGAGACTAACGAAATTTTGAAGCATTTGTAAGTATGTATTACATGAGCACAAACGCAAGCTTTAAAAAGGCATCACTGTTTTAGAGAAGGCAGGGGAAGCGTCGAAGACGACAAATGCTCTGGACACCCGCAGGCTTTCCGCACCGCTTAAAACTTCGAAAAGGTTTCTGCGGCGGTACGATAGGACATGCTTCAAACAACATTAGAATCAGTTGGGATACCGTCGGCAGCCTGTCAACGTATAATGACTAAAGATCTCAACATGCATAGGTGTGTCAACTCCCCACATTCTAAAAGAAGGCCACTCTTCAGAGGAAGTTAAAAGTGCATCTCAGACTGAATTAAAGGACATGGCTACAAATGGATTCCAGAAATGTTTCGATGACCTTCACAAGCGAAGGTAAAAGTTTCTGGTTGCTGAAGGGTCTTATTTCGAAGGAGGATGTGCTTCAGCAGTTTAATTAGTAATATTTTTGATTTAATAGATACTTTTGAGTCCTACTACACGTATATTTATGGTAGTACACGTATTGTGGTATGGTCATACAAGAAAAATGTTGATCTAAACTATACCGATGACCAAAATATAAAAAACATTTTGCCTATATTAAAATTCCTGACTGTCTTGGATGTGGCACAAGAGCCGTTGTCCACTCCTGTGTTTTACTTAATTTAACAGAAATCAAATTTTTTTGAAGGTGAAAGATAATATTTTGTTCCTAAATATAGTTTACTTAAAAAACAACGGAACAAACGTACTATGGAAGCATATATAAATTATTGTTTATAGTGAATTAAGTGTATGGTTTTTCCCCCATATTATTTTAACAAGAAATAAGTGTAATGTAAATAGTGCATGCAGAGTTCTTGCCCACTCAGGCGTGGGTGAGTATTAACGTCGCACTGATTAGCAACACGAGGGCTTTTGGCGACGGTCCGCGTAATTTTGAACCATGGTCAAGTGACGCGGACGACACCTGAGCTGGCACCCCCTCTCCTAACTACCGCACCACACCAACGGGAGGACGTTTGAGCTCTCGACAGATTTAACGTGCATCGCTCCCCTACACGGCGGATCTTTGGTGGTACTAGGATCCAACCCAAGACATGCTAGCCATGATCCGATGCCTAGACCACTCGGCCACCGCGGCCGCCACTCAGGCGTGGAGCCTAACGGCTAACAGTGGTTCAGAATTAATAAGTTCCTTGATTGAGGTAAGTTCAGTGCTTCTCAAACTTCCAGTATTTGCGTCTCAATTTTCAATCCTGATTTCTATCGCCCCTCCCCCATATAATAACAATTTATTGAATGTAATAATAAAGTACTTTGGCACTTAAAATATCTTTTAAATTAAATATTTGATTTATAAAATTTGACTTAATAATTAAATTGAAATTAAAAGATTTGACTTAAAATATCTCTTAAGTAAAATATATTTTAAATTTCTTTCAAATAACAATTAAAATTTTTTTTTTTTTACTTTTTCGTATAATTTCGCCGTTGACATAAAATAATAACTTCCCCCTTAGGTATTAAGGGTAGACATTAAAGGGTATTGTTATACTTAAAATATTGACATAAGCTGCAGTGTTTGTTACTGAAACTCTTAATTTTGGTATTACCTATAGCATCACCTTTCTATCAAAATAATGCACTGTTATTGAAGTAATAGATAATAAATAAAAGTATCTGTCTATCTGTAGCATCCAAGAATTCAATGACCGTTAAGGATTCAATGATACAAAGCAAAGGAGCTCTATGATTTTCTTAAAAGGTAGAAACAGGAATGTAGCCCCAAAAGTGAAAAGATATTGGTTCATGCATGAATTCTCGTATATTGAAAAGTTACAAATATTTGGACTTTTTTGGTAACCATCTCAATAAACAAAACAAATTACGTCTATAAAAAATAAAAGATACAATTAATTTTAACAAACTATTTTCGCCCAAGCTTGATTCCATTAGGTACATACGTATGTTACACACATCGTAATATAATATTTAAGATATAATCAGAAATTTCAATTTAAATGGAAAAAAAATACACATCATAAAGATAATAGTTACTCATCGCTACCTGTTTACCTTTTGAAACTCTTTGTCAGAGTCTTCATAAATCGTCTTACACTGCTCAATACACATGGATTTTCCGCATTTTACATAATAAAATTTTTTCTTGATCTCCTGACAAGGGGAACAGTACTTACTCTTCTCAATTCCTGGTATTGTTTTTCTTGGTTTTTTGTCTTGAACAGTGTGTTGTACATGAGATATTTCTTTAATTCTTAGTCGTAATGAAAGAGGCATGTAAATGTTACTCTCTGGCCTCCTTTGCGCAGCATCTCTCAGATTCATCTAAAATTCTCAGCAGAAAAACCATCTTAAAGAAGTTACAAAATGTTTCGAATTATTTTAATATAAAACTGAAAACTACATTCTATGTTATAGAAAAGTATGAAAATTAACGAAAAATTGGAAAGACATTACAAGTTTCGTTGTTAGGCGCGTGGCATCTATCAGATTCAAAAGCTCTCTACCTCACCCGAAATATGAAACGGTCGACCGCATCATTGGCACTCAATCCTAGAGCGAGTGACAAAAGACAGATAAAAGGGCGTGTTGCGGCTCATCGTATGCAACGCCAAAATTATTTTTACTATGCATCTCACAGATTTGCGCGCCTGACGGAGGATTAAAGGATATTTAAAGGCTAATGTTACCAGACAAAAATAAAGTTGACAGTAGAAAAAATACAGTCAAAAATTGTTTAAATTTTTGAAAATAAATGTTAAAAGTATTAAAATTAATTTGCAATAAATTTGAACCAATATATTCTGAAGATATCAAGAAATGTATTTTACTTCCCCCTCCTCCTTCCATAAAAATATCTTGAATGTAAATCATTGTGAATCATTTTATAAACAAGTTATCATAAACTCTTTCGTTACATAACGCACAACCCATACTTAGAAAATACAAAAAGACATTAGATAAAATATAAATATTAAGAAGTGTTAAAACCATAGTTTTTTTTAAACGTTGTAATCCAATTTCCTTTATCGTTTTTCAAGCACAAATACATTTATATAATGTCAGCGATATTTTAATCATTTTGCATTGAAAAGATTATTTCCTGCGGCGGTACTGAAAACTGTGCATTTTGAATCCAAAGTTTTCATAGGGAAAAGTGGGAAAGATTAATACGTAAGTATATTTGACTATTAAATTGAAATATTGCTACGAAACGAATCTTAATAATATATTTTACTAAAATACGCAATTTTGTTATGCGTTGAGTCTGGTTTCATCCTCTTCATTTGATTAACGTTCGGAATTACCAAATCTGCCGCTTTCACACCCTAAGAGCAATGCTGATACCGAGACAAATCAATTAACCCGTATGTGTCGGCCAGGCACGAAACCATGAACTATATAGAAGGTAAAATAAATGTAAAAGCAGTGATTTCTTCTTTTATCCTTTTATCAAATTTCTGATAATGCAAGTAGAGTGTAGGTCACGCTTAAATCGAGCCTGAAAAAAAAATATTATTTTTTAAAAAGCATATTTTATTTTCAGATTTAGTCCGAATTTTCTCTTGATAAGACTTTTTCCAACTTTAGAAATATCTGATCATAATTAACGAATCTATTATTTAAGGGGGGGGGGATAAAAAAAAGGAGTGACACAGGAGAGGAAATTAAGAAAAGGAGTTGTAGCTAAAAATCATTTCAAACTGTCAAGACATGATCGCTAGGGCTGGCAAAGTTGTAGCCGTTTGAGTAAATGAGTGAATATTTTAACGTCACTAAATATTCAGCCACACGAGGGCTTTCGGTGACGGATCTCGTAATTTTGAACCATGGTCAAGTGACGCGGATGACAGCTGAGCTGACACCCCCCCATCTGCTAACTACCACACCACACTAACGGGAGGACGTTTGAGTTCTCGACAGAATTAACGTGTATCTCTCCCCTACACGGTGGGTCTTTAGTGGCGCTGGCCTCGAACTCATGACCCGCCAGTCATGATCCGATACTTTGACTACTAAGCTATCGCGTGGCCTCAAAGTTCAAGTCGAATGGCATCTTTAAGTCTTATAGTTACTAAAGTATAATCCTGCGAAATATAAAAGGTGTTTTCTCATGCAAAAAGGGAATGAGTGACCCCTTAATGGTCGCATAACTTTGAAAAAAAAAGAGTCTTAGTGTCTATTTTTTATTCAAGAAAAGGATATAAAACTAAGTGAATGTACAATATACGTATTTATTTTTAAAATTAGGGTATATTTTTAGCTTGAAATACAAAAAATTAAATTTTTATGAAAAGCCGATATTTAGGATTATTATGACTGAATGTTTATTTTCCACTGTTGTTCTTTTGTAAAATGAATTCTTCACAGCTTTCTGGACCACGCAATTTTATTGACAAACGAATACGATGATTACGAAAATGACACACAACAAATACAAACTCCGATCACCACGCACAGCGTATGCATCGGGTGCGGTCCCCGTAGAACGAATGCGTGGGAAGAAGCAGGAAAGATCTCGGGTGTTTCACACAGTTGTTCTTCCGCTAGAAAAAATAGTTCACTCGCTTTAACCCAATATCCAGCAAAGAGAAAAAAATATAACGTATTTTAAAGAATAAAGGAAATTTTTTTATACACTTATGCACAAAACACAAAAGTAATTTTTTCTTGAGAGAGGAATTTCAAAGCAGGAGATACAAAGACCCCCTTTACAGGTAACAGAACAGCTCCATTATTACTGCTCTCAGATTCACTAAATAACCGTCAAGCTGCATATCCTCTCGTGAGGATGGTTAAAGGGGAAGAGAGGTGGGAGACTTCTGAACACCAACTGGGTTTTCCCCTCAAAATGGGGGGGGGAGGGAAACGAGCTAAATCGTACTGTCTCCTGCATGGTGCTCAAAGCTAAGGGTAACGACCGGCGTACAACCAACCCGTTACTGCGATGAATTTCATGAGTCTTGGTCTGACATCGTCAGACAGGGGGCATAAGTAATAACAACAACGGATATTAAATAATTTCTCTATGAAAGCGTATACTTGCTAGAGATACATGAAAACAAAAGTACTATTAAAATCACAGAATAAGTAAAGCAATAAGATTTTCTCACTAGCCGTTAGCAACACAAAGCGAGTCTGTTAAATGCCCATTACCAGATTTATATATGCCACAAGCGTCTTGTTTACTACATAATTGTTGCACCTGAGTCAACAGAAACTTATAATAAAACACTTCATTAATATCTAAATTAACGTTTAAATGCTATTTATGTAAGAAATACGTTTAAACGTGCATGGAGTCAATCACAGCTTAATAATAGTTTAATTGTTTTTGTGTGAAAAATAGAAAATAGTTTTTGTGTAGAGATCATGAAATATCTGGTAGCGTTGCTGTGTTGCACTAGGTGGCATTCTACTATTTGAAATACCCAATTGAGGCCATTCCCTCACACATACATCCAGGCTGCTCTTTATTTAATTCCATTGATTTGAAAACTATTGTTGTTGCTGCTTATTCCACGAAATTCATCATGGCATCGGGCTAGAGATACGTCTGTCATTAGCCTAAGCTTTGAGCCCATGAAGGTGACAGCACGATTTTGCTCACGATAGATGGCGACACCCTTCGGACTCACAGATTTAACGAGCACGTTCTCCGTTTATACTCGGTGAGTATTTAGTGGCATCGGGCATCGAGCCCAGGCCTTCCGGTCTGGCGTCCACTAGGCTACCCACGGCCCCGTATGTTGTATTATTGTAATCTGTATTATTAAATATTAATTAATGCCAACACTAGTTTTTATGAAGGCACAAGAAACTCTCACGGAGGCTGCCTGAAGTGCAACATATATCTACGTAGAAGCAGGATCTACGAAGTGTGTGGGAAATAATAATACGGTGGATTAAATTAGGATGAGTTTTTTCAAATGAATGCCTCCGAATGCCTTTTGATTCGTACATTTCCTTGTTATGATATAACGTAACATACTACTGTCAACCTAACTCAGAAGCAGATACATAGAATTATGTAGAGAATCATAATGCGCTAACATATGTAAGGGTAACAAGTCCGAAGTGAATACGTGCCCCGCTTGAATCCATCTTACGGGTATTGCCCCGAAGAGGGGTGTTTGCCGTCCGGCCGGTCACTTTCGCTAACGACGTTTCACAACATTTACCGCCGGCTCATCGCTCGGCCCATTTAATTAGGCTGATATTTATTAGCTCCCGGACTCTCTATGAATAAGGGAACAATGCGATCGTGTTGAATTAAGGTAATGCAAGGGATTGTTTCCTCCACAGCAACGCTCTTTGATTCGATGGGGCTTCGCTACATTTACGCGGGCGTTCCCCTCTTTTCTTTCAGTACTATTTGCTGGGATGAGATTGGACTTTATCCCATTATTACACACAAATGCACTCAAGTTCCGGAAGGCTGCCTTCTTTCAGCGTACTAGTTAAAACCATTGATCATGTTTGAGAACAGTTGTGATTTGTTATTGTAACTTATAATACTTAACTATACAATATACCGTAAAATCCGGCGTAGAACGAACCCCTATGCTTTCAAGCTGCCATTTTTAATTGTAAAATCTATTCATAGTATAACGCGCACCCTCCTTTTCTTATGATGAAACCTGAAATGTGTAAGGGGGCAGTGCTCTTACGTTTTCAAGTCTTTTTTTTCCCCAAGTATTTTTCGAAGGTTTAGAAAAAAATGCATACTTCTAAAACTACAACCCTTTTAGTTCATAAAGAATGTCATTTCTTTTCAATAAACAGTATTTTGGTATATAGAGAAGTCTAATTTTTTCCTATGCTCACCTTTTTTATTTTTAAAGCTCTCCATTTTTTTAAACTCGGTGCACAGAGCACCCGTAAATTTCGATCCTATTTTTTCCAGTTAAAAGTGAGTGTTGTACGCGGGATTTTACGGTAAGTATTTTTTGTAACATATTTATTTATTAGTCCTAACTGCGTTCTTAAAGGCCTTTGTAATTATGATCGAGAACACGTCGCCGGCAATGTTTGTTTCATTAGTGGGTTCAAATCCTGATACTACCAAAGGTCCGTCTAATAAAATGTCACACATAATCACCCCCCTCCCCACCCGGTATAGTGATTAGTGACACTGACTGTGCTGTGCTGTATAGCCTAAGTTCAAATCCCGAAAAAGGCAGGGATGTTTGTAAAATGCCTGTGTGGCATAAAGTTTCTCAGAATATTCGTCTAGCCGCATGTCCTCTCGTGCGGTGGGTGGAAGGGGAAGAGAAGTGGTGACCCTCTAAATAAACTCCAGGGTGTTCTCCCTCAAAATTGGGGTAGGACTGAGGCAAATTGTATTGTCACCTGTATGGTTCTCAAAGCAATGGCTAATGACAGGCGAAAAAAACTAGCCAATTTGAATTTTGTGCGTCTCGATCTTCCATTGCCCGATCATAGGCATGATCAGCAACAACAAAACATAAAAAGGCTAATACATAGTAAATCTAGCAAGACTCAAAGTACTTATGCTGGAGTGGTCAGTTTTCAAATTTTTTCTAAGCTATTACCAAAGGTGTGTGTACAGTTAAATCAGAAATGAGAACAACGTTTATAAAAAGAATCATAAAATGTAATATTAAATATTATAACCTACTTGTAAAAATGGAGCTACTTTAATGCTAGGTAGTGTTGGTTGCATTAATTAGGATTGAAGAAGTAGATACAGATATTTTTGCTCATTTCTTGATTGTGTGTTTTGATGTTTTTCCTGTTCTTCAATAGAATTAACACTTATTATCACTTCGCCTTCTCTTCCTCATTTCATTTATATAGAAAAAGAAATCTTCCTAAAATTAATGATTGAATAATGCAGTGAAAGTAATGAGTTAAAAAAATGGAAATGTATATTTATAGAGAGAAAGAGAGGGGGAATATAAAAATCATATTTATATACAGAAGCAACATGGTGACTTATAATTTTCACCGATAGTAAAATGATGAGAAGGAAGCCTGAGCTTGTCTCCAAACTTCCACGTCATACCAACGTGGAGACTTCGAACTCTACCGTGTTGCTAATCAGTGCGACGTTAATATTCACTCACTCACTCACTTGAACTCGACAGATTCAACTTGTATTTGTCTTTTTTTCTTTGCGAATGTGCTGTAGAAAAGGGAAATGAACTCATGGCTTGACCAAAGCATTGCTCTCAAAACCAAGACCACTCGTTTACCAAGATCACGTAAAAAAGTAGACTATTTAGCTAAATCTAAACTTAACTAAACTTAGTGGCGCAACAGCTCATAGAGAACAAAAGCCTACTGTGTCCATTTCTTTCATGACCTTGGGCACTGAGGTGCAGGAGCAAATGTTCCGATGAGGTGGTCAATTTGACGCGAAGTTGCAGTGCTTAGTTCCCAAGCAAGCTTGGTACTCATTTCTCGATCCATTAAGTTGATGAAAGGCTGAGTCGACCCTCGGGGGTTTGAACCTCTGACATGTAGCGTGGAAACGTGATACGTTATTACTCAGCCACTGGATTTTTCAGCCAAATATAGACATGCATTAATAAATTCAAGTGAGTTTAACCACTTTTTGAGTAAACTATGCTATTTTAATAAATTATTCCCTTGTCCCAGAAATTTGTGAGGGAAGTTACTTATTTTTAACTTACTGAATTAAGAGTTTTCTCTCCATGACTATTTTCGAAAGAACTGAAATTTAAAGAAATATTAAAATTAATTACTGTTTTGTCGTATAAAAGTTTTTTTGAAAGAGCAAGTTAATGACTTATACTAAACCGCCTTAAAAAGTGCACTAGTAACCAATGCACATTAAGTTATGCATTTTGTTTTTTGCTTCCTACAGAATTTAATGCTTTCTGTACAAAAATTTAACCAAAGGAATATTAAATAAGGAACAAAAAGACTTTGAGTGTGTCTTTTTATGCGCTAACTACTTCAATAATAGCTTTCTAACCTAGCTTACCTTCATAATTAAAAGTTCGCCCTCTTCCCAGATACAAGTTTCATTCTCTACCTAACAAAGCAGACGATTTTCGAGAAAAGTACGCGAAAACTTTTCCATTCTACAATAGGACGATTCCTTCCAAAAAAAAGGAAGGAACAATCCCTTGTTTCGCTCGTAAAGCTCTTTTTGTTTTCGGGGGTGCTTCTCTCTCTCCAAAAGAACTCTTTCAGAAACTGGATACTAAACTGCTAACAGAGGCATGTTCTGACAGTAGATTAATGGTGCAGTAATTCTCCTTCCTTTTCGTCTTAGGAGACATCTTTTAAGGGGCTCTTTCAACTTTCAAGTCCATTCCCCTCTGGAAAAGGGATGCATTCTTTTTGGCAGAAGGCCAGCCATTTGGACTCGGCTTGTAGAGAGGATCTTCGGAGTTTATGGATTTCTCGAATTCTCTTTTTTTCCACGGGTGATTAACTTAAGGTCAGTGTGGAAAATCTCGTGAACTTTTAAGGGTCATCGGACCTTGCGGGAGGTGAGAAAAGCGAATACAAAGTACGGAGTGGGGCAAGAGTGGCGTGAAATGAATAGCTTCAGAGAGAGAAGGAAAGGAAATAAAGAAATGGATTGCAGTCTGGGATCTTGTAGTGGGAATGCACCGATACGCCCGAAAGAGGCTTAACTGCAAGAGACCATAATGAAGGAGAAGTAAATATTGCCCTTTTGGGGAAGAGTTATTCAAGTACTGGTGGTCTTTATATAAAGAAAAACGGATATATTTCGCACAGCCGTGACATTTAATATTCCTATGCACTTGACATTTATTGGCTAAATCTTTAATATATCTATTAGCCGCAGGCTTTGCATATATTTCCATTATTCATAATTTTACAAGATAGTCACACATACTTCGTATATGTGACGTTTATAAGTCGCATAAACTTCTCCCTTTAATGCAGTTTCTCAGTTTCGTAAAAATATATTGCTTGAATAAATTGAGCTTCATAAATTATTGATTTAAAATAATTCGCTGTTGTAGACTTCTGTTGACATACTGAGAAGAACTAACATTCCTAACTTGCATTTGTCCTTGTCATACAGTCCCATCAACTGGAATGATGACATGTGGTGCCATTCGAAACTCTTCAAGGTCTCCCTTTGTATGCATACATGGTGCTTTGAACATCTTTCGCAAAATTTGCGATTTGCTAATATTCGGTGTAACATTAGCAAGTAAGACAGAATCTCAAATTTTCAACCACTGAAAATTAGTGAATATGAGTTGGAACAAGTGACGCAATTCAAATTCTTAGGCATAATTGTAAATAATAATATTGGTGATTAAATTCGGTTTAAATCTAAATACATAAAGAGCTTATTAGTAGATAAATACTCATATAAGTAGCTAAATACATAAGTAGACTCTAGTTAGTTCAATTTTCACATGGTAGCGAATGCTGGGCAATTCACAAGGAAGACGAAAAGAAATTGTTGAGAATATCTAGAGAAAAATCGTAAAGAAAATGTTTGGTGCAGTAAAAATACGAATTTTGGAGAATACGATACAGCCTTGAACTTAAATCGAAATACTAAAAGCCCAACATATTCAAAGTGATGAAGGTTTCCCAAACAAGGTGGCTTGGTCATATATTTTGATATAATGATAAAAATCCTGTCAAAAAATAAATTTTCCGAAATCCAGAAATAAAGAGTAAAAGAGGAAAACCAAGTTGAATGGATAAAGTAGAAAAGTTGTTGGAGGACTTGAGAATGAACCGATGGAATAATATAGCATCGAATAAGCTGACTGGGATAGCCTTGGCCGATAACCGGCTATGGCGATTGGAAAGAAGAGTTTTCGGGATAGTTCCCTATTCTCGAGGTCACCTTGACGTTACTTTTCAGGAGGATAATGAACGACCACGTGGTTAACTGTGTTGTCCTGACTCATAGACACTAAGGGTGTTCGAATGCATCCTTAGATAATGCATCTCCTAAGCCGCCATCCTAGGAGAAACGTGTACTTCATATGAGACTGACATGCCACCATTCATCAACCGTCGAGTTTGAGGAACTTTGGCGTAGAATAACAAATGAATGAAGTGATAAAGGTAACTGTCACCCAAAATGAATTAAACACTCATCTCAACCGGATCAGGGCTGTTATTGCTGCCAGTGATAGAAATTTCTTGGGTATTGGTTTTTACATACTATGTATTCTTAAGCAATTGTATAAATAAATGCATGTCTTCCACTCATTGTACTGCCTATGTTCAACAAAAACATTTCTTCCAAGTGCTTTTCATACATGTGTAGCAATGTTAATGATCAGCGAAGTAAAGAAATGTGCAAGATTATATCCACTAAATTTTATAATAATCTCGAAAATATAGACAATATAAGAAATATAGAAGAAATATAGAAATATACACTCCGGATCCTAACTTTAATAGACCCAGAAATATTCTACTTTAACGTAATCTCCCTACTTCTTAATTTTTGCTAATTCCTTCCTGCACTAGAGAGACTTTCGATCCTCCAATGGAGGAAGATCCTCTCGGCCAATAGGGTGACTTGCTCTCCCACCTACCGACTATTTTGAAACTTCTGTTTTTTCGGCTAGCTCCGTGCTAGACCCCGCCCCTCTTGTGAGAGGCTGACTCCCGATTGGACAGACAACTCACTCATGAAACTTTTTATATACGGCCACTTTTGGCGGTCGCTCATACCTGAGACCTTCACACAAATTTAACATAGCCAATTATACATGCTACAGAAATGATAGAATTACTGTCGGTGCGGCCGCCGGACGAACTCTGATTCTCATTAAAAAGCGCTTAAGCACTACTCACTACCTACCCCACCTCTCCGCGCAATTGAAGCTACTAACATCACTTTAACTCCTAATAACCATGACCCCATCTCCATAGTCTCCATTTACATCCCACCATCCTCCGATGACAACCTCTTCCCAATTGACATTGAGTACTTTATCCAAACTAGTAGTAACTGTATCATTTTCGGAGATTTTAACGCCACGCACAACGCCTGGAACTGTAATAATAACTCTAACAGAGGCAGACACCTGTATAACTTTGCAAGTGCTTTATATCTAAATATAGCCTATCCTTATTACCCTACTAGATTTGGACATAATTCTGCTAATACTATCGATAATGCTCTCATTAAGAACTTTTACTATCCATATACTATTACCTCTATTAATGACCTCTATTCTGACCATAATCCTGTCTTTCTTAATTTCGATCTTAAACTTAACATGGGACCTTCCAATCCGAGAGCAATCTCAACAAATTGGAAAGAATTTAGAAATAACCTAAAACAAAATATTTCTCTTCTAAATTTCTATCCTAATAATATTAACGATCTCGAAAATAAGATTTCAGAGTTCACCGAGGTGGTCGTCGAAACACATAGACACGCCTCCCGACCAATAGAAAACGCTCATCGCAACTACACTCCACAACACATCAACCAGCTCATCAAACACAAAAACTACCTCCGTAAACGATATCACCAAACTTTGAACCCTTTTTTCAAATATTTATTCAACAGAGCACAAGCTAATTTAAAAAAGGAACTCAAAAATTATAGCAATAACTCATGGAACACTAAACTCGAAGCTTTAAATACAACAGATAACAGCCTATGGGAGGCGCAGCGCTTTCTAAAAAACAAACGCTCAAGCATTCCAACTCTCAACTGTGCAACCGGTATGGCCGTGACTGATCCTCAGAAAGCTAATCTTCTTGCTAACACAATTAAAAATAACTTTGTTGAGAATCCCCGTAACAATGATAATTTTAACCATGATGAACAAATTATTAATTATGTTGTAAATAACTTTCTCTCCACTCCCCCCACTACTCAAATTGAACCCACTTTAACTGATGAAATAATTACTTTTATTAAAAAGACAAATAAGAAGAAAGCGCCAGGTAAAGAAGGTATAACCAATAATATGCTTAAAAACTTTCCTTTAAAACTAATTCTTATCCTTACTATCCTTATTAACAAAATTTTAAAATTTCATCACTTCCCATGTAATTGGAAGGAAGCTATCATTTTCCCCATTAATAAGCCCGGTAAAAATAGAAACCTCGCAGAAAATTATCGACCAATCTCGCTCTTATCAACTTTGAGTAAGCTAACTGAATCTATTATACTAACCAGACTAAAAGACTTCATAAACGAGAAAAACTTTATTAACCCTAATCAGTATGGTTTTACTAATAAAATTTCTACCTTACACCCACTTCTCAGATTAACAGAAAATATTTCGGAAGGTTTCCAAAAAAAGAAGAGCATGGGAGCTGTCTTTCTGGATATCCAGAAAACCTTCGACCGTGTTTGGATCAATGGAATCACTTTCAAGCTAATTACCTACGAATTTCCCTCTCCTTTAACTCACCTAATCCACTCCTATCTTATAAACCGTACTTTTATGATCAAAGTTAACGAATCTCTATTTAATTCACACAATATTTCCGCAGGGTGCCCTCAAGGGTCCCTCCTAGGACCTCTGCTGTTTAATCTATATATTAATGACATCCCTAATTACTCACTAACCAATATTAACATGTATGCGGATGATACGGCCATTTCTGCCACTTACAGAAATTTAAAAACCATAACCTTTGCACTAAACAAACACTTAAAACTACTTGAAACTTTTTACGACAGATGGAAAATAAGCATTAACGTAGATAAATCATGCGCAGTTATCTTCACTAAAAAGCGAACCAATCCATTACCTCTCATCGTATACAACAAACAAATCCCCTGGTCTCAGGAAACCAAATACCTCGGTATTATTTCGACTTGCACCTTACTTGGAAACAACATACACTCATGTCCATAAATTAGGAGAATATTACATCACTCATCAATCAATGCCCTCCGAAGCTCAGGTAGACAGGTGGGAGGGGGTTGACGGGGTGCAATTCATCAGCCAAGTATATCCCACACATGCTCTATTGGATTCAAGTCCGGTGAGTATGCTGGCCAAACCATACGGGTGATATCCTCCGATTGAAGGCATTCGTCTAGAATGTTTGCACGCTGAGGACGGGCGTTGTCATCCATAGACAGAAATTCAGCACCCATGGCGCACCGAAACAAATGTACATGTTGTTCCAGAATTACATCCCGATAGATGTGGCCTGTCATCGTTACACTCTGAACATGCAGGTCAGTTCTGGAAACAAGAATAATTCCTCCCCAAACTAGCTATCCTGCACCACCGTAACGGTGTCGTTTAATGGTGTTCTCTTGGTGGTAACGGGTACCTGGCGCTCTCCATATGAAAGTCCGGCGAGAATAAGACTGCAAACTAAACCTGGACTCGTCGGAAAACATCACACAAGACCACTGTTGCGGTTTCTACAATGCATGCTCTGTACTCCAGGTTAATCGCAGGCGACAGTGAGTTGCGGTAAGGGAAACACATCTGATATGCCTACGAGCATATAGACCAATGTGCCCTAAGCGTCTGTACACGTTCTGCCTTGAAACTGTCGTACCGGTAGCTGAAGAGAGCTGACGAGATAGGTCTGATGCTGTGCTCCGTCTGTTTCTTTTGGCAGTAATTGCCAAATACTGGTCCTCATTCGGCGTTGTAACTCGGGGGTGACCTGCGCTGTAACATTTACTCACATTACCATCATCTTGGAATCGTTGCCAAAGCCTGGAGATGACACTCTGGGCAATTCCAAGTTCCTCGGATATTTCCAGCTGGGTACGTCCACATTCCAGTCGTCCGATAATTGTAACACGTAAAAAATCATCCAAATGCTTCCTTTGTGCCATAATTATGCGGTTATTGCACTGAAAGGCTTTTAAAGCGCTTGTGAACAATTTTACTTCTTTGCCACCATTCCTTATATACCCCTCTCTTACACTCTCGTCATTGTGACGTACTATCCGCGCCATCTGGTGGTTATTCTTCTTCAAGATGTGTGATAATTCTACAGGTGAAATTTTTATATTAGAGTTCAATTTCTGTGTGATTCTGAATTATCCTTAATTTATGGACATGAGTGTACTTAAAAATTTCCATGGAAAAATCAAGATTTTTTATTTTTTGTGTTTGTTTTCCAATTGTATTACAAAAAAAAAAAATAATGCGTATCATATTTTTTTTCTACATGGTTGAATCAAAAACACAGCATCTAGGGAAAAACTACAATACTTTTTTTTAGTGTGAACGGTGGATGCTGAAGATTAAATGTTTCATGATAAAAAGTTTTTCGTGACGCCAGTAATTTTTTTTACTAGAAAGATTTTTTGCCCCCCCCCCGGAAATATGTATGCTACTAATCTTCTCTAAATTTATCAAATGCGAGATTAATATCCCTTCAGTACCATACGTTTCACGAATTCCTCCACTTAATTTATTTTTAGCCTTTATATTAGCTGATGTTTTTGCGTTACAGGGCAATTATTATTGGGTTTTTTTTAGCTTCCTTTATCATTTTCGGAATATTTTAGTGATCCTAAATAAAATATTTATTTGTGCTTTACTTGTGCAAAGTTCATTATGATTGCTAATGTTTGTTGCGTCATAGATCTTAATAAGCATTTAGAATGAATATTTTTCTTTTATGCTCGTTAAGAGCACCTCCGTTGTCAAGGAGTTTAAAATAAGACCACGTCATTCATTTCACTTTATTGCACTCATCCCTTAATGAAAAAGTAAACATGGCAGGATTAGGGAGGAGAAGTAGAGTTTTGAACTCCTTAAAAATATGAATGGTGTCTGTGGGGAGCACTGAAGAAATTAATACATCAAGTTTTACACTGAAGGAGAATCCGATAAAATGTTATCTAAATCACAGATATTCAGCTGTACTACACAATTTTATGAGGTTTATCGTTGAGGCTTATCCACTTAACCTAGACCACAAACTAGACCAAGTCCAAGAGACCGTGTCGCTTAAATTAAAAAGAACATCCTCCTCATTCAATAATTGCCCCACAGAGGCACCAATACATGCAATGATATGGGAGGGGGAAGCCATAGCCGAACAGCGGCAAGAAGCATAAGTCTTCTCAGATCCATTAAATATTAAGCCCTTGATGCTGACCAGTCCTAAGTCTAGATCCAGCGGTCTGAGCAAGTCTAGGACAGATGCACTGCAGGGACAATCCCGGACACTTAGCGGCATACCAGGCATGTTCAGGCGGAGACATCCAAATAGTTTTGATCTTGCCCGTGAACGGGAGTGGACCTCGGAAGTTTGTAGTTCAGAGGAAGAGGTAGTGGGAAGTTCGCTGCCCTCCCGAGCAAGCAGATCAGCAATTTCATTTCCATAAATCCCAACATTCGAGGGTATCCACTGAAAGCATACCGAACTGCCCTGGGTCAATGCAGCTAATTTGAAAGTTATATCCTGCCCCAACATATCCAGGACATTGGACCAATCCTTTAAGAATTGGATAGAGCTTTTGCTGTCAGTCAAAATCCAAATTGGCTTATCTTTGTTTAAATGTATAAAATCTTAACTCAATTAACAAGAAAATTTTAGAGTAAATGGTTTTTATTCTTTCTTCATGCAGGAAGCAAAAATTTCACACAATCATTGCGTATTGGAAATCAAATCCGTAATGATGTTAACTTTTTTCCTTCTGTGTTTCATTTAAGCAGAACCATTTAGGATCATGCTTCTAGAGCAGTGCTTAAATTTTCAATATATTAGCGACTCAATCACAATTTTCACCACGCCCTCTCTTACAGTATCAATACATTGAATTCAGTAACACGCACGCTAAAGCTACAACACAACTTAAATTATAAAACGTACAGACTATCATGATAAGTATTAAATTTTATGTGTGTTACTTTTAAGTGCAATAGATATTTTAAGAAAGTTACATTTAAGTAATAGATATTTTAAGAAAGTTACATTTAAGTAATAGATATTTTAAGAAAGTTACATTTAAGTAATAGATATTTTAAGCAAATTACTTTTAAATATTAGGATTATTATAACGTTACCTTTTTTCCTTATTAAGAGATCTCAGGGGTGTTAATTTTGTCTCGAGGGGTGAAATGTAAACAATTTTCAAACAGGTATACTTCTTTTAAATTTAAATTAAATAATTTGAATCTTTTGCACGCGTTATTTACAAAGGATTATGGCTTCAAAAATGTACAAAATGTTTAAAATATAATCATAATTTAAAAAGTTATAAGCATATGCAAATAAGAAATAATTTTGTCATAAATATTAAGTAATTTTTACGTTGCGCGCGCTATTTCCTAAAATAGTAGCCTTTGATGCATAAAACTTTATATAATTATAAAATGTATCTTACTCTTTAAACCCTAGTAAATTAAGAATAATATATCTTTTGTATTTCAAAATACTTGAAAAATATTGAAATTTTTTTTAAAAAATTTGAAAATATATATTTTTTAGTTTTTTAAAAAAACATAATTTGATATTCCATTTATTTAAAATTACTACGGTGTAATGAAGACATATTTAACTTTATAAATCATCTTATTGCTAGTAATTAAAAATACTACTTTTGAAAATAGCATGCGCGCCGTAAATCTTAATTAATATTTCTTATAGAAATACTTCTTATTTTCATATGCTTATAATTTTAAAATTTATGATTATATTTTAAACATTTTACACCTTTCTGAAGCCCCATTCCTTTATAAATAATATTTAAAAGATTCGAATTATTTAATTTTAATTTCAAAGAGTTATATGTATCTGAATATTGTTTACATTTTCAGCCCTCCAAAAAAAATTAACACCCCTGAGACCTCTTAATTTTTAAATTGGAACAGATTGAAATAAATACGTGAGGCGTATTTTACTTTTTATTATGTGAATATGTATTTTGTTTCAGTAAACTAATCATTTTCTTTAAAAAATAATCTTTTATTCTCGACTTTTCGATACGCTCGCGCCCCCCACATAGGGTTATTATCACTCCTTAGAGAGGCGTGCCCCCTAGTGTTTACTTGCGGATTAATTATAATAGTCCTTTCTGGATTTTTCTGTAGATATTTATTTTTGCCACTAAATTTATTGATTTGACTGACTTTGGATGATGAAGTTTTTAGTCAACATATATCACTTCTACTGTTATTGAAACACTTATCTCCGAAACTCGGCAAACGATCTTTCCAGTTATAATTCCCTTTCAGCAGAGAAGCAAAGTCAGAAATTCCTTGAATAATATAATGTTGCAAATGATGGCAAAATAATATTTTAGTGTATTGTACATGGGACTCGAGTGATTTGAAAGTTACCATTGTGTGTAGTTACAGCCAATCATGATCCGTATCACAGTGAAATATATTGATAAATAGTGAACGTTGAAGGCAATATCTTATTAAACTAATTACTTCCGTTTCTTACTATTAAATAAAAGAATTGGAAAATATCTTTGTTTTCTGTAAATTGAGCTGAAATTTGGTAGATGAGTGACATCATTTTGTAAGAAATTTGTAGAAACACGATTTATGTATGAAATGATGAAAACTCATATATTTTTGAAATGCTTTAATTAGTTTAAATTGGAGATGTGTAGGTTTACTTTCAAATTCAAAAGTACATTTGTTTTGCGAAAGACATGATAAATACTGCGTGAGTAATTAAAGTTCCCCCCCCCAAAATACGCTATCAAATATTTTTTATAGAGCGCTAAACAGCGTGCCGAATTTAAAAAGTTAAAAAAAAATTATTAGCTATTTATTTTATTTATTAATTAAATGACTATTCTCGTTTCTCGTTTAAGTTTTATTTTTCGTTGAGCATACATTGCATAAAATAATTTTTTTTTAACTTTACATCCTACTTGAATTAAGTGTTCGATAAATATTTCGTTAGTTCTACTAAATGTAATCTGAGGTATTCTTTCGTACTCATGTACATACTGTATGTCTGATTTGCTGAATAATAAATTTTTGGCTCTAGGTTCCAAAATAGAATTTCAAACTAAAACAATGCCGCTCATCCGGTATAGTGGTCAGTGAAGCTGACTGCGGTGCCGTAAGGACTGGGTTCAAATCCCGGAGATGGCATGGATGTTTGTGTTGTAATCCTTTCTTCTGTCTGTGTTGTATGCCCCCGTGTTATACATTGCGTGGTGCACGGGGTTTATAACTAAATGTTAAAAAAAAAAACTAAAACAATACTTCTCCTCAATTCTTCTCGAAGAGAAGCAGGTGTTAGTAATAAGATTACAGTTCTTTGTATCTTTTTCTTCTCTAATTCCTTTTTCTACGTTACCAAAATATTTTTCAGAAATCAATCCTTAGCCAAGAAAAATGTTTAACCTTGAAAACTTTTTCATCGGCAACAATAACACACACGCACACACACGTATATATAAGACGCGAACTACACATACATATAGTATACCCATTGTCACACATTACTGGAGTTTCTTTTGATTTTTCCCCACGCATCTAGAAATCCTCAAAGAAAAGAAATCCTTTATTTCCTGTTTCTAATAAAGTTAAGCATCCCCCCCACTTCTTTTTTTCCCTTTTCCTATTCTTATAAAAACAATATCGCGGGGGAAAAGGGAGAAGATCTGTGACAGCCTTGCAGGGTAATAGAATTCCGAAGAAGATCCGCCTTGTATAAAGTATTCCGATCACTGTGCGACACATGCGACGCTTAGGGATTAAGAAAGGTTGCGCGCATGCGTGGAGGCCCGGGGCAATTAGTTTTCGATCAAGCATCCAATGCGTGACTTGAAAGAGGTAAGATCCGTCCCCCCTTTTCCGGAGACACAGTCTTGGCTTAATGGGCTGTTATTATAACTTGAAGCGATATTTCCCCGCCAACTTTTCTCTTCTTATTAAATGTTTTGTAAACATTAATCTGATATTAAAAAATAAAGACTTTTGAACTTAATAAGAGTTTTTATTTGAGTTTTTAGTCCTATTGATCGTTTAGATGGGAGCCCAATGTAAAAGTAGATATATTTTTTGCCTTTTCTAAAAATTGTATAATAAATCAAAAATAAAAGTTTATTTTCACTTTATTTTTATAAGAAGATATTCGATGAATAAAATTATTATTTGAGAAGTATAGCTGAGTATTATTCTGTTAATTGATTCAAATTTCTATGCAGATCACTTATTAGTGATTAAGAGTAGGAATGGAAAATGTTAAATAGAGGTACTATAATGAAATTTCCGTACTTACGTTTTTTCCCGTGAACATGCGCAGAAAGGGTTTTCTACTATTGGCTACACATCACGGCATTTGGTGTCGGATTTTGATTTGATGAAATGGGTGGATGGTATAATACGTAAATACTGAAATTCAAACGTTACAAATCAATTACATCGAATAAAGATCCTGAAAAATCGACTTGCAAAGGAAAATGACAATTCATCGCAGACAATTTTTTTTGAAAAAAAAAAAGAGCTCATATATTTTATTTTTCGTGAAAAATCATTGATTTTTTATTTTTATTTTTAATGTCTAATGTTTTAAAATCAAAAGGTACGTGGTAAAAAACAGTGTCCTCACAACAAAATGTAGGGCTTCTGAAGAAAGTCTGAAGAATCATTCGTTTTGTTTTTCTTTATTATTTTAGAATGTACCGTTTAATTGCTATCAACAATTTTGAATTAAAAGGACACCATACGATTCAATTGACAAAAATCGTTCAAAAATTCAAATAAAAGCTTTTTTAGCTTAAATTATTCTGTATATAACTTTCTATAATCTCATGAAATTTTAATATTCTGAGTTAAGAAAATTCAGAGTTATGTTTGTTTATTTTTAGGTTTGTTTTTATTCACATCCCAATAGCAAATAAGAAGCTTACGCGGATTTATCTCAGAAAGAAAAATATTTTATTTTTCTTCATTTAAAATTCGAAGGATTTTTTTCTATAATGTCAAATGTTTTCAATTTTTTTCACCAATTACTATGAGTACATGTAACATAAGTTGGTATGCGTTTTTGAATCAAAGCAAAACTTAAAGCATTCTTTATGGAATATTCTATAAGCATTCAGAAAGAGAAGTATTTTTTACGAATATCAATCATGCTATCACAAAACCCATACCAACTTTTGTTATACATAGTTGGATGTATTTGTAAATCAAATTTCATGTGTGTACGGCAATTATTGTAGGAGGAGTAGCATTTTAATTTTCCATAATGCATTTTCAAACTTTCTTTAAAAATTCAAATGGTTATTATTTTGTAGTATTTTAAACACGACAACGGTTTTACCTAATTCGTATACATTGGTTGAAGGCAAAGAAAAAAAATTGTAAAATACATTTAATCAAAGATTATTTTTTTTTACAAATCGTACCGCATCCCCTTAAAAAAACAAGACATTTTTCTTTATCTTTTATGACATTTTGATGTAATTACTAATTTTTCGCATTCTCAATATTGAATGAGTCTTTCTGAAATTAAATTCCAGGTTTATTAGTCATTTATATTGGTTATTATTTCAGTTACTAATGAAATGTACTTGAACAATTCTTCGGTGTATGTTTTCACTAAAAATAAATTTAATTTTGAAAAATATGTTACAGCAGTGGGATATTTTTTTTTCATAATTCGCATTCCATTAAAGTAAAACTCATATAAAAAATTAGCTATGTTTTATAAATCCAGCCATGAGCTGTAATAATTGATTTATACGAGATCAGGAATTTCTTTATATTAGGTTAAAAATGTGTGTGGATGAAAAAAATGACTTATTTTTGATTTTGCTTATGTAGAAAACACTCCATGCGCAATGAAATTACTTTAGTTAAAAATACTTTTTACTTTCTTGGATTAATAATACGAAGAGGAATCAAAAATGAAAACAATTTGCGAAGAATATTTGTTTAGATAAGTATTAAACATTACACTTGGAATGTTTTCTAATAAGAGAAAATATATGTATATAGAGCTATATAGATCAGGAATAATGAACATTTTCTAATTTCATATACGTAATAAAAGTTATAATGGCCGTCTTTAAAAGTTCAAGGAGCAATAAAAAAATTAATTTTCATCAAACAGAAATTCTAAGTAAGTACAAATGAAGCCCTTATTTCTTTAAAAAAAATCTCAACTAGTTTCGAATTATGAAGTGAGAAAAAATCCCCATTTAATAAAAGTTTCTTTTGTTTTAAGTACTGTAAACGACATTTTGCTTATTGTTTTTTAACTCTTCTAAAAAATGGTAATAAAAATATACTTGTATTGAGGTATTTTGAAAAATAAATATATCATATTCCTAACTGTTATTGAGGATTTGTCTTTATGATTATTAACGATTATTTCTATTAGCAAAAAATACATTCACAAAGCTTACAAAGATTTTTAAATTCCCTTCCATAAATCCGTAAATAATTCTTAAACAAATATTCAGAGTTTATAATTATCATCCTGAAAAATGCATTGGGAGCAAAACATTCTTCAAGGTCTTTATTTCTTTCCGAATTTCACACATAACATCATTTCTAATCGAAGGAACAATTTTGTTGGTTTGCAGCATTTTCACAGCCTGGAAAAAAGCAATTACGTCATATCCAACTTAAGAATAACTAATACCTTTGGGTGGAAAAATATTCGCATAATTTAAGCTGCTCACATTTGTAATGTAAATCCTTTTCAGAGGTGAGGCGAAGAAGATTAAAAATAATGAGCGCGATTCGCTTGAAGAACGTGACAGGAAAAATGGCACTCCTATACTAATATCATTAAAGGTTTCTGGTCAGAAAAGCAATTCCTATGAGAATTAAGAAGACGAAATGAAATTTCCCACTGAATGTTGCGAAAGACAATTATTTTCGCTTTTTATTTTTGTGAAATGCCGTTTATTCTTTTCTCTCTTTTTCTTGCAATACCGCTAGGTGAGTACAGCAAAGATTGCTCGAAAACGCATGCTAATAAAGTAAAGGAATTTTAATCGGAAATATCAACTATATTGAGATGTTTTTCTGCTTTCCTCTACATTATAGATTCATTATCAGGACAACGGACTCTTAGCCTGCGTGTTACGAGCCTAATGCCGCCAAGGATCGGTCGTGCAGAGAGGCCGATGCACGTTAAATCGGTCTGGGATCAAGCATCCTCCCTTTGGTGTAGTGTGGAAGTTAAAAGAGGGGGATACCAGTTGAGGTGACATCCTCGTCACTTGTCCCTGTTTCAAAATTCCGAGGTTCGTCGCCGAAGGCCCTCTTGTCGCTGAACAGGATTACAATTTTTTCCTTCACTCTTACTCACTTACACCATTGGCCGAAGTATGCCAGTGGTTATGATCATCACGAACTCGTGGCCAGCGTGTCACGAGTTCATGTCCTGATGCCACTGAACACTGACCGTGTTTTGAGACTGTTGCAAGTCAAATCTAGTAAGGCTGAGTATCCTTCCGTTGGAGGTGGAGTAGAAGGATATGTAAAGAGGGAGTTCCAGCTCAGGTATCGTCCTCGTCCCTTGACCGAGGTTTAAAATTACGAGGTACACCGCCAATAGCCTTCGTGTTTTTGTATAGAGAGTGCGACGTTCTCTCTTTCTATAGTTTAGTTTTTTATAATTATTATGTCCAGTGTCTCACACACACACACACACAGGTGTTTTTTTTGTAGAAAATTCTTTTTTTATTTGAATTTTTTCTGAATTCTGAAGTTTTTATCACTTTTATATTCGTATAAAAGACGAGAACTTTTTAAGATAAAGTAAGGGGGTTTGTGCTCATATGCGGATCCGCTAATCTTGGGTAAGTGGTATCTTATACAATGCACTTTGTAAGCTTTTCTTGTTAACCCGGATCAACAATTTTGATCTTCCAACTTCTTGGGTGTTTCGAATGTAATGTTTATGCTAAAAGAAAAAAAAAAGCAACATATGTTTACATTTCAATATCAGTGTCTGAATCGACAGTTTCCAAAGAATTCGTAAAATTCACATTTACTTATTGGAATGTCTTGATGTATATGACCATCATGTAGCGAGTTTTCCTCCAGGGCATAAAATATAGGTCGATGATCACGTGCAGTATGTCAATATCTTTCTCGCTCATTTAAAAGTATGACGCAAAAAGAATTTAGAATTTCCATAGGATTAACATTACGCTTTCTTAAATTAAAAAAAGCCGATGGAATGAGTATTTATTAATGCCGAACAATAAAACAAAGTAAGGACTATTAGCGACAGAGCTCGTCATTTTGAACCACAGTCAAGTGACGAGAACGGAACCAGAGTTAACAGTCCCTTCTCCGAATTTCCACACCACAATAACGGAAAGACTTTAAGCCGTGGCAGATTTAACAAGCATTAACCCCTCTACACGGTGGGTATTCAGTGGCAATAGGACTCAAAATCACTGCATGCCAGCCCACGAGTTCATGACTGTGACCATTTTACTGCCGGGGCCAGAGTGACCAATGGTAGAGAGTCGTGGTGCAAAGAACTAATACTTATAATTATATAATAACTTGACAAAATGTATACTTTTATAAATAGCGCATGGTACCAATTTTTGTGTTAAAAATAATAAACACAACAAAATCTAAGGGTTATAATGCATTTTAATGCATGCAGTAATTAAAAAATTGAAGTAAAAAAATAAAGAACGTAGAAAAAATCGGGTTTTATATATCCTCTTCAAGTTCAGGAGAATATCATTTCTCCATTTCGTATGCTACCCAACTTTTTTTATAATGAGGCCTTCTCTAAATTGTAATTTAGCATCTCTAATAGCTGTTATGCCAGAAATGATTTTGAGAAGCTACAACAGTAAGCGTTTTTCGTGCTATGTTTGAGAATGTGATAATCTCTAATAAATTCGAAACAATGTATTTGAAATTCAATTACGTATGGCGATGGTAAGTAATTGCCGAAATTTCTCAAATGTAATCAAGCGAAGAAATGTTTCTCTGTCTTTGGGTTTTTACTTTTTTTTTAAATGATTGGTTTCGGTTGATTGAAAATTATTATTGAGTGGTAGTGATACCTCATTTAAGATATACAATCGTGTTTTTATTTTCATTTAACCAGGAAAAAAAGTAATAACTGTTGTAAAATTTTTCCTCTTGTAATTGTTCTTATCAGATAATGAATAAAAATAAATCAGTGTATTTTGTTTCCTTCAAGTGAATTAATTAAAAATGTTTAACGAAAAATATAATTATCTCTACGTTTTGCTTTATGTTAAAATTGAAATAAAAATTTCAGAGCAAAGGAAAGAACTAAAGAAATAAAAAAATGAATTATGTAATTATTATTTTAATAATTTTGTCTTAGTATTAAAAAATTGATAACAAAAATTTCAAATTTATAATGTTAGTTGGATTTAATTTTGAGTATTAAAAGTACTTTTTCAGACATTTTGAAATTGCGTGAAAAAAATAAATATTTCGATATTGAAATAAAATACGTAATTTTTTTTTCTTTTTTCAGTGAGTAAATTTAAAATAAGGGTAATTTTAAAATGAGGAAAATTTGACACATACAATTGACAATAACAAATGCAAATGACTGTCGGATTTTTAATGAAGCATTGAAAATATCACGCATTGATTTATAAATCCCCAATTTTAAGTTTGCATAAACGTTTCATGAGCCTATTCTCTTTTAAATTGGGATTTAATAAACGATGCACTTAGAAAAAGCTAGATGGGAAAAAATATCATCTTAACAACTGTAATATGATTGGATTTAAAGTTTTGAATATTACAAATATTATACATATACATATATACAAATTGAGTGAAAGACGCTCGTGTACAAAGCGGCACTTTACCTGCTACCCAGTAGTAAGTTGAGGTGGCAAGGTGTCTGTGAATGTGTTCATCAACTTATTACTCGTTCAATTCAGCAGCTGTTCAGAGTTAAATAGAGCGAGGTACGCGTGACTGGTAGGATTTCTTTGTTTTGAAACGAAGATTTCTCAATTTGAAACATGTTTTTTCAATAAAAAACTGGTTTTAAATTAATGCGTGATACTTCTATATTTTCCATTATAATGATTTGAATGTAAGGGAAAAGTATAAAGATAGTTGTATACACTGTAAAAGGTCCGGCAAGTTGCAAGTGTTGTCTGCGTGGAATGCGACTGCACGAGAAAACGTTATATGGGGCCTAAATACAGAGTGCATACGAAAGTATCTTTAACCTGATAATACTTGCAATTGAAGAGAGCAAAAATATGCAAGAGAGGTCTCGGTATATTAAAGCGACATGTCCGACCTAATGCAAGCAAAAGCAGTCCTATTAGTGTCAAAATTAAATTAAATGTACTTTCGTAAGTACTTTGTATCTGTTGTTGTCACTCATGCCACCTGACGAACAGTAACATCAGAACAAGGCCCACAAAATTCATCGCGGTAAGAGGCTAGATGTACGCCAGTCATTAGCCTTCCACCAACCTTACGAGAGAACTTGTGGCTCAACGGCTATATTTAGAGTATCTCCATACCGCAAAGGCACTATACATTTACAAACGTGCCTGCCTTTTCCAGGATTCAAATCGAGGCCCAACGGTACAGCTGTCAGAGTGCCTAACCGCTGTACTGGATGGGTGGAACCTTGTATGTAAAAGCATTCACTAAAAACTGCCCATTTGGTGTGTGCGGTGGGCCCAATGGGCTAGTCCTTATAAAATTTTAGGAATCTGTATAAGGAATCACGTTATCATTTTGGAAAGAATTAATTTGAATGCTGTTCCTAAATGAGATGACAACAACAAATTTAATCTTCCAGCTTACGCACAAATTTGCAATCAGGACTCGTTGGACAACATTGAGAGAGCTCCTGTTAATATAGAAAATTGATATCCCAACCATATCATGTCCACTTAGCTTAGAGCACAGATAGGATGGTTGCAAGCTATCACCTAGCTTCCTTCTAATAAACATATGGTAATCCCTTACACCAAGGCTAAACTGTATTTCGCCAAAGACACAGCTGATCTCAGTTTTGTTCTTTAATGAGCTCTAGCTTGACACCATTGATGTTACCATCGGCAGTAGTTTGCAGTTAGTGGAATGCACGCTACAGAGTGCTTGAATAGGAGATATCCTTCAAGAACCGACTGATTACAATTTGTTGTGTCGCTGAGCTGTCAACTGTTGCTCAAATTTCTGTTACAGACGCAGTAAAATGCGCCACATTCATGGGCCGAACACTGTAGTCTTTCACTCAATAGTAGTGCAACGTGGTTCCCAAAAACCTGATCTTCATGAGGTAGTACCTTCCTTGGAAACTGCTGCTAACAATCTTGCACCATAGACATGTTTCTCTCAAGTCTTTCTGTAATATAACGAAAAGGAAATCTAGCTTTTATTCGTTTCTTACATGAACTCGTTCAGTGACCCGCTAAAAATGGCTTCTTCGTCATTTTAAAGACATTCTTGACTCTCTACGTCAAATCTCAGTGGTAAATAACGTTCACGAGCTAAAGCTCGGATAAAGGCAAAGATGATTTGCCTTTAGTGTAGCATTAGCAAGGCCAAACTTATGCGTCTGGTGCGAAATTTGAAGAGACGTAATCTTTCAGATGTAATTACACTCCTACCAAATTTAGTTTATCTAGCACACAATTCCTTCTTGGTGATGGGATTTTTTGCCGTCAGTGCATTTTTATCAAAAGCAAATGCGAAAAATGATTGAAAATTCTGTTAATTTTTTTCTGTATTTGATATACAATCTTAAAATCCCCCCCCTCCTTTCCTCCCACACATTTCAATGTATTTTAAATTTATACCATCAAATTATTAAAACTTCGTTCTTTTTTGAAAACTTTTTCTCTAGATTCTGTACCTTGAAGATAAGAAAAATATTCCTAAAGAGAAACATAGCATGAAAAGCCGCTCCATGGCGCGTGAAATTAGCATTTATTTCCTTTAAAATTCTTCCGCTCCAGAATACTCGGGGTTTTGTTTCTCGTAAGCAAAGCGCTTTTCTGGAAAATCTTGGTTTGAGAATCTTTTTTTCTTTCATTATTAAATTGGACAGGCTTACGAAAAGCTTAAATGCATTTATACATTTGAATCTTTTGGAAAGTAAAATGCTACATTGGTTTTGATAAAAATGTAAGGAAAAAAACATAACATATGAAGGAGAAAGGTCTTTTATGCTGTTTAGTATTAATTTTCTTTGTTAAACTCATGTTTGTCGCGAAAATAAAGCTTCGAAGCGTAAGAACAATGAGGAGGTACAAAGAGAAATGTGTATGACAAAAGAAAGTTTGTGTAAATTTTATGCGTCTTTTGAATTGCTGGAAAAAATCCTTTTGTAATATATTTTTGTGAATAGAATTATTAAAATAATATTTAAAGTATTTTAAAATAATTGATATATTTTTAACAGAATTTTAAACATGAATGTATTGATTTGCTTGGAAAAAGTAATTCAAATAAATTCACTTTTAAAAATGGATTCTTATTTTTAACGTGAAATAATAAATTAAATGTTCGAATGTATTCCATATTTTCTAATGATTATTAATTTCATTTTATTTCTCTGTGTAGAAATGAGTACAAATACTTTAATAATAAGTACAAAATACTTTATTCTTAAGGGCTTAACAATTGCCTGTGTTGATCCGAAAACTCATTTTTTTCTTACTTAATGTGTTTTTACAATAATTTTTGTGTGTTTTATAACTAGACTTATATTTAATATGTAGGATTTAAAAATTTAAGAATACAAATTGAAATGCAACAAAAATTTTTTTGATAATATATCAGAGAAATACAAGTAAATGTGCGCGTGTTTTTAAATTAACGATAACGTTTCACGTAGTTACTGAAATCCAATTAAATAATAGAATTAATATGAATTTGAACAATTTAAATCCAGCGTAATTGTTAAAAAATATTGTATTTTTAATTCTTGGATGGCAATATGTGACTTATGAAAATTAATTTTTTTTTTGAATAATAAAAGTGAAACTGGAAAACAGGGTGCAGAAAACGTTGACAGTTTTTTTAGAAACAATTTTTAATGGAAATCTCCAAATTATTTTAAGGGTTGCCACCTAAATAGTATTGACTTGTTTTCTTATGAGAAGCATAAAGTTAGCTAGATTAAAATCGCTCTCAGATCTAAAAACTTCCCAAATTTAGTGTGTCATTCATATCGCAGATTAAAGTATAAACTTAGTATAATGAACTCAAAAAGAAAAAAAAAACTAAGTACAGTCTCCCACTTCTCTGGGTATTTCATGGTTTATTAAATTATACTTTTTATGAATTTATGATAATTTACGAAAATTTCCCAAATTTAGTGTGTTATTCATATCGCAGATTTAAGTATAAACTTATTATAAACACTCAACTTATAATAAACTCAAAAAGAAAAAAAAAACTAAGCATAGTCTCCAAATTCTCTGGGTATTTCATGGTGTATGAAATTATACTTTTTATAAATAATTGATATCTTCAGTCCCAGCATTAGTCTTTCTTTGTATTGATTCTAATAACACATACCTCTTAATTTTTTAAAAAAAACAGCACTTGTGAATGTATATTATTGAAGTAAAATTACTTTTACGCTCCCATAATCCCCTCTCCAAAATAGAATTTCCGCAGAATCCATTTTAGTGGATCTCTACCGAACAGAATAAACATGCTTGCCCAATTTCAAGTATGAGTCTGTCTTAACCCTTCTGTCGCATCTGAATTTGGTTACACAGAATTAACTGACATTTTGATAAAATCAACACATTTTTTTTTACGTATCAATTTACTTTCATTAGATTATTAAAAAGAAGGGAGTGGTCAACCTAATTACTAACTTAAGCATTAATTATAACTTTTAAAGTACTTAACTTTGTTTATGAATTCTACAGCAACTGATGATTTTTCCCCGTAGAGACACCAGCTCTCCTCACTGAAACTCCAATGGCTTCAATTATTATAACTCTATCTTCAGTGTTCAGCTCGCTTGACTTTGAACAGCAACTCACATTTGAATATAATCACAGTTCCTCCTAGGAAAGCTATTTTATAGTGACGTAACAGTTAAAAAGGTTTTCACTGGATGATTAGTGAAAGGCTTAGATAGGTGCTGTTACAAGCGTAATAGCTCAAAAATGGTAATTATTTAAATCAATATGCCCTTGAGAGTTGATTACCGTAAAATCTATTAGTGGATCTCTATTAGACAAAAGAAACGTGTTTACCAAATTTCAAGTATGTGGTTCTATCAGTTCAAAAACAGGAATATTTTAAATCTATAACGCCCCCTTAACCTCTTGCAACACACTTATTGAGTTGATTTTCACATAACTCGTTCTTAGGGGATCTCTATTCAATAAAAGGGAAATGCTTGCCAAATTTAGAATCTTTAGGTTTAATAGTAGCGGATCAGTGAGTCGCTTTTTAGCTCGTTTTTCACGTAGTGGAACAAAAGTGCTATTAGGACGCAAATTTCGTCTTCGTTCCATATTTTCTCGTAACTTTTTCTCAGCCAATAAGCAACCAATTGACCTCGGGTTTTTCGGCATTGGGTCGTATTTGTGCCCTAGATGAGCCGAATCATATTTAAATTTTCCCATAGTTTTCCCGAATTTTCCTACAAAATTTCCTGAATTTAGCTAGTTTTTAACAAAATTTTCTCAAATTTTACCTAGTAAATTTATTGTTTGCAAAAAGTTTTTGGTGCTGATACAGGTTTGTGTCATTATTTCTTTTCAGCTCAATAGTAGTACATTTAGAGGAGTGGAAAAGTACTACTTTCTGTTAGTAAAAAGTTCATTAGTTGCATTATAGTAAAATACAACATGTGAAAAACACGCTAAAATTACTTGGCCATGCCAATGATTGATATATTGTTTCTTTTCAATATATAGATTTTAACTGACAGTTAAATACGTTAAATTCAGTGGGTTATCAAAAAGATGCAAAACCCCTTAAATTATAAATTAACAGGACTCCTTATTAGTATTGTATAGGACTAACTTTTGCATTTAATGCAGCTTGGATTTGCTTAGGAATCGATTCATACAAATGCTGAATAGTGTACCATTTTTTATGGAGATATTGTGAAGGTTCTGGTAGGGATGCGGAGGTCAATTTTTTATTGAACGCTCTAAAAAAGACAATAAAAGTTCAATTATATTGTGATTGAGTGACTGTGTTGGCCAAGATATAGATGTTTAAGTTCGTCATCGTGTTCATTAAACCAATATTAGCGGTCCCGCTGCATAAATAGGTGCATTACCATCTTGAAAAGTCCCATCTGCAGTAAAACTTCATTAATATTTATTATAAAAAATTTCTTATTTTCATATGCTTATAATTTTTAAAATTTCGATTATATTTCAAACATTTTACACTTTTCTGAAGCCTCATTCTTTTATAAATAATGCTTAAAAGATTCGCATTATTTAACTTTAATTTCAAAAAGTTATATGTATTTGAATATTGTTTATATTTTCAGCCCTCCAGAAAAGGTTAACACACCTGAGACCCCATAAAAAAGTTTTCTTTAAATTGGAAACCTTTAAATATCATTATTTGATACATTGCAAGCAATTTATTTGATTATTTAGACCGTATATTATGCATACTTTTTTAGAAAAAAATATTATTTAATTTTTTGAGATGATATAAACACAAAACTACTACTGAAAAATTGTTTCAAACTTTCACGTCTAACTACATGATCCCTATCGTACCCTGATAGCGTTCGCCTTTTATAACAAGCCACATAAATTTAGTATTTCGTTACAATATATTACTGAATAGGAGGTCTGGTAATTTAATTTTTTTTCTTTCATTTTTTATGCCATACTCTTAAAAATTGCTCAGACGAAGAAAGGTAACCACGCTTGATAATCAATAATCGCGGAGCGCAAATTTATGGTATTCATTACATTTTTATCGTTTTGTTGGTCCCGCTCCAATGCCTTCTTTTTACTCTAAAAACTATTTCTTTCGCTACTTTTTGTAAAACTTTTTTGATTGATTGTGTTGAAGTTTGACCATTAAATTTCCAAAGACGATCAAGTGCTTCGGTTCCCATGCAATGTACGAGTTCTTGGATATATATCACATCAAAGGTACATAAAACAGGGGGTTGGTTTCCCGTTTTTAGATACCAGTTTTTCGGTATATGTTTTTAATTACAGTGAAATTAATACCACTTTTCAAGCAGTTTGATCTATTAAGAACTTTCTCCCCTATTTCTTCTTATGCTCTAGTTAAAAAGTGGTTTTTTTTTTATAGAAAATACATTTATTCGTTGTGTTTTTTGGTTATGAGCCAGAAATATTCACCTGCATGACGACTTGCTTGAGAATCCCTACAATATCCCTACAATAACAATTCCTGTGTAGATTATTTAGAATTATTCCCAGTTAGAGAGGGAGTACATCATTCTCTGTAAGAAAATTACGAAAAAATATTAAAAAATATATTACTAATTTTTAAAATAATTATGTTAGGAAATAAATAAACGAAGTTTCGCGCAAGAAACTTTCCTATTCGCTTTCAAAATAACTTTATTTAAATTACTTCTTTGTTTTCACTTCAAATATAAAATTTTGATAATAAAATCCCTTTGTGTTTGTAAGTATGGTACGCTTAGGATATTTGCATAGATCTAAATACGAGAGACCCATTACCTTATTTAGTAAGAAGTATTAATTAAAAAAAAATTAGAAAAACATTTTTATGTAGAGTCATTTTGAATGGAGATTTTGTAATTTAAATTCACTGTCATTTAATTTATGAGATTTAATTTTTCAAACCTTACTATTAGTTCACTCTCTCCCTATTATATATATGTAGGATATCCCATAGAACTTTCTCTTTTTTTTGTAAAAGGTTAGATCATCCCTTTGCAGAGGACGGCAATGTTAATTAAAAAAGCATTCCATAGCAACGCCATCTAGCGTGCTTATTAAAAAGCTCACTCGTTTTGGTTTCCTCAGAGGCCCTCTAACTACAATAAGCATCGGATCAGCGCGTCCGCGTTTCTTCGCCACAACTGGCGGTAAGTCACCTACGCATCCAATTATGAGTTTCCTTTAATCGTTAACGTCCTCCTAAAAGGAATTATCTATCTTTCCTATGTTAATGTTACTGTACTTTTAAATGATTGCATGTCTTAATTTCCTTTCTGTATAATATTCCCCGTGTAAATACTCTCCTATAGTTCATAATAAATTATTTAGTTTCTTTAATCTATATTGTCTAATTTATTTCTAAAAGTTATAACCCGTGCATCCTAAAAAACCCCTAAACACACACTCTGCCAAATAAAAATCCCGCCATCTGAAGAATCTAACTTTTTAGGAAGATTTCGGTTAGATTGCCATATATATGGCAATCTTGTTCAAATTTCCAATCGTTAATAAAATACTTTCTATTAATCCATTCAAGTTCAAAGTTATTTTTTAAACTTGAAGTGGATGACACTTGATGTTAATACAGTTTTTTTCAAATATTAATTTCTTAACTAAATTAAAAAATTAATAAATAGTAATAAACAAAAATAATAGTCCATCAGCATATATAGAAGAGATAGCGCGCAATGAATAACACATTGGACTTCTAATCCAAAACTCATGGGTTCGAATCCCACCTGCGAGGGCCTAATTTCTAAAAATGTGTTTTTTACTATAATATTTTATTAGAATAATTAAATTTAATGAAAGAGTAAACAGTAACAAACATACAAAAATATATCCCAACACTATACATAAAAAGGAAAATGGGAAAGTGCAATTAAAGTCGTTTTCTGTTTTGCCACTTAATAGTGTGATTCTGTCATATGTTAATACATATTTATGTTAGTTGTAACTATTTCATAAAAAAGTAACTAAAATAAAAAATTTCTTTGTTGACTGAAGTAGGAATTGTCTTTTTAAAAATATTATTTAAAGGAGTTCACACACACACAAATAAGTGAAAAATCTTTGGTATAATTTATAGTTCTTGGCCAAAAATATTTCATACTCTGCCTTTCTTGCCATCCACGAAAAAATGAAGTGATTACTGTAACCGAGTGTCTGCTGCTATTGTTTTCGTGGGTTCAGTTTGGATGCCACTGAAAACCTGTTCAGTAGAGGAAGTGATTGCACATTAAATATGTCAAGGCTCCAAGTCCTAGAAATGGCATAATGGGGAAGTTTGGAGAGCAGGGTGCAAGTGCAAGTGTAGTCTTCGGCACACGACCAAGATTCAGAATGACTACGTTTATCACAATTAGCTTCAAAATTAAGAGGTCCTTTGCCAGCAGTCCTCGTGTCGCTTTATAGTACTAAGTTAAAAGAATTCTGCCAATAGTCATCGCATAGCTTCAAATGGCGATGCCAATAAAAATAAAATCATGTGGATGAGTGAGTGATAGTATTAGCGTTTTACTACACATCAACAAGAGGACTGCTGGCGACGGACCTCTTAATTTTAAACCTCGGTCGAGTGATGAGAATGAGATAACACCTGAGCCCTGCACTTTTTCTCCAAACTACCACACCACGCCTATGGGAGGACTTTGAGACACTACAGGTTTATCATGCTTCAGATCCTTCTATGAAATTCTCAGAAGAAAGAGCCAACCAGAACTGCGCACAGCCCTCAGTTTCCACTCTTAAATGCGTTAATTATGCTCCTTTTCTATCCAATTAACTACTCTCCCTACCACTGTTCAACTGTTGTCTCGCTCTATGGAAGATTAGTTAGTTTTTTCATTACATGTTTCACGCACTTTAATATTTTTGATAGCGAATTAATTTTCATGTAACTTCAACTTAATTAGTTTCTATTTCTTATATTAATTATTCTTATTTTTGTTATTCATATATTAATTGTAATCAAATACTTTCTATTTCTTACATTAATTAAGTTAAATTTTAACTAGGTACTTCGTTCTAGCAGTGGGCCACGGGCAGACACTTATATACTTCTTCAAATCAAAGGAAAAAAATTTAATCGTCAAATTATGTGTGCTTTCAAATAGTTTTAAAATAACACATTATATGGCATGTATACTATCTAGATTATAAATAGAATAATCTTTAACCCTATTAGTCTGTGATATTTCTTTGATACCGTCAATGGTGTCACCAACCATTAGTTTTACGATATATAAACTGCAGCTGTATGTGTGTTTTAATCAGAAAAATAACCTAATCCATTCCCACGCATTGCCGTAGACAGTTAAGTAATGATGTTTTTATTCCTTTCAACTAAGAGATAACCTAAAGCATGGATAATAAAATTATGTATGATTAATAACCCAAACATTTATCAACGTCAAATAGTAAATTGAATAAATGACATTGTATCTAATTCTTTATAAAAAAAGTGAATATATATATATATACATATTTTTTCCCTGCTCAATGAAGATAATTTAATTTAATTTGTGTGTGCGTGGTTTTAGAGAAGGTACATTGGGGATGTGTAACAATGTCAAATTAACATTTATTTATTGAGAATTAATTTTTGATATACATAAAAGCAGTTTTAAATATTTTTTTTCACATCTAATGAAACCTTTCTTGAGAAACACTGGACACAGAAATGTGACTTCTAATATTTTCTTGGCAGATCCTTGTGATTTCTAAATTCCAATGGTTGTTTACGAATATATTGCTAGTAAATAATTAATAAAAGATGATTTATATACAAAAAAAATTTTTAAAAGAATTTTGCTCATTTTTATTTTTTTTAAAATTGTAGAGAAAATTTGAATATTTTCTTTGAGCGAATTTAATACACTAAAGTGCCACTGAATTATGGATACCTTCGTAGTAACGCCAATTGAGCCTCCTCTCGCCTTGATAACGGCTGCCACACGACGAGGCATAGATTCAACAAATCTCTGGAAGCGTTCCACGGGATTGACTTACCAAGTATTAGCTCTGTTCAAAATTCAGCAGTTGGTGCTGTGTGATAGACTTTCACGCCTTATTCCAAAACCACCCAAAAGATGCTCAATAAGATTTAAGTCTGGGCTTCTATGGGGCCAATTTATGACTTAAAAAGTCAGAGGAATGCTCATCCAACCAGCCGGTAGCCAACTGGGACTTGTGAGAGGTACAGTTGTCTTGATGGAAAACTCCATTACCCTGCCGACACCAGAACTGCATAAACGGATGGAGGTGATCATCAAACAAATCTATGTACCGAATTGCATTGAAAGAGTTTGGTACAGGCACCAAAGATCCCAAACAGTGCCACGAAAATACACCCCTTACCATGATTGAGTCACCATTCCCTTGTGCAGTTCCAACCTGGCATGTAGGATTCATGGCTTCAGGAGCCTGACGCCATATTCTCAGACCCCTGTTTGCGTTAAGTAGTCGAAATCGAGACTCATCATTCTATGTCTCTCGTTTCCATTCCTCTGCACTCCAATCTCTGTGCTCTCTTGCCCAGGCAAGACGTGCAGCCCGATGGCGAGCATTGAGCAATGGTATTCTCGTAGGCCGACGGCTTCCGAAATCCATACGGAGAAGCGAGCGTTGTAAAGTCCGTTTACTGACTGTACCACTGTAACTGTCATTCAAGTGGGAGATAATTTGAGCTAATGTTTGGCTTCGCTGGCTACGTACAATACGTCTGAGACGCCTCTCACCACGCACTGTCAAGGCTAATAGTCATTTGCAGTTTGCCCGATTGCTATCCATCCATGTATTCGTGGTGTACTCTTGACACTGTCGACCTTGAAAATCCTAGCTGTGTGACGATTTCTAAAATTGAATTGCCCATGCTTCGCTCCCAAACGATTTGTGCGCGATTGAAGGCATCTAAATCAGTCAGAGCTTCCCCATACTGGCAATTCCAACAACTAATTCAGAACAACCACAGTACGCGCTATACATGCAGTTACCAGAGAGCTCTCACTTGCGCACTTAGCCCTTGCTATGCCTAATTCAGAGGCCCTTCAGAGTATTTTCTTCTCTCATTCTGGTTCCTTTATTTTTTTCATCATACAAGATTTGACAGTTAATTTAATCATACAGATTATGATTAAAAGCTTTAAGGCACGTGACTACCTTCGGAACACTGTTTTTTGAAACATATAAATTTTCAACTAAATAAACTCTTTTTTTATTTGAAATGGGGCTTAAAACTAGGAATTCAAGTACAATTTCCACAAAATTAAAAATAATTTTGGATATATTGGGAATTTTGAGTGAAATTTTAGTGAAAAATTGCAGTTACGGTAAGGCTTGTATTGAAAATTCTAAGAAATATATTATGATAATATTTATATAGTACATAACATATATCATTATATGTGCTTAGAGCTATAAAATTTGTGATACTTTTGAAAAGTTTTTGAAATATGGCATTTTTTATGCAAGAACTCAATTCTTTACAAAAAACTAATGTTATTTTCTCACAAAAAGTGCAATAAAATACATAAATATATACATATACAAATATATAACAAATAATATAATATATATATAATATATATATATATTATATTATTTAATAACATATATAAAAATATATTATACTCTAGACTGGAGATAAAACTAAATAAAACATTTTCTGAAAATTTCAATTCAATATCTTAAAAATGATTCCTGTAGTAAATAATTAAAATAATTCCTTTACCGAGAAGCAAAAAATTGAAAAACATAGTTTCTCAGAAAATGTATTTAAAGATTTTAATATGGTATAAAAAGTTTTCTACTAATTGCACATTTTTTTAACTCATCATATTTATGGTTCAAGATCTCTTTAGGTTCATGTTTAACTAATTCGGACTTTTTTTTAACGTTTGCTGTTTTCTGGAGAGTTTTATATAAACAACTATAATAATTGTAATTTTTAGTGAAATTTCGAGGAAAAATTCCATTTACAGAAAATTCTAACGAATGTATTCAAATAATATTTATACAGTACGTGAATAACATCTTTATATGTGTTAGGAATTAAAATATTTGTAATACTTTTAAAAGTTTAATTATGCCAAATTTTATACAAAACATGATTTTTTAAGAAAATTAATGATTTTTTTTTCATAAAAAAGCAATAAAGTACATAAATATATACATAGAGATAAGATTTTGATTCATAACACAGATATAACTAAATAAAACATTATTCTCTGAAAATTTCAATGTAATATCTTAAAAATATATGGTGTATATTTATGGAGTAAAAATAATATAGAGTGTTTTTGGAATCTTATATGTATGGGCTATAAAATAAAAGCATAAAATCAATTTCGAAAATTTCCCCAAAACGACGAATTTTGGATAGTCAACCTTAAAATAAAATCCGAGCTATGACGTTACTTGAACTCCTCTATCTTGATACGACAGAATTTGACCACGAGGACATTTATTGTCTCAATATTTAAATATATAAACCTTGCATAAACATAAATTGAGGGAGTCCTCGACATTTTATACTCGAGTGAATTGATATGATGGAAACATATTTTAAAATCCAGGATGTCTACAGATTAGTTTTGCAATTTTATAAGATTATATCCTAAGTTTGTTCTTAAGTTTGGTGTTATAATGTGTTATATTAAATTAAGTTTGGGGTCGTAATGTAAGAATTTGGGATCAGAAAGTTTCGATGCCATTCTGGAACACGAGAAGGATAGACACAAGGCCAACTCTTTTAGTGCACTGAGTTCCTTAAATGTTCTCAGCATATTTTTCCTTTACTGAGAAAACTGTTACAAGAATTATTTACCTGGACGTGCTATAGGTTTTTCTTTTGCTAATCATCAAAGAAAAAATGCTACGAGTTAACATGTTTTAACAGGAAGGCACGTTTTAGCACTATTACAACAACTTAGCATCTTAGATCAATGTTGTGATACCAGATTAATTTGGTGGTGGTGGGGGATTTATTTAGTGGTCATCACGATCCCTCCTGGGTTTCAGTGTATCGGGTTTTGTAAAGGATCACAAATGCACTTACTTACTCTCCATTATTCCCTGAATCCAATCCTGAACTAATATCAAGGATCTACACTGCAATTACTTTGATCAACGGAGACATGCTGACACATCTGTGGTAAGAACTGATTTACTGAAGGGCATTTGCATTATAACGAAAGAAGCGACGTCAGACATTTGTAATAATAATAAACTTGGAATATATATTTCTGTAGCTTAGAATAATATTATTTTTCCACCGCAAATCATATATAATAAATCATTCTTTTTTCCCTACTAATTTGAAGACACCCTGCATAATATTGCCTTGTTTAACATATAATTTCAACCGAATAATGGTAAAAACCTACCAGAGCAAATTGTTTTAATTTAATATGATTTTTGTTATTAACGTTTCACTTTGAAGCTACTCAAGGGCTTTGATCTAGATTACGTCGTAAAGATGATACCGATAACTGACAACCCACTCTTCCACACCACATCCACCTGAGTACAGAAGTAAGCTGCGTAAGCCTCTCTGCACGGTTTGTCTTATTTGATACAAGGATTCAAACCTACGACTTTTCAGAAATGGTACCAGTCATGAGTTCACGACTTTGTCTACTCTGTCATTCCACTGTCCCTGCAAAAGAGAGATTACTAAAGAAGAATCTCTTTTCAGATATTCGAATCAAAATTGGAATCTTTAATTATAATTCTATCCTCAATATCTTACGATCAAGTCTGCTGCAATATTACCATATATCTCAGTAAAGAATGAAAAAATAGAGAGATAAAAATACTAACAAAAAAAAGCAATCCAATCAAAATAGAACAAGATAGCGTCTGCAAGGTTTCTAACCAAGTATTGTTGTGTCGCCAAAATCCTTCCAACCTTTGGAATGAATCCATATTTTAACCAGCGTGGACCAACTTAAAATCCTTTTGGACAGGGCTAATAGCGGGGCCTTATTACTTCACTTCCGAAGTTATGAGAAAACGGTCCCTCGAGTGGCAACTTTATGGGTCTTTGAGGCCCTCCTTTATGGGAGCGGTGGATCGTAAACACAACTTCTGCAGCATTTTTATGAATATTGATTGAGTGTCTACTGTTGGGGGCGCTGCGTGTCCTTTGTTTTGATGGAACAGAGAGGTTTATGTTTATTAAATTGTCTCGAATCTGGACTTAAAAGAGTTGGGAATTTGGGAGTGGATGTTGCCATTCCGGTAGTCTTAACTTGGTCGTTTGTGGGAATGTGTGTGTGAATGACGTCATGGAATCGCATTTGTGATGTGTGACTGTAATGAATAGCATCGTTTTAGAGTTTAAATTGATGCGACAAAATTCGATTCACTCTCTGATGCACTAAGATATGGCTTTCGTTTAGTAGGGTTTCTAATTTTTGGATGCATTGTTTCAAAAACCAGAAAGCAACTTTTAGTTTTCTTAAATGGGATACAAAGTTGAAAGGGTGGATTTCCGTTATATTATAAATAATTTGATATTTCTATGGAATTCTTCAGAACTCGTGTCCTATGTTACTTAATAACTTCCAGATATATTAAATTCAATGTTTAATAAACTTAAAATATTGTAATTTATTATATATTGTTGGATTATTTACATCCCCCTTTGAAGCTACGTGATAACTATTAACATCGTATTTCGTAATTTTGAGCTACGGTCAAGTGAAGAGAACAATACCGATCTTAAGGGAACCAGGGCATGCTCGAAAGTGTAAAATGCCAAAATTAAGACCCTTTGTTTAAGAGACATATATCTTTTAAAAATTTCCAATAGAGCTTAGATATTTTACGTCCTTAATAAAGATAATTTAATTATTCTGTAAAACTACAAAAATAACTTTTTAGTTCAAAAGTTTTTTTTTCCCTACTTAATTTAAGTAATACATAATTTTTGAGAACTCATAATACATACTTGTGTTTAGGTACCATTTTTTATGCAAAATATTTCTTACACATATATAAAACAATACACAAAAGACAGTGGACCTATTTTTTAGTGGAAATTTTATATAGTTTGTTTAAAAAAGTTATGAATCTTTGAAATTTGGAAAATTTTTATCTTTCTGTTTTTTTTATGCATAAAACCATTTTTTAAAAAAATAGGCACTATTTTTATAGAAAAAAAATTAGGTTCACTATATGCATAGGCATCTTGTACAGAAGTATAAAAAATCTGGAACCTTATAGTGGAATAGTTTTTTTTTTAAAAAATGGACCTAAATACAAAAAAAAATATGCTTTTGAGGAAATGTGAAAAAACTAAAAAAAAATGTTTTCACATATTATACACTTGATTAGAATTCGCTTGCCTATTTTTATATGCCTAATAAAATGCTTAATTACTTTCTACAGTACAAAAAGTAATTTTAAACTCATATAATTTGCCCCCTTTGTTTTAGTTAACATGAACATAATTTTCGAGATACATATTTTCTTATGCAGGTGTCCACTCCTTATAAAAATATTTCTTGAATATACAAAAAATTTTACACATATATATAAAGCAACATATCAAACGTAATGAACCAGTTTTTTAATGAATTAACTGTATAATTTCTTTGAAATAATCATAAAACCTTAAAATTCTGAAAATCTTAATTTTCGAGATCTTGTAACACATATTATGCCACGGAATAGCGGGGTTATTCATTCAAATGAGAAAAAAATTAAAAAAATTATATAGATCAAACACAGGGGAAATTACCCTTTTAAAATATGTCAAAAGGGGCGTGGTCATTTGTTTATATTTTTATTTTTCATATTATAGGACAATTTTATCCACAACATATAAGTATTATACTTTTTTAGGTTAAAAAAATATGCACTATTTCTTAGAACTAAAATTGAAAAATCAATTTTTTGAAAGTATATGATGTCCTCGTTATCTTAACTCTTTATTTCCGAACCAGCGCCAAATGAAGACTTTGGTATTCGATAGATCAATTAGTGTGTAAAATGAGAATAATCCTTTAACTATATTGTGAATAAGGTAATAATTTCAATGTTAATTATAGAGAATCGAAAAACAAATACTTTTGACAAATTTTAGGTACTTTTTGTTTAATCTTATATAATTATTATTATTAATTTTGTTCTAATGAAGATCATTTATTAAAGAGATTTTTCTACTGGATTTTCATTTCAATGAACAACATTCGGTCGAAAATGGAAACTTCTACAATGAAGAATGTTTCCCTTTATTGGTGTTTCAATGTCTGTCATGAATGTGTGCTCGTTCTTTTGTAGGATTTTGACGATTGAGTGAAAACAAATGGGAATATGAATCCTGAAGAGTCAATGTAACGAATTTATTATACTTATTTATTTTTATTCATTGATAAAAAAAATACTTTATTCAGATATAAGGATGTAGCTCTCGTCTATTTCACAGTAATCCCCTTCTGTTGCCACATACTACTCCCAAAAAAACTTTTCAGCTAATTCTGTTAAAGCAGCAGTTGAACGCTGTGAAGATTATTATGAACATTTAAAATAAAAGTTACTTAAAGTACAATGGCCACCTTCAACTTGTTATTTTTTTTAAAATTAAAATCACAGTACCAAAAAAAAGATGCATTTTTCATCACAATTTAAACATTTTATTTCTTAATTTTCTGTTGACAGATGTTTAACGCGCATCGTCATGCCACCATCGCTCGGTGGCAATTTCACAATTTTATTAAATGTTAAGTCCATCACGAGCAACTGGGGCTGCAAATGCCGAGAGGATTGAAGCAATAGTAGTGCGTAAGATATCATCAGCTGTCCTACAAAATTCTTCACCGTACCTTATGAGCTTCTATTTTGAAATAGCGCACAACTAATCCACATCGAACGGTGCCTTTAATTTTATGGCCCTTTAGAGACTGATTTACACAAAATGCAATGCAGTGCTTTGTTCAAGTTTATCTGTTGTTTGGTCGAAAATGATAATCTGACAATGTTCTCTTATAGCTCCTTTACTCATTGGCTGTCTGCTTACCACTAGCAGCCTCAGAAAATGTGCCCCAAGCACAATAGGATCACGTGCACAATAAATCATTCCTTCATAGCTTTATTTACTTACGCACGAAAAAATATTGTCGAATGTTTTTGAACAACTTCCGACGATCTCTTCGGGAAACGCAATTACAGATCTTTTTTTATATTTATAAACTATTTTTTTATTTTGTGTATTACCCAATGTTCCTTTCCTAATATAACCTTTACGAACGAAAAAAAATTATTAGTTGTACAATTATTGCACGCAGAATATGCTTGAAGAATCTCAAAACTTTTTCTAGCGATAACAATGTTAATAAACGTTTTGCAAAGCAAAATCTTTCCAAAGTACTTTATAAGCTTTAGTGCCTTTTGAAATGCAACCAATCCAATGATTTCTTTTTTTTCCTTTTCCAGGTGAGTGCGAAGGAGGATTTTAATTTCGTGGCCGATGGCGATCCATTCCTGGACATGGACTTTGAAGCCAAGAAAAAAGACTCAACTGGACTCAGGCCACCACATCTCGAAAGCGGTAGGAGTTTTTTTGCCATTTTTATTTTTAAAAAATCGACTGATTTTGCGGATCTTTACGCGTTGGTTTTTATGATTTGTGTGAGGTTAAGGTATGAAATATTGTGCACGTGTTAAAATTTCCTAAATTTAGTTAATAAGTAATTTCAGAAAAAAAGCATATTTTCAATAAAAAATATATTCAGAAAAATGGTTTAATTTTTTTAAACTTATATTTATTTAATTCATTGAAATAGAAAAAAATATTTATTTGTATAATTATATCATCCAGTTTCATTAAATTAGAAAACGTCACCAAAAGACACGATATGCAGCCAACAAAGTTAAAATATTCCCACTCCATTTTTAGATTTGATGAGTTTCTTTTTCGTGTTTTCTCGAAAACATTAACAGTATTTATAATTTATGATAACATTTTTCTTTTTTTGTTGTGAAAAATGATTAAAAGTTGGATATTTTTTCTATGGAGGCGAATGTAAGTACTGAAAATAATGCGTGGCTTAGAAAAAGGGCAAAACAGCTAACATGGCGGAGCTACGAGATAGTATTCAGATTTGTTCTTATGCGAATTTTTGTGTCGTCTATATAAAAATACACATTTGTCGCTATTTTGAATGTGCAAGTATGACGTTTTGACCGCTTGAATAATGTAGTTATAAGATCTTTCGTCTACTTCATGTGTGCATGCTTTTTTTAAATATTGTTTTTAATTCTTCTAAATCTTCGCCAATTTATTTATATGTGGATTAATACTGAAGGAACCTGCGCGAGAATATGGCTTAGTGCACATTAGTGAAAACGATGGCATTGGTCGTCGTTTTTAGATTTGTCGTTGGTATAATATTGAAAAATAAAAAAAAAAATTATATATATATATATATTATTCTTCCTAGATAGTTTTAAATACCCCTGATTTCTAGTTTTAGATAAAATTACTTTTTTAAAATTTATTATAACTTTTAAATCATATTAAGAGTCTCTAAGATAATGGTAGTATGTTTACAATTCTTATTTTATTATTTCTATTCTTTTCATACTTTTGCTAAGTGCTATTTTTCAGCCATTGCTTTGTTTTGAAATTGTATTTGAGTCCAGAATCTGGCAATAACTTGTTTATTGTACTCAGATTTAGCGCGGGCTCTGCATTTAAGTATGCAATTTTTAGGTAAGTTACCTTTTTTCTTTTAATGGATTTAAAATTCCTATCCATTATTTCCAATTGGTATTTGCTCGGTATTATTAACAGAAAGGGGGAAGGTTGGCTGGCCAAAAAACATGTTCAACCCCACTTTTATACAGAGAATTTTTTTTGTATACAAGCTGTCCTAAGTCAGCAATGTTGATAATACTGAAGCATCCATTCATTTATATTTTTATGTTTTACTCTGTTATTTCAATGTTTCATATCTCCTTTTAAATTCTGTTGTCTGGTTATCTAGCAATTGCTATTCCTTTAAGTATTAATTATTTTAATTCATCTCTCTCTTGTAGAGAAATTTTGATTATATATATATATATATGACTTTTGTTTTAACCCAGTAATCGGTAGCCTTTGGCTGTGCCTTTAATTTTTCATTGTAAATTCATAAGACATTAGCCATGTATTGATAAGAATAAGTTAAAATTTACAGTTCAAGAAATAAAGTTTTTAAAAAAATTTTACACTATACATACTTGTAAAAAAAGCTAATATTCCCATCTATTTTCTTTAATCCACCATTGTGTGAAAGGAAAAACTCAGACATTTGAATCGTCTTTGTATCATATGAAAAATTCTAAGGATGCCATAAAATTTCTTAGTAAAAAAGTGTCTCTGAGGAAGTGCTATTGAAGGAATTGCAACTAAAGCTTCATAAATCATCGTGTTATACATTTTTTTTCCTTCTTGAGCGCATTTCTAGTCTAAGATTTTACATCACTGGTCATTATATTTGGATTCGAATCACATAATTATTTGTACGATTTATATTCAAAGTATTTTGTTTATTTTGTTATATGTACAAAAATTATTTAATGTTGCTTCAGATCTTCTTATTACCCAGATATAGATCTAGTTAGCTTTTAAGATCCGGATAATCCATTTCGTTTATTAAAAATGATTTTTTAATGGAGAGCCGGATTAAGCGAAGCCAGGTTTCGTGAAGGTCGCTTTAGTGAGAGCATTATATTGCACACTGCTCAAAAAATTAGTTGAGTATCGCATGGTTTTAACGAAATGACTCAGATAAATATTTCTTCCATTAACTAACGTAAAACAACAAAAAAAAAATCCGTAGTCTAAAGTGTAACAGAATTGAGAAGAAAATTTCATATTCAAATCAAAGTTTTTAACGCAAAATAAAAGAAGAAAAAAGAGCGGAAATCGTGGTTTAGTAGTTGTTGTTTTTATTCACCTCAGTGGCGAAATTCAACCTTTAGGCTGTTGTTTTGAGAAAGGGTGAGAGAAAAGTGTCACGAAAACGGGATTTACCGGAATCCATCGCTTATATATATAGCGTATTATAGAGATTTTGGAATCCAGGCAAACACAAAGAACAGTAGTGGATCATGTTGGAGTGACAAGAAGTGTCTTAGTGGAAGACTGGAATCGATTGAAATCATTCGAGTACTTTCCGTTGTCCAAGACAAGGTCGTCCACGTGATACCAAAACATCTAAAGCCCAATGTATCATATTAGCAGATCATCCTCACAGAACATCCAATGCGACTCAGATTCAAAGATAATTTCTCTTTGAAGGAAAAAAAAAAGAAGATTTAAGCCAAACAATCTGAAACAGTCTTCATGCGGGTAATCTATATGGAAGTATGCTAATGGCGTGTATTCCGTTGACCGCTAAACGCCATACGGACCGTGGAAATGGTCACCGAGATTGGATGCTAAGTGAGTGGAGTCATGTGCTGTTTACAGACGAGTCCCGATTCCGTTTAGAGTGTGACACCATACATCTTTTGGTATGGTGAGAAAAGGGCACTCGAAATAACACTATATTCGTTCAGGAAATATCATATCACAGACTTAGTGGTTTGATGGTATGGGCTGACATCAGGATAGGCTGAAACACTGACTTGAATATCATTTGGAAGGGCAATTTGACGGCTTACAGGTATGCAGACAAGTTCCTGAGACCCCATGTCGTATCGTACGTTGCAGACATTGGTGATTTCTTTTTTTTAATGCAAGATAATGCCAAATCTCGTATAGTTCATCTTGTGAAGAACTTTCTTGAAGCTCTGAAAAATACAGCGCATGGTGTTGCCTGCATAATCTCCTGATTTTACTCCGATCGAGCAGGTCTGGGACAGACTCAGACGATGATTTGCTGCAAAACCAAGACCTCCTGTAACTGTCCAAGACATGAATATCGTTCTTTGTCCATAGCGGAACAATATTCCCCAAAGTGTCATCGATAACCTCATCGCATGCATGCTAAAAAGGTGTGCGACAGTCTTAGTAGTTCTGAAGGACCACAAGCTATGGTAAATATCATGTATAATTTCCAAACAGTTTTTTTTTGTCATTTACATGCAGTTAAATTGTTGTCCTGAAGAATCATTTCACGTTCCTTATACCATTTAAAAAATTCAAGTTCCATACAATTTTTTTTCTTTTTCTTTCTGTATGGCGTTTGGTTACACCTACATTTTCCATTTTATGCCCATGCACGGCTATTGCATAACGGTACCTTCACTTTTTCGCGTGCTCCTCTAATTTTTTTTATCAATGTATAACGCATAGTTTAATATATTAGAAATGGCTTTCAAATATGGTATGATGTTCTGTTCTTATTTTCAAAGGGTGGGATGCATTTTGCATTAATATTTCGCTGATTCTACTTATGTATTGTTAATTGACACAGTGTTGTACACAATTAATATAAGAATTCCCCTCCCCCTTCCCGAATCAGTACTTGATAAATAGAGAAATTTTCATTTGAAGTAATTTTAATAAAAACCCTTGCATTCTTTATTGAGGCATAGAGATAATAATTCTTTGCAAATGAACAATACCTTTATATATATTCACACAGATACGCTGACGCATTCCATATTCACGCTGACTTCTCTCAAAATATGTCTAACCTTAAAACGATCAAACTAATTTCTAATTCACGTTACTTTCAATACTTGTTCAAATGACTTTGGAAATAAATGTCCCCATGTTAATAAGTGTTGAATGTTTACTTCTGACTTCAATATAAAAATATATTAAACGAAATTTCTTTATCCCAGAGTTTTTTGTTTAGATGTCAGTTACTAATTAGATCGCGCGATTAGTTTATGTGGAGCTTAATTTTATTCTACACAAGTAAGCGAGCTTTACAAGAGTTCATAAGCTTAGTTTTACAGCATGCAACAGTTTTAGAAGTACAATATTCATTTTCTAAAAATTACAGAGAATTTTTTAAACTTCAAATTTACATAATAATTAATCTACTAATTAATAAACTTTTTAAAATAAATTAATACACTAATACGTGATGAAAGTAACATTTTTAAGGAGATTTTATAGAAATTTTTAGCAAAGTTTAAGTAAATTAGAATTTAAGGCCAGGGAATGGATTAATTTATTCCAAAGTACATGCTGAAATCATTATATTAAGAAACAACGGAATAAAATTATTTTTTTTTAAATACTAAGCAACGTTTGTGAAATTTGCTACAAATTTTTGAATAACTGAAACAGATGAATAAAAATATAAATAAAATGTTTAAACCTTTTTCTTTTTTACATCAACATGAATGAATATAGGTTCTGCCATGAAAACAGCTGCGTGAGAAAATGTGTGTTTAATATTTGATTTAACCCAGCACACTAAAAAAAAAATAATTAGAATACATGAGAAAAAAAGAAATTTTAAAAAGTTTTCCTAGCATAAAAACTTAATTCATAGCATCGTTGTTTGAAAGATGCAAATTTCATCTCTTCTTACTTTTTACAATTTCTTCTCACATTTTTCTTTCTTCTCAGCAAAAAGCGAGAAAATAATTTTTTTAGCGATAGAGAGAGAGCACAACAAATGATTCTTTCCTTCCTTGTGTTCTTTTTCGGAAGTACATCGAAAATGCGTCTTCTTCTCTTTAATTGGATATGAGAAATACCGATAGGGGACAAAGAGGCGAAGAGTAATAACAATAAAGAAAAAGGAAAGAAGGGATCGTTCGTAAGAGATCTCACACCGTTTCGAGAACTCTCTAATGGGTCCTTCTTTCTCTTTTGCCCCTAACAGAGGATGTGTGGGAATGTTGCCAGATGAAGGAAGCGAGCGTAAAAAGGACCCCTTTTAGCGACAGCGAAATTTCCAAAGCTCGCATTACAACGGTGCGGCGCGCTCTCTCTCTAGGGTTCTTTCCTTTTTGGACACCTCGATGGACACTTAATGTCCCCCAGGGTGTGGCAGAAGGGAGGGGGTCTACTAACGACTGAATTATTCCCGACGAGTGTCTGGTCCATCCGATTTTGTGCAATTAGAAAACTTAATGGACACGGTTTGCGGAAATACTTAATATATAAAACACGTAAAACCGGATAGGAGCGATGTATACACGAGACTATTTTAGATGTGAAAAATATTAAAAACGTATTAAATGGTTTTTCAATTATATATATAATAAGAAGTAAATGTTTTAGTTTCTTTTTTGTAAATGACATACTTTACGAGATTTTCTTTGAAAAATTTGTATTTTTGAAGATTTTTTTTCTTTTTTAAAATTATCTTTTTTGGAAAACGTATTACAACTGAATTAGCAATTGAGCTCATTAAAAAACATTTTTGCAATGATGTACGGATCAATGGAAAATATTTTAGAGACGGTCGTGTCACATGTGTATCCACCTCAAATGTCACCAGCAACCGGGAGATGCACCACAGTGAATCGTTTTTCCTATTTGTTTTACAAAATGGGTCGTCTCCACGGAAAAGTACATTGAACGGCCTACCGTCCGACTAGAGGGTTTGAGACTGGAACATATATGAGACACACGTCGAAAAAGGGTTGAAAATCTTTGAGTTTCCATTTGCTTCCAGGACCGCCACATAGAACTATGTACGCATTGGATTTATCTACACTTCTAGATTATAATATGAATCAATGTGTGTGTGTGTAGAATATATATATATATGTATATACAGGATGTCCCAAAACGACCACATAAGCGCTGCACAGCTAGATTCCTCGTTGGGAGTACATAAAAACTGCCCAAAGAAGCATTCCTGTACAATCCAAAATTTAAGAGAAAAATACGAAAAACAAAGTATGACGTCACTCCCGGTGCAAGAAAAAACACTTTATTGAACATATCAACAGCAGTATATGCACAATTTAAGGCAGATGTTCAAAATGTCTGTAAGGATCTGATACCCACACCTGGCAATGAATCGAGCATACATGGGAGAACCTGGCAACAGGTGAGACCCTGTATGAGGGATCTGGCAGCGGGTCCGGTATATATAGAGGGAGAGACCCGGCAACAAGAGAGACGAGAGGATGAGACTAGACCAGACCAGACCGGACGGGGCAGAAAGAAGGGAGCGGAAGCGAAAAAGCTGGAGACAAGAAAAACGTGGTTAAAGAAAAAAAGGACTGCTGGACGATGGATTTTGCAATCCGTTAACATCTTCATAATTTATTCGTTTTTTTGTGATGTGTCCCGTAGAAGAGAAAAATAAATAGGTGGGACAAAAACCGACTGTTATTATTTTTTTACCAATTCGAACACACCGATCAGTAAAAGAATCCACACAAGGTTAATAATGTCCACCGTGCATGTCGAGGCAGGCTTGAGTACGCCGTAGAATGGCTGTCATCACACGTCGCAGCATCGTGCGGTCCACCGAAGTTCGAGCAACATGCAGACGAGCAACTAAGTCCATTTGTGTTGTCACTACGTCTCGATACACCAGTTCCTTGAGATGGTATGTCGCAGAAGTTGCAAGGCATGTCGTAGGTACATGTCGTAGTAGTCACGAACGAAATACATAGCCACCATACGGAGACTACCGGTAGCTGCAAGATGCAGCCTTTGAAATACCAGTTCAACGGCGGATTAACGTCATTCCACGGCGCGCGCATGCATGACACACACGACATGCGCGACGAACGTTTTAAACATTATCGTCTGGAAAGATATGCAAATACTGTTGTTGATATGTCCAAAAAAATGTTTTTTCTTGCACCGGAAGTAACGCCATACTTAGTTTTTCGTATTTTTCTCGTAAACTATGGATCGTACAGGAATGCTTCTTTGGGCAGTTTTTATGTACTCCCGACGAGGAATCTAGCTGTGCAGAGTTTATGCGGTGGTTTTGGGACACCCTGTATATATATTATGAGGTATCTCAAATATCTATCAAAACAATCATTATTTCATCAGTTACCATTGCATGGACATAATGTAATGTTGACACAAAAAAAAGTGGCACGCTAAGTAAAATTCTAAGCAATCTAAAACATCGCGAGGGTTATTGGCGACGGACTTCGTGAATGAGAACCACGGTCAAGTGAGAAGGACGGCAAATGAGCTGGCACAATCTCTTCGAACTTCCACGCCATTACAACGAGGAGATTTTTAGCCTTCACAGATTTAACGGGCATCAGCCGCTGTACGTGTCGGGTCTTTATTGAATCTAGGGTTCCGACACATGACATGATGAACGCGAGTTTATCGGGAGTCCTCAGCTGGTTTGATGCCAGATACTTGATAGAAGGAAGCACGGATGGATTGTTTATTAAAGTCGCACTCAAAACCAACACGAAGTCTATTTGTGACAACTGTCAAGGGAAGAGGATGACACGTGGGGTTCACACCTATTCTCTACTTTTCGCAAAACGTGAGAACTTTCAACCTCGACTTGTGGCCCTAGTAACTGACTGACGATGCTCGTGAACTCGTTGTCAAATCCTGATATCACAAAAGACTCACTATGTAGAGAGGCTTATGTATGTTAAATCTGTTAAAAAACGGAAACTATTTCACATTTATGTAAAAGAATAAGGCTCGGTAACCTTTTAGTTGTGGCGTGCCAAACCAATCTATCAAAATGAATCAGTGGGCCACATAGTAAGACATCTATGAAACAATTCCATTCCCACGATAGTCCGTGCAGAGTTAGAGAACACAGGTCAATAATATAGATTTTTTACAGTTGTATTACATATTAGTCTTGCATCATTGAGAGAAAGATGTTTCTTAAGGTATCCGACTACCCTAAAACTGAATTTTGCCAAAAATTGACAATTTTTTTATGATTTTATTTTATGACCATCTTATTAGCTTTATAAAAATACCAAGTTTATCATTTTCCGTTGACTAGAACAAAAACTACAAGTGTTTTAGTAAAAGCAGATGTCATTCCTTTAAGCAAGATGTCACACATTAAAACGCGTTTTACTCGAAATGTGATTTTTTGAAAATAATCAAACGGGGTCAGCGATTGCTAAAAAAGTTTTGAACATAATTAACTGTGAAATTTTTTCTGTAAGTTCTGTATATAGTAGAATGGTTTTAATCTTCATATTTATCAATCACTATTTTATTACAAAATTGACAGTCCCTTATGTGAATATAAACACTGTCTTTTTAAGCCTTTTTATACAGTAACCGAGATAAAGTGCTCTAGTTTTTGTAAAAAAGAAAATATGTCTTATCCTGAAAGTAATTTCAAAATTAAATAATATAGCAACACATTAGATTTAAAAAATTGAAAATTTGTTTAGAAACCTTTGGTGCAGAATGGGCCGCGTTTATGCTATTTGTTGTCAATTTTCCCCCATTTTAGTAATAATAATTTCTTTTTCTCTTCTTAATTTTAGCACATTTTTCTTAAAAGGCTCTAAACAAATTTAAAAATGACAAAAAAATCCCATATCTCCTTTTAAAAAAAAAAAAAAAAATCTGTCGCAACCAGTCGGATACCTTAACATAAAAATAGGCAACATAACATTTAACTATTTCTTCAATCAAAATTTCAAAAGTAATTAAAATTGTACATATATATTGTATATTTTTAAACATATTTATTTAAATAAGAAATAGACAACACAGAATATAAGTATTTCCTTTTACTATAATTAAATAAAATGATAAACAAATATTTTAAGGCGTATCTAGTACTTGCACCACTCTTTTATATCTCAAAACCAGGGGAATAACTTTTAACTTTCAATTTGATACAATTCTGAGGATTCTGTTATTAATCTGTTTCATTGCGGACTCAAAATATTTTTTCATACAAGGTAAGTACTACTAAACACCCGCCGTGTAGGGGAGCAATGCACGTTAAATTTGACGAGAGCTCATGCGTCATCCTTTTGGTGTGGTAGTTAGGAGAGAGGTTGTCCTCGTCATTAAATCATGGTTCAAAATTAAAGGGCCTAGCGTAGCTGAACAATGAGACGTTAATATTCACTCACTCATACAAGGGATGATTTTTTACTAACAAGGGGAGGGCACGACTAAGGAAATTAATTTTGGGACGAGCCTTGGTTTGATAATAGTACTCCATTAGGGTGTTCAACCCTCAATGTATTAGCGCCGAATGGCCAGTCAATTCGAAGAAATGGCCTTCGAAATTAATGCTTAGCTTTTATAAAATTAAGTTTTAAACTTCGCAAGCGACCCAATGGCACGGTCGTCAAAGCATCTGCAATCAATGCGAAAGGATAGGGTTCGAATTGCTCAATAAGCTGTTTTATTTTTAATTCATTAAATTATTTTTTTATATTAAATTTATTTGTTAAATATTAAATGACATATATATATATACATATGTTTGTTTTGTTTATTAAAAGTAAAATAATTACTGTAATTAAATAAATATTTATATTATATTTATAAATGTATTTTTATATTAATAAATACTACTTATAATAAAATACATAAAAAATATTAAATGATATTTTATATAAAATTAGTTACAAATAGTTTTATAATGTCAGAAATACAATATATTATTAATAAAATATAAATAATATAACGTAACCTATAAAATATATTATTATTATAATTAATATAGTTAATATAATAAAAATGTCTTTTTATGTATATATTATTAATTTAATTATTTTATATTTATATAAAGTAATTAAAAAGTCATTTTTAAATAAATTTATTTTATTAAAAAAAATAATTAAATGAATTGAAAATAAAGTTAATTTTGCGACTGAAACGATATCAGGAAATTAAGTAATTTTTTTAAAAATGACTTATAAAATATTTTATAAAAAATAAGTTATTTAAATTAATAATAAATAAAGACATATTATTTTTATTATGTTAATTATAAAATAATTAATTTATAGATTATGTTATATTATTTATAATATATTGTGTTTCACATAATAAAACTATTTGTAAATCATTTTTATATAAAATATCATTTAATATATTTATAAATTTTGTTATAAGTATTTATTATAATATAAAAATATATTTATAAATATAATATAAATATATTTATATAATAACAGTAAATTTTTATTTTATAAAATGCAAATAATTACATAAATATCATTTAATATTTAATAAATAAATTTATTTAATTAAAAAATTATTAAATGAATTTTGAAAAGAACTCATCAAACCCTTTCCATCCGCTTAGAAATCAGCTGCTCTGACAATCATGCCAGTGAATCGCTTGAAATATTTGAAACTTAATTGTATAAAAGCTAAGCATGAATTTCGAAGACCATTTCTTCGACTTGACTGGCCATTCAGTGCTAATACATTGAGGGTTGAACACCCTAATAGAGTACTCCTATTGCACAAAGTCTCGTCCCAAAATGAATTTTACTTATTCGTGCCCTCCCCTTGTTAGACATATGGAACCAAAAGCAGAAATCAGAGAACATGCTATTTTCTTGAAACAATTAAATCTCATCAGCAATGACATTCAATAATTTACAAAATAGCTGTAAATTTATTTTTAAAGTAATCTTTCAGATTTTTTTGTAATTCTGTAAATGTCCATAACTCTGAAGATGTTAATAAAATAAGAAGTTCATTAAAATTTTATTCAATCCAAATCCACTTAAAAATTGACAAATTTGAAGAATAGTGCACAGTGCCACTGAGAATTTTACCAGGAGCCACATGTGGCACGCGTTCCATAGGTTGCCGACCCCTGCTTTAGAAACTTCTTTGCATCAACAGAAGCCACTGTAGTCTAAGTTGTGATAGTTTTAACAAAATTTGAATATATTCCGTAAGCTAAATAAAAACGTCCTTGTTAAGTAAAAAATGTCACATCATTGACATAAAAAGTAACATTTATTCTTTTAAATTTATTTTTTATAATTATTAGTTTGCGAAGTTCCCATGTACTTCACGTAAGAAATGTTTTCGTAAAAATTTAATCGTTATAAAAAAAAAATATATTTTTCTCTTTTAAAATCTTTAAATAATGAAAATCACATTAATTATTGTTGTGTATCATCTTAACAAGCTTAAAAACTAAAAGGTCACACTGAAATAACTTGAAATGCATTGTCATTAAATGTACACGTTAACACGTTTTTTTCTTTCACTTCCACTTCCAATGTTTCCATGTGTTCTCTGTTTTTATTTATTTATTTTCTCAAAATCAAAAGATATTTTTATGCCTTGGATTATTCTTCTAAAGAGATATAAAAATATGCAAATACTGAGAAATAATAATAAAAAGAAGAATGACCTAGATTGAGATCAAAGAAGCAATCACTTTAAATAATTCCAGACTCTGTCTGCGATTTGAATCTCTCGTTATTTATCTTTTATTCCCAGATATTCTGATGCGTGAATATCTGTCCAAATTTTTTAAAGAGATTTATAATTAATGAGTTACATTTTTCGAGGTTTTTATGAATGAAATATCTTTGTTTGAGATGCTAAATTTTTTTTAAAGTTCAGAATGAAATGCTCTATCACTGCAATTGTTGTCTTAAAATAATTTTGATAAGGAATAAGCAAAAGAAAAAAAAAACACACGTTTACAAAACGAATAAAATAGATAGAAATAGAAGAAGAGATACGGAAATATTTAAAATAATAGTTGTTTAGGACTCTGTGCGATATTGTTAAAGAAAATTTTCAGTTCTAATTATAATATTAATTAAAAATGAATATAGCCAGTGTGCTTAAAAAAAAATGCCGTGCACCATACGTGATTTGAAATTTTTAAAATCTTGTGCAAAATAAACATTTTTATCTTTGAAAAAATCGCAAGGGAAAAGATGCATTTAATTTTCAATTGAAATACCCTTCTCTAATTTATAACGCATTATTTACGATAGTATTCTTATTTTTTAACACCAAAAAATAAAGTGGATGAGTTTTCAGATTTTAATTAGTAATATAGTGTATTTTCAAGAGATTTTCCAAAATTAACCTGTGAATCTATTTTATAACGCTTTTTTTAATTTAAGAACTTCACTTTGTAAAGGAATCATGATGATATATACACATGAGCGTAACTTTTTTAAATACGTCGAAGAGAGTTTGGGGGAGGATTACCTGAAATGCCGCGAAACGTCACTTGATGTTAGTAAAATGAACAGTGAAGTTATGAAGTTGTTGTGAGAGGAGTGGATCCAGACAGCGCTATATGCACCCCGATAGTTTTATGCTACCGCCATCTGTTATGTAATATGGAAACTAAAATAATTGAATAGTCCTATACTATTTTTGTATTGCTGTATTAATCGAATGATTTTTCCTTATGTTCTTATTGCATTTTATTTACATTTTGGATAATTTTTACTTTTCCTTTCTTGTTATTTTTAGCTTTATTTTGTTAATTATTTTATCTTTCTAGTTATTTTAATTAGTTAATTTTTTTTTAATTTTATGTAATCAACTTTTTTATACTTTTTGTTTTCTTAAATGGAGACTGAAATGAACATAACAGAGACTTAAACTGCTCATTTTGCATAAAACAAAAACTTATAATGCCCATAATTTTTTTAATATGTTATTTTCCAATGTATTTCTACATTAAACTACTATTTTAATAAACATGACAGAAAATAATTTTTTTAAATTCGACATTTGATTTTGCAAAATATTGATAGCATTTGTTACGACAAGATTACTCAGCTTAATTATTTAACTATTGGCATAAATATGCAATTAAAATATGATATCCTGGTGATTTTGTTTAATTTTAATATATTGTAATGTTTGTGTTGAAAAAAATAGCTTAAATGGTTTATTAATATAATATTAATAATAAAAAGTTATTCTTAGAATGTACTTTTAAAAAACTCCTTGATAAGTTGACATATTACTTAATTCTTTTGAAAAAAGAGCATAATTTAAATCTAGTTAAATTAATTTACATATATAAAAATTTAGGTTATTTTTTAATATTTTATACTTTAATTTTTCTTCACGCAAAGCAAAAGTGTAGATATTTTAATGAAAGTTACAAAATCCAATATATTTGGCTTTTTCAGTCATATTTATTTTATAATACAATAAATTATTTTTCATATCCTAAATTAATTACAGATTAAACTGAGGTTTGAAAAATAATCATGAGATATATTCATAAAAATAAATAATATTTTGGACAACAGATGGCGCTTGTATTGCATTAAAAGAACTATCTGAGTGCATATAGCGCTGTCTCAATCCACTCCTGTTGTGAGTGAGTCTGTTTATATATACATGAACGTCGCACTATAAAGCAACTCGAGGGCAGTTGGTAATAGACCTCGTGATTTGGAACCTCAGTCAATAGACGAGGACGCTACCTGATCCTAACATTGCCTCGACAGATTTAATGTGCAACGGGCCCTCTACACTGTGGGGTTTCAGTGGCAACCGAAGAATGTGGTTGGGAAAGTCTCAACAAGAATGTGTAAAATTGTTCCTTAATCAATGACTCGCAGATTGTAAATTTTATCGACAGTTTAAGAAAAAGAAGAGTTATGTAACAAAAGTGAGGGTACGCATTGTTCTTCCAATTAATTTCCTATGTTGCTGTAAGAGAATATATATTTAGAGCTCAGTTTACCATTTACTTTACCCACAAACTGAATCCTGAGGTTCGCATTTTATTGGTGAAAATTTAGAAGAGAATCGATAATAGACCGTAAGGTTTTTTCTACTACACATCTCACCGAAATTGAAAAATCACCACTTCTGCAAGGAAAAACAATTTTCAAGTGGACACGATGGTTTCGAGATACTCTTCCACGTAACTGCTCTCGTTCCTAATGGCCCGTGCGGGTATGCTAACGGTGAGGAAGAAAATCCCATTCCATTTCACCCTTGATTTTCTCAGCATTGGAAGAAAACTCACATGGAATTACCTTTACCTTCCTTTGAAATCTAAAAGAAATCTTTTAAATTCGTTGGCTCGTTTTGTTAGTTTTTTCAGACAAGTATAAAGGTTTCAGATGAAAGAGAATTTTGGTGTTAAAATTACAACTCATAACTCAATTCCATCATCCCCCTAAGTTCTAAGTTTATTTCTTTATTTTCGGCATATTTAAAAATGTAGAAAAATAATTAACATATATTATTTACTGTTGCTACAATTTTATTAATTCATATTTATCGTTTGTATTATTATATTTTTACCGTAACACAATTTAAATTGTATACTTTTTATGTAAACAGAAAATATCGTTAATTTAGGAACAACACAATTTATAGTATAAACAATCTTCTAAAATATACCTCTTTTTTTCCGAAACTGAAACTAATTTGAAATTTGACTGCAAACTTTAAATTTTACATTTTTATCAAATTTTTATTTTGAATATTTACTAACCGATCATTCGGAAGTATTGAAACATATTGTTCAGATTTAATTTTCCATAGACCTGTTAGTTCAATAATTACAGAGTTTCACACAACAACTCTTAAGTAAAATATAGTTCTCGTCAGCCTATTACAAAAGCTCCTCTGGACGAGCGCGACAAAGTAAACACACTTTTCAGTACGAAATTATTTTTTCTCATCTCGATATACAACCTTTGATACACCCGTATTGGCTATAGGACTCACTTCATATATTTTTACATTTCAAAAATGTTTCAGTTCAGGATTTTTTACACAAATTTAATTATTAACGGGTCAATTATAACCCTCTCTATATACATAATTTAAATAATAATGAAGTAAACTTAATTTTTTTATAAATTACAGTAATAAAATTTTTATATTTAATTATTTTCTATACCAAGTTGAAAAGTATTCACAGATACTGTAATTCTTAAAGATAGCTTAGTATTCGAGAGAACCAACCCCACACACACATTACAATGCTATATATTATACCTATTTAATACCATTTCATCCAATTGGTTTTATTAAAAAAAATAAAATTCACCAATAAAAATAATAGAGTTTAGAGGAAAGAAACATAAAAAAGGTATAAAAATTATTTATAAAAACAATTATTAATGGAATAATTATGAGGATTTGATGCTGAAAGATGATATTTGGAAGATTTAAAAGGAAATTGTGAAACACGCGGGAGAGAGCTTAATTTTGGTGAAGGGTAAGTAGTTGAGGATTTAGGGTGTATGGAATATATCTCCTTATACGTCTTCCGGACTTACGATAACACTCTAAGGCGATTAAAACGCGCATTAACTAACTAGCCTTAACTAAACATTAAGAAATTTGCAATTAGTACACATTCAAGTGAGATGACATTTAAAGTTTAACTAAGCGAAATTTTCTTGAATGTCGTCTGATTACGAGATAGGTAAATCAGACCAACATTTAAAGGCCATGTTTCCTGTTAAATAAACACCCCTATTACAATCAAAGAATTAAATATATCTGTTCAACTACGTAAAAGGAAAAAAAAATCAGATAGTATTTTATGTAAAATCATTTTTAAAATTATTACGAAGACATAATTATGCAGGTACGGGCAAATAAAAGTGACCCGGACGATTGGTCGGGTGTGACGCGCGTACCATTTTTTTTTACTGAGATAACAATGCGTGTCTTGTACGCTTTTATCGTTTCTTTATTTCTGATGAAGCCTTGTTTCACTTGAAGGATTGTGTCAACTCATAGAATGACGGATTCTGGTTAGAGGAGAATTTCCACACCATACATCTTCGCATAATCAGAAGGATGGTATTTGGTGTGCAGTGTCTGCACACCGCATTATTGGTCCCATTTTCTTGAATTAGACGTAATTCCGAGAGTTGCGTTTCCTACATTTTTAATCCATTTGGGGCAATTTTAAGGTATCCAACTGGTTGCGACTTTTTTTTAAAATAGAGATATGTGGATTTTTGTTGTTGTTGTTTTTAGATTTTTTTAGCACATTTAAAGAAAAATATGCTAATACTACGAAGATAAAAATAAATTATTATAACTAAAATGAGAAAAAATGGGTAAAAATTGACAAAAAATAACATAAACGAGGTCCATTCTGTACCAAAGGTTTATGAACAATTTTTCAATTCTGATGTGTTGCTATGTTATTCATTGTCCGAATGACCTTTGAGATAAGAGATATTTTAATTTTTACAAAAAATTAGAGCACTTTTTCTCAGTTACTAGATGAAATTGCTTAAGAAAACAGTGATTATATTCACATACGGGACTGTAAATTTTGTAATAAAACAGTGATTCATAAATCTGAAGGTTAAAACACTTCTACTATTATACAGAACTTACACAAAAAATTTCAGTTAATTATATTCAAAACTTTTTTAGCAATCGCTGACCCCGCTTGATTATTTTCAAAAAAATCACATTTCGAGTAAAACGCGTTTTAATGTGTGACATCTTGCTTAAAGTAATGACATCTGTTTTTACTAAAACACTTGTAGTTTTTGTTCTAATGAACGGAAAATGATAAACGTGGTATATTTATAAAGCTAATAAGATGACCCATAAAATAAAATCATAAAAGAAATTTGTCATTTTTTGACAAAATTCACAATTTTAGGGGAGTCGTATACCTTAACTGAGGAGAAAAAGACCTACAGTTACTTCCAACAAGATGGTGCAACTGTCATCACACCGAACCATGAAGCGCATTTACACAATATTCATTCCTGGCAGAGTTGTTAGCAGAGGTCTGTCTGATCTCAATCCTAGCCGGCCACCTAATCTGTCAGTGTGAAAAAACTTTTCGTAGGGAACCCTCAAGTCTTAAACGTATCGTAGCAACTCTCATAGCCTTCATGAACATCAGAACATTTCTGATGAGATTGCAGCAATATCAGCTGTCGAGCTTCTATCAGCCCTTCGCGTGCCCATTGTAGTCCAGTGGTTAAGGTATCGGATCGTGGCTGGCATGTCATGAGTTCGAGCCCTGTACCACTTAAGACACGCCATATAGGGAAACGATGCATATCAAATCTGTCGAGAGCTCAAACGTTCTCCCATTTGTGTGATGCAGTAGTTAGGAAAGAGGGGTGCCAGCTTAGGGGTCGTCCTCGTCACTTGGCCATGGTTGAAAATGACGAGGTCCGTCGCCAAAAGCCCTCGTGTAGCTGAACAGAATTCACTCACTTATCAGCCCTCCTCAACTACTGACCAAGTCCCAAATGCGCCAAGAGAGGAATAGTGATCATTTTCAACGTCTACTCTAAGCAGGTTAACCAACTATCTTCTTTTCTGTGCACCTGGAACTCCGGGCTACTTATATTTGCCTCAACGTGCATATATTATATGTTATGAGGAGTACAAATAAGTTTCCGCCGTTTGAAAAAAGATGGCCTCACCGGTAAGTTACGTTTAAAATATTCAGTTGCAAAATATCTTATCACATAAAGTTGGACATCTGGCAACATTATAAACTTGAAGTATAATTGATTTTGTTAGAACATCACATAATATTTTACATGCGAAAATGTCGAGTTTTGTTCCGAATAAGTGTCATTGGCAGGAATTATTGCTTTAATATCAAGATATCTACATCTGAAGTTGATCAATTCCTCGTAAAAACATATACGATTCTGCTTTTAGTGAGAGAATCTGTTAGTGGTTTCGAAAGTTTAAAAATGGTGAATTTGATATCGAAAATAAAAAAAAAATTGGCAGTTATAGAGACTGCCGATAGAAGTGAAAACTTAGAACTTTTAGTATTAAAATTTGAAATTTCATAATGTTTGAACTAAAATTATCAACACCAATCTGGTTTTCACATCTATTGACACACCAAGCAACAATTATATGCATGTTTATATGGTTTTTCTTTATTCAAAAATTTACGGGCTGTACAAGATCATGACAAAATATAAATACCATTCAATTGAAATAACAATTAATATACAATCATATTATTTATGGATAGTATTTGTATTTACTTAAATTTTAATGTACTTGATTTTTAACGTTATTTTAATTGTCTGCATCATTGTCATCATTCATTTCACTAATACTTACACCTTTTGTACGTTCAATATTTCATTCTGTCCTAAAAAAGATACAATAGGCTTATGGTAACTAAAGTAAGAAAGGAAAATATTTGATTCAAATTTATCTAAGTATTGCATAAAAACAGCATCGATCGTCGTTTTATATTTTGTAGTGCTGAGTTTTCGATCATTGGACATATTTAAATTAAGTGTTTCATTTAGAAATTCAATTAGTGGCAGATTCTTACCATCTGCAAAGTTAATATTGAAGTCTCCACTTAAAATCATCGGTACATTATCATATCTTTCGCCAAATCTTTTATCAAGTATTTCGGAACCTTCTTTTGTATAAATCATCAAATTTTCGAATAAAAATTTTTGTATCTGTCTCATAGATTTTCCTGGCTAAATATAAACGGCAACCATTAATATGTATTGGTTTATAAAATTTTTAATTTCAAAATCCACAATAAAAATGATTGAACAACTAGAAGTCTGTTTTACCACAGTAGTAAGAAACGTCTAAACCACTGTGAAATACTAATCCGGATTGCGTGATGGTTAAATATTAGAAAATAAATAATACAAAATTTTCAAACGCCAGAATAAATAAGAAGATTTAAAATAATTTTAAAAATCATATTAATTTTCAAACGCCAAAACAAAATACGATTATTTGAAATAATGTTCTGTTATTTATTTATTATCTTAAAAAAAACATTAGTATATTTATTTAGTACTCACTATCGTACTGCCCAATGATTCTTCAATTAAACGATTCAGATAATAATCAAACAAAAAACACAATTTCAACAATGCACAGTATATACACATTGAACTTTAACTAAATCCATTCAATTTCACTTATAAAGATATACACAACACTATACGTCAGCTGTATAGCTACAGATGTACTACTGTAAGCATGTCGGTGACGCGAACGCACGAGATTTCACCCATCCAAAAAGTGTCTAAGACGAACAGCACACTGCACGTGCGCCAGTCAGATAATGTCGGTGACGCGAACCCATAAGATTTTCCTCTACCAAAAAGTGCCCAACGTCGCTAAAGAAGTTTTCACTTCAAAACGTGTGACAGAAGATTATAGGAAGAATATTTGTGCCAAATGCAAGAAGTATTTACATTACGAGTGACTCAACTAGTAATTTTATATCGTTTAAAATCGTTGGAAATGATTCTTAATCAAAAGGAAATGGAGTTCCATATAAACTGAAGACTAGAAACTTTAAGTGCCGATTTAGAACAAGTGAGATACTGCTTGACAGGCATTAACGAAAGATCTTTTTACATCGTAAAGCCATTAGTGATGACAAATGTATCCACTACGATAATCTGAAGTAGAGGAAATCATGGGAAACACGTGGCCATGTTTTAACAGTTGAATATTCAGGGAAAGAAACTCATGTTCCGTATGAGTTGCTCAGACCAAACAAAACTATTACTGGGCTCTCTAACGATCAAAATTTATGAGATTGAGCTAAGAACTCAAGAAAACATGCCCCCACAACTACTCCAAATATGATTGTTCTCCTACGTGATAAAGTTGCAGCGCCGGTCAAAGCCATTCAAAAAAGCTCAATTGGGAATTCTTACCTTATCCACCGTATTCAACAAGTATTTCCCCTTCCGATTATCTCTTGTCTCAATCGATGGTAAATGGTATGTTTCAGCAGCACTTCACATCATATGTAGGTACCAAAAATTGCGTTGGATTTCGTGGATAGTTATAAAAAGATGTAGCACTTTTCCGACACGGTATCCATATGCTTCCAGAAAGAAGGGGAAATGTAGCACTTAGCTATAAACAATTCTTTGAATAAAGCTCAATGTACTCTTCTTCGGTAATAATTGAACAAAATTTTTGATAAAAAAAATGTTGGAAACTCTTGTTTGTTCTTCTTATATATTTATATATTATTATTTTATGTAATTATATCATTGGGAACTCTAGTACACCATAGCCAAAATTGAATTAACGAAACAAATAGAATTTCATTGCTACATCAGAATGGTAATGTGCTGATTGTTAAATATAAAAATATGAAAAAAGATTACTTACAGTAAACGTTATATTTAAAGTAATATTTCCCTTAGAACTATGCCGCAAAAAAAATTCCTATTGAGAGTGAGAGGGGAACGAATTGAACAAATATTCCCCATGCTATTCTTGCCGACTAAGTTGATGTATGTCAGAAGCACATTTGTATCTCTGAGCAGAGAATCACATTACATTAATTGCAGTGTTGTATCTGTTGGTTTGGGTTTTTTTTCGAGAGTAAGTACTTTTTTCGAGACTGTATGCTCACAGATTTTTTTTATTCTTTCATTAACTTTAATTCAATATCTTCCATACGTGTCTGCGGCTGACGCAGCCCAGTGGTTCACAAATTCATCGCTGGCATGCCACAAGTTCAAACTCTAGTGCCATTAAAGCCCCGCCCCATGTAGAGGGGTTAGTACACGTTAAATCTCTCGTTCAAGAACCTTGGTAGAATTTGAAGAAATTTGTGAGATAGTATGCCTTAGACTACTGTGATGAAAAGGAATCCCTATTCGGACCAGTCGTTAAAGGCTTTTATTCTTGTCTTTTGTTATTTGTGACTTGCGGAAGAAGGGGTTGCTGCTTACCCCCTTTCTAAAGAGGAAATTATTTTGCTGTTTACTTTTTGAGTGAATACTTTTGTTTGAGAAGTTTTGTTTTCCAGCCCTGTTATTCTAAAACATTTCCTATATGCTTAAGTTTCGTTGAAACACTTTTCAGTTGACGTTGGGGGTAATCTCATGTTGAGATGGCTGGTCTAGTTGATGCTTGGGCCGTTGCTGTTTGAATCACTAATCGTGGTTTTGTTGGGATCAATTTTTTTGCGATTTATGAAACAAGGGGTTGATGCAATATCATTCACAAATATTTAAAAATACACAATGCTTTGAAGATTAAAAGTTTATATTACTTTAAGCTAACTAATATCAATTTAAATTGAAGATCAAAATTCTGTGTCATCTTCTTTTGTAAAAGATATGTATCATCCTTCCTGATATGTATCAGCTCTTAAACAACAAAAAAAGTCCATAAAAACCAGAGAAAAACTTCACGCAGAAATGAAACCACATTACGACGGAACATAAAGTATTTTTTCATTCCTTTCGGCTATAGATTTCAAAAGTTCAAGAAGAGTGGGATACATTATAAACTGTTTCAATAAAAATAGACCTTCAAAAGAAAATTATAGTACGATAAAATAAACAAGGCCGGAGCACTTAAACCTTTTAAAAGCTGAGTAACTCCCCCCACCACACACTTTTAAACGAAATATCAGACTCTAGCAAGCTATACCATTTCCTTTTAAAGAATAAAAAAAGCAAAAAGCATTCTTGCCTGCTTAGTACCCCCTCGGGTGTCATACACTTGTCAGACGATTTTGCTATCAAACGATCTTGCTAAAAAGCAATTTACTTTTTTCTTCTTCGTGGAAACGGAAGTACCTTAACAACATTGGAATTTATTTATATATATTTTTTTCGTTTTATTCTCTGGGTAAACTTTTTGCTATTTGAAAATTTTACTTTTGTACCTAAAGTAAAATGCTTTTGGATGAAGAAGGGATCAAAGCAGAGGAGGAGGAGAGGAAAAGGTAAAATGTTAGTATTTTCTGATGTGACAGTAATAATAATAATAAATTTCTAATGAGGTTATTTCTATATTTTTGCACTAGTGGGAGTTTGGTTAAATTATTAATGTAATAAAATTGGCAGTGAGCTTTATTGGCGTGAGGGATTATTAAACATAATGAAAGAAAGAGGTATTTATTGAAAAAAAATTGTTATGTGAAGCTGTTACTGAAAGAATAGTATTGTTATTTTCAATTATATAGTTAACGATTTTTTATTATTTTATTAATTTTGTTTCAGAGAATGATTTCATAAAGTCGCGCACTTGATACTAACGTTAATGGTCGTGAGAGGTGATGGGGTGACCCCAATCCTTATTTTTAACAAATATTTTTAATGTAGTCGATAAAAATCACAATTCTAGTGAATAATACAAATGAGAGAAATTATACTTTCCTTCTTTTAAAGACTTCTCAATGATTTTTTTTTCCTGATAATTTGAGAAAATTCCAATAAAACTGAAATAAATTGTTTCAAATGTGCTGCGTGACTTTAATAAAAGACACAAATCTCCATTCACTACCATTACATGAATGATATTTTCTGGCAAAACTGTCATATTTTATTCAAGATATTGTAGTTTCTATTGTAGCCTATTGATGTTCGGCAAACAGCATGTTTAACTTTTTCTTGCTTGTATCTTTCCCACAGGGCGCAATATGTCTTGCGGTACACTTGCGGCTTCATATCTTTTTGATAGAATTTTTAGGTACCATTTGAAAATTTATTTTCAACTAAAAAAATTCAAATTTACTTTTCTTAAATTTATACTTTCGCTCTCATGATTAATATCCATTACCTCATCTAGGTCTTCCCTTCCTTGATCAGTTTCAACGTCACCCAACAAAGATCGCAGAGGCCAATTTCTTTCTTTGTATTCCGTTCATTTACATTTATAAACCATAATTTCTACAATACAGCAATCAAAACTACTTAATCGTTCACAAAGGAAATATTTAGGAACAAAAGTGGTACGGTGGGAACTTCATTCTCCCAAAATACCTTAAGGGGGTCCGGCACATCCACCCTAAAATTTAGCTTAAAAAGACGTTATCTAAAAAATTTGCTAGATATATCTTATCCTTCCATTAAATTGTGTAAACATGTTGAAAATATACTTACTGAAAATCTGAGGACCCGACATTTATTAGTTTCTGAGAAAAAGAGGTACACATAAAAGGAAAAATATTGCATTTTGAGAAAACAGGCTTTAAAGTAAAAATTTGTAATTTTTGATGATTTACCTTTTTAAATACTTTCCAGATGCATATTAAACATTTTCTTTGCCCTCTGCTCTACAAAAAACTCTTTTAATTTTCTTTTTTTCATTATTTTTAATGATCTAGCCTTTTTTTTTTGTACCTCGAGAAGCTTTCGTTGGGCTACACAAATCCTACGTGCATCTAATTTTTTAAAGCATGACACACAATTAAAACCTGGTTCAATACCACAATGTTTTTAAATGATTAATTTGGCTACATGGTCTAGATTGAATTGTGCAATTGCCATATTTACCCCTAATTTTAGAGTTTTTAACTCCACAAACGTAGATTTTGGAATGACTGACCATATGGTATTATTAACTGACTCATTGGGGGTTTGAGTCTTTCCATGTAGACATTTTTTAGTAACCTAGGGTAAGCTAAATTTCTAAAAATTGGCTTAATTTCACTCATGAGGGAAGATGGCACATGGTATGTTTTTTATGATCATAATGCTTTTCGTTAAATTCAGCTTTTGCTTTCTGAAACTTGCACCATGAATTTGTACCCGAGGGACACAATCCATGTTGAGGGCTCTCATTTGTAGATAATAGATGGAAATAAACAGCTCAAACATCAGTGTTCATGTTGTATAAATCATTGATAATTTTTCTAATGTCCATAGCATAATACCTCTGAATTTTGGGAATTAAAATGTTGGTGAGTCGGTTGCGTCCACTTATGCTTCTTCCAGCACTTAATCTTTTTCTTCTGCTTTTTCTTTTGAGATCCAAAAGACGGGTACCCATAAGCTTTTGGATATGCCCAACACACTCTAATTTTTCCACTTGAGTGTCATAAGGGTTCAGGGCAAGCATTGATGAAAAACCTCTTGAATCTCCATCACCCAAATATTTTGTGTAACGAATGCCATAATGCGCTTCGGATCTTTCAAATATCGCCATTACACCTTTCACTTCCATGCGACCACTTGTTCCACTATAGTTGGCAATACATGATGTTTCATGAACAGAATTAAATGCAGTTTTGTACCGACAATATTTCGAAAACACTTCAAAGTCAATAACTTTTCCAGTATCGACACTCATAGCTGTAACAATACCATTGAGGGACTGGTATCCGGTTTTCTGCCATCAACCATCTAAGGCAACAGCAATGCCCCGACTACCTTCTATTCATGTTGCCTCCTCAACAGAATTTCTCATTGATTTTTCACGGGTAAATTTAGAAGAGTCGAACAACAATTCTGTATAAGTACGGAATTTTTCAAGTGGAGATGGCAAGTTCATAAGTTCACAGAATGCTTCTGAAGCTGAACGACCTCTTCCAATACATCTGAAAGCAAATACCAATCTGATATTTGAGTGAAAAAGTTTATTTTTATTCTTCAATTTAGTTGGCGTATGGAAACGACGCTTTTTTGCGCTAAAACTACAACAAAGTTCCATGTAATACACAATTTCATCTTTTTTAGAAGCCTCCAATGAGATAGAATGGCCACAGTTTTTACAAACAGCAAAATTCAATGAAGCTTTATTCAATAAATTTAATTCTATTAAAATATTTTTTTCATTATTTCCTTCCATATCTTCATATAAACTGTTGTTTGAAATAAGTTTTCGTTTTGAAGCACTTTGAATAACAGTTTCTGTGCTGTATGATGTGATAGCTGGAGCATTTTGAGCATTCATTTTATGAACATCGACATTTTTAGTTTTTTAAGTATTTTTTTAGATCTCCCTATAGTTTTTGTCGTTAATAAAATACTAATAAATAATTTAATGTAAAACGTGAATTAAACAGAAAAAAAAATCTGGATAAACATTTTATTTATGTGTAAAAAAAAAAGATTATATTAGTAGTTGTATACAAAACAAATCACGCTGTCATCGAAAAATTAAGCATGATGAAAGAAAGGTGCTCTCAGAGGAGCACCTGTCACGCGCCCAGGAAAGTGGCTTCCTTTTAAAAAATAAATAAAAATACTTCTAATTATTGTATTTCCATATATCATTTTAAGCAGAAATATTTGTACTTTTCAAAAATACAAAAAAGTCAAAATCGATCATTTTTCAAAAATTCATGTGCCCCCTTAAGGTTGTAAGAAAAGATTGACACTTCCAAAAAAGAGGGAAATATAAGACAAAGACATTTTAGTTCCCATGAAAACTATCATATTAGAGGATACTAACAAGAACATTTGTAACAAATAAACAGTTTTCCCAGAATTAAAGATTTCGAGAGCCTGGGGGGACTGCCCCGCGCGTCCACTCCCGGGGTAAAAACAAAAGTTCTCAATATATTTTTCATTTAATAAAATTGTCAGCTAAAATTCCCGGGTTAACAATACTCATCATTTGTTAAACGGAGGAAAGATATTATCACAGTGTTGAATTTAGACTGTAGAATAAAACAAAATACTACTACTGTCCGTTGTAGAGTGAGTGAATATTAACGTCGAACTGTTCAGCTACTCGAGGGTTTTTAGCGACGGACCTCGTCATTTTGAACCGTGGTCAAGTGATGAGGATGACACTTGAGCGGTCACCCCTCTCTCATAACTACCATACCACATCATATCAAAGGGGGGGGACGTTTGAGCTCTCGGGAGATTTAACATGCATAGTGCCCCTACACGGAGAGTCTTCAAAGGCACTAGGCTCGAATTCGGACACGCCAGTCACGAGTTCGAGCCGAGTTACCTTGACCACTAGGCTTCCGCGGCCACGATCTATTGTGGAATCAAGTCTTGAAGATACGTAGTGAGGGAACCGTTGTTCAAACTGCATAGTTTCTTACCGCTTAATCCTGTGGAAGTATTTTTTTTTTTTTTTGCTTGGGGTGGTGTGGTTTCAGCGACAATGACTCAAAAGTACTTGATCCGTATCCAGTTTTTATAAAGACTGAATGCTGTGGATTGTTTCTTGGGAATCTTGTTTGTGGTTCTAAACCAGGGTATATATTCAACATTTTTTTCCGCCAGACCAAATACATATGAGAGCTATATCACATAGGCCGCAAGATGAGGATTAATGGGGGTGGGATGTTATAATATCAAGAACATTTAATACGCGGAAAAATGATCAAATATTGAAATTCGTAATTTTGGATTTTATTTTAAAACTATTAAATTATATCAAACTCAATTCCCCAAAAATTGGTTTTATGCACTTTCTATGCCAGTTCTCTATATAATAGTCAAGATTCCAAATGTCTTTAACAGCATATATTCCCTAGATATTTTTTGTTTGAAAGAAATGAGGATTAAATAAAAATTAGATTCCCACACATAAAATAATTGCTAATATATTGTTATTTGATATCATTAATCGTTACAACTACAAAAATAAAAAATTATCTCGCTGTTTATTTTAGCATGACATTGACAGCAAAATTGATGTGTGTGATATAAATTTTTACTAAATTTTTCATGCGTTGTCTTAAATAACTTAGATTATTACTGCAGCTGGCCATTCAGAAAGTTCTGGTAGGCCACAAGTTGAGTATCGTTGTTTTAAATCCTTTATGATGAGTTCAGTGACCTTGGGTATTTCCCGTCACTAAACCTTCTATTACATCTGATAGGGACGTTAAAAAACTGTCAATTATTGATTGCTTGCAATAAATTGCTATTGCAATAATTGCTATTCATTGATTTGCCTTAAAATCAAAGCAATGAATAAATAATCACAACAATTTCATGAATAAAATTTGAGGTCATCGTTGTGCGTTGGACTCAAATGTAAACTCTTTTTTAGGTAGAAAAAATATCACAAGATTAATAAAAAAATTCTGGCTGTACTCTCCTCTAAGAAGTAAGATTTAAAGTTTGGATCGCCGCTTTCTTCCTTAATGTATCATTGAGGAGCCCCAAAATTTGGAGCACTCCTCCTTGACTCATAACACTGGGCTGAAAATTCCACAATAATTGTAATACTGCCTCTTCAACTTATACAAACTTTTTTTAACACGTTTTCTCCTTAAGAAAACAGAAAATATCTCATTAAAAATATTACGTACGTAGTTGACAACAACAAAAAGACTTAATAATGGAATACAAAATGTTGGAGTAGATTTTTTTCATTGGGGACACACAATTTTGTGATCTAGTCTTGGATAGTAGGTCTTTCATATCCTCCACAAGGCCTTTAAATTCTCTTCAAGGAACCCCTAGAAAACTGCTGAGAACCCCTGGTCTAAGGTTTGCAATCCCGTGTCACATTTTCGATCCCGGGATTTCGGGATTACATTTTCGATATCCCGGGATTGGCCCCGGGATTAGGAGTGGACTATTTATTAAAAATACTTACATATTAGCATAGTTGAAATTGCATAATAAAACTGAAAATATAATTAAAAATTAATTTAATATTACTTTAATGAAACAAATAAAAAAATTAATCATCATAAAAAAACAAATAAAAATAATACCAAATGTCATTTTTCTAAAAAAAGCACTTCTTCGTTTCTTGTATTTCTGTAAATAAGCTTATAAAAACACAGCTCGTTCAGCGTTTCATCGTTGAAATGGCTTCTTATTTTTGTTACAAATTGTCCTGCCGAAGAAAATGCACGTTCAGATTCTTTACTAGCAGGTATTATTGTCATTAGATAGGAGTATGTTTTTTCAGGTAGTTACCATGTCTCCCTCCATTTTTTAAAAAAAGATACTTTTCTTTTTAAATTTTGATGACAGTGTCTCAAATCTAATAGACTGCATTGGTGCATATACCTCTTTGCTAAGTTTATTTAGTTCTTCTGCTACCTTAATGGTTTTTGTATGTATAAATTGATCCAGTTATTGAATCAAAATGTGAATCAATTTCAAGTGTTACCTCATTTGAAACTGAAGGGGATTTGGAGTGTCTTAAGTCTTCCAAGCAGATACGCTATTAATTAAAGGCATTTAATCGAAGAAGGAACTGTGATAAAATCTATTCTTCATATGTTGCTTATATTATTGTGTAAGCATTGCAGTGAGCCACTGAGATCTGTGCGACGGTCTCCCATACGAGAAATTAGAGCTGTGCATATATTTTTTTATCTATAGTACTTATAATAGCACACAATTCTACGTACATATTTCATAAACAAAATATAAATTTTTGACTAATTAAATTCTTAGAAAATTTTTATGAGAAAATTTTTTTAAATATAAATCAGACAAAAATTAAATCCCGATATTAGTTCTTTTAATCCCCGGATTTCGGGATTGGAAAAAACACCGGGATCCCCCCCCCCCGGGGCTAGAAACCATATTACATATTTTCTAAAAATTCTAATTGCCTCTGTCCAAGTCATCTGACACCGAACATCCTGAGGGTGGGATCAATGTTCGTTATCTGACCCCACTCTCTCGCGATGGGGAGAAAGTTATAGAAGAAAATAAGAGAAAACATATCAAATGTCACGGTTTAACATAGACACCCACCTCGAACCTTTTAAGGTTCAACACGTAAGAAAACTGACATTAAACACATACAGTACAAAAAAACTAAATAAGATAGGTTCAATGTAATACTAAATTCACAATACTTTAAAAAAAATTTTCAAATTGTAATTTTTTCACAAAAAAAAAAAAAAAAAAAAAAAAAATTAAATCCCGGGATTAGCTACTTTAATCCCGGGGTTGCAAACCCTACCCTGGTCCACAGTATAAGAAACACTGGATTATTTTATTTCATTTTTCCATTTTTTATACATCATTTTATTTTTCCTGGTACAAAACGGGTCCCATATTGCGTCTCTTATATTGTAACGCTAAATACCACTTACTCTTAGCATGTTAAGATGAAAAATTATGCAGATCTGTGGAATGTTCCTAAATGCAAAAATTCCTAATACAATGAAGAAGCTGTTTGTGTCAGAGAGGCACGAATTTATATATAAAATATTTCTTTGTCTGTTATAACTTACGCTCAGAATTTGAATCATGCTCTCTGATACATTTGGTGCAAAAGTAACATTTACCTTATTATTACAACCCATAACTAAACTGTTTTTTTTTCTAAATTTGCGACTTTTTCCTTCCTTGGTTTTTCTTTTTTTCCAAAATTAAGATACTAATTGTATCTGTGTGAGTGTTTGTTAATAAGCGTTTATGCAGACGGTGAAATTATCGCGAACATTGAACTTTGCAATGTTGTTGTCGCGATTCCTCACCTCGTGACTAACTTGAAATTAACACTTTTAATTTAATTTAATGTGTGTAAATGCAGTAACTAATGCCAAATTTAATGTATGTATACAGTTGTGTGGCTACGGACATTGGCTCAAGTGCATTATGCAAAACTCGAGAGGTGATTTTACCATTTATCAATAAAAACTTACTTGTGTTCTACTTAGTTGACTTGCAATAAATTTATGTCTGGTTCTTTTTCTTACCTAAATGTATTACTGCAACATCTACACTCTCGGCCTGTGGAAAATATGATAGACTTGATACTTTTTATTTATTGAAGTTAAGCTTAAAAACTCGAATCGCAGCTTTCGATGCGTCTGACGCTCAATTTAAACTGTGTGCGTGTATGTGGTCTCGTGAAATTATGAAGATTCTGCTGTTAGGTTTGAATGAACCTCAAAAGTCATTCATTTGTATACAACCATTTTAGAGTTTTAAGGAAAGAGTATAATTTCATAGAATTCTTATATTTTGATACGTTTCAAAATATCAGTGCCATTTCCAATACCAATCTTTACCCCTCTACGGGGAATGATATTATTATAAAAATCAAAATCATATGATTAGCTGATAAAATTAAAATTTCATTTTGCAAAATAAGGTACTACCACTGTTTTGACACATACTCTTGCTGAATTTTAGTGAGAGAGAGTGTTTATAAAGTAACACGAGGCTAGTTGGCGACAGAGCTCGTAATTTCAAACTTGGTCATTAGCTATGCTAAGTTAAGGTAAATGCAGTAAAAATTCTTACATAGCTGTGTGTAGCCACCCCTAACATTAATACCTTTCTGTCTATCTGAAAACCCGGCTAGATGTGTTGGAGGAACTAAATGGTCTAAAGACATTATTTCAGTTCAAACTGATTTATTGATTCTTATCAATATTTAATAACAGATACAACACAATCCTAATTAAGGTATATAAACAAGAGTAGAGTGCAGAGGTGAGATATATACAAGCGGGGAAAATATCACAGAATTTTAACTGAATCTCTAAGATAGCTTAAACGCACATATTTACAACTACGTCGCACACTAATGATCAGATTTTACTTAATCAAATTTACGGTACTTTGTTTCTTAATGCTGCAAATCCTTCACGGAGAATTTTAGGCACTCAATTTAGCTGGATGAATTGACAAAGACTCCACACTCCGTAATAGTTAATTCTACTGCTTTTCAATCTTCTAATCCGCTTCTCTTGGCGCACATCAAAACGTATCAACCTCGCTTAACTTGTCAACAACTACGTGTCGACCTCTCACTCTCTTCACTTTACTTTAATTAACTTGTCTTCTCACTTCCTCTTACTTAGCTCCCCTCAACTCGTGAAGACCGAATTTATATAATATTCCTTATTTACAAAAATCACGCTTGGCTCTCGAGGAAGGTTGGTTGAAATAAATAATTTGATTTAAAGAGAAAAAGAAGAGGTTAGTGAAAACCCGTATAGATCCGTCACAAAGTTGAAATTTCCTCGAATGCAATTTTTCATGCCATATTATCCTCTTTAGATCAAAAATTTTTTAAAAAATTTATTCATAGTAGTTGCTTTTGTAGCAACTACTGAATCAATAATATGCAATAAGTATTTGTATTGTAATTTTAATTTACAAAAATGTTTTTGTTTTCAAGCTCACGATCACGTTTCTTTTCTTTTTTCCATAGCCAAATCTACAATTTTGAGGTTCCAGATATTTTTAGTAGTTAACAATCTGTATATTAACTATCTTACAAAAAGTGTATTTATGAAGCTTCTGTCTTTCATTGGACAAACGCTGTCTTTTATTTGGAAAACACCGAATCCCTTCAAAAACATTCTCTCTAACATCAATATTTCTATACAAAACCTTAAAAAAAGTAGGATATATTTTACAAGCCTTATATTTGTTGAAACTCATGCTTCCCGCTAACAAAGAAGACCATCTCTCTGAAAGATAAAAGAAAAAAAAGGAAAAGAAATTCCAAAACACTTTTTATTGCTTCCTTTTGATTACGTTTCTGGTTCCTTCCATTTCTGATATATATTTCAAAAAAGCCCCTCATTCTCTCGAACAACAATCAGCCCGCCATTTCTTTTTTAAGGTCACTCTTCCTTTCAGGATGCCCTAAGGGATATCGATAGTCTATAAATGAATCGATAGCGGCCAATCGATAATCCGATATTTGCCCTCTTTCATCCATTCCCATCTGCATCCGGTTGGAAATGATGCGGTTGCTATTAATCATTTTTGACGCGTGTAGGCTGTTTGCCTCCGACCACCCTGCCCCAGAAGATCTACCCCGCACTTTTGACGAATGCAGTCGGTAAAGGAATGACTGGTCAGCAGCGCAAGTGCTTTTCAAAAATAAAAACTATCCTTAAATGAAGAGGTGTCGTTCGTAGTTCGTTCTAACTTATTCTCTTCTGTGAGAAAAACGATTTTGAGCAATGAATCGTCGAAAAAAATGCGCATGATTTGAAATATATTAAATTTTGGAGAAGTATACCAGTTTTAATATTGAATATTGAAAGCTGTCAACTACTGTTTCAATTTATGTTAGTATTTGAAACTAAATAAATACCATTAACAATGTATCACATAATTTTATCGCGATATAACTTAGTAACGCTAGTATCGAACTCGTAGCTGGCGAAGTTTTATTGCGTGTTCGCGTCTTGAATCCAATAATGGCTGTCGTAGCCTGGTGGTCATGTTCATGAGCTTGTGGCCTGCATGACATGAGTTTGTGCCTAACTCTCAGTAAATACTCACAGTGTAGATGTGCTGATACACGTTTCAGGTATCCGACTACCCCAAAACTGTGAATTTTGCCAAAAATTGACACAGTTTTTTATGATTTTATTAGTTTTATAGAAGATACCAAGTTTATCATTTTCCGTCCACCAGAACAAAAACTACAAGTGTTTTAGTAAAAGCAGGTGCCATTACTTTAAGCAAGATGTCACACTTTAAAACGCGTTTTACTCGAAATGTGATTTTTTGAGAATAATCAAACGGGGTCAGCGATTGCTCAAAAAGTTTAGAACATAATGAACTGAAATTTTTTCTGTAAGTTCTGTATAATAGTAGAATTGTTTTAACCTTCAGATTTATGAATCACTGTTTTATTACAAAATTTACAGTCCCTTATGTGGATATAATCACTGTCTTTTTAAGCATTTTCATATAGTAACCGAGATAAAGTGCTCCAGTTTTTGTCAAAAAGGAAATATTTTTTCCTGAAGGTCAAATTGAAAATTCGTTTATAAACCTTTGGTGCGGAATGGGCCGCGTTTATGCTATTTTTTGTCAATTTTTACCTATTTTTCCCATTTTAGTAATAATTTCTTTTTCTCTTCTTAATTTTAGCACATTTTTCTTAAAATGTACCACAAACAAATCAAAAATAACAGAAAAATCCATATATCTCCCTTTTTAATAAAAAAAGGCTGTCGCAACCAGTCGGATACCTTAATCTATTGAGACTGAGTCTTTACGTTTGTGTCGTGTGGAGATTTTGAAAGAAGATGCCAGCTCAGGTGTCACCTGACCAAAATTAAGAGGTTCGTCACCAGCCATCTTCGTGTAGCTTGTGATTGCGATGTTAATAAATATTAACTCACTTGAATCCACTAACAACCCATCGTGTAGAGGGATTGACGCTTATTAAATATGTTAAGGACATCCCTAAGTCTTCGTAAATGGTTTGACTTGGATATGGACAAGTGAATGCTAGTTTAAATGTTAACCACCTGATTGTGACTCAAAATTAAGAGAGTAGGTTAGATGATTTCTGAGTTTGGAAGGAAAATAAAAACAGCCTAAAATATTCAGCGAGCAAACAACTCTATACTTTTGTCGAAGGACGTAAGAACAGAATCTCCCTCTCCAAGCTTCAACATTTTTCATGTGAGGACTTAAGTGCCTAATTCGAAAAAAGGGAAAAAAACCCCTCATTGTTCTATCTTTTATTATTTGGTGAAATCAATACTTGAGCTCAAAGTATGACTCAAAATTATCATAATCATCCTAATTCGACCCATCACGATTGGGATTACGTACTTTTCCCCAGTGAGAGAAGTTTTAGTATAAGCTGAAATTGTAGAAACCAGCTTGTCTGGAAGGAGAACGTCACTGTTTATTTACCAGAAAATATAGAGTCATGGATCCGATATCCCGTACATAGTATCATGATCAGTGGCTGCTATCCTCCACACATGTGCTTGAAATTGTTAATGGCGAACAATACATTCATAAAGATAAGATGCCTCATATTTGCCTTTTCCCTGATGCTGTCGTTGAAATATTTATTTTTATGAACGGCAACGCAACATACCACGAGACTGACTTCTTGAGAATTGTTAAATCAACTGTAGGATATTGAACTACACGTATGGCCAGCACGCTCTTCTGATCGCAATTCAGTTGAAAATATTTAAAGGGCCTTGGGAAAGTGGTTTGAAAGTTGACAATAACCTTCAAAAAGCATGAAATCCCTTATTTGTATTCCAGAAACTGAATGGGTAAATTGCTCAGCGTCAGTCCTGCCATTGGCATAGTATGGTAACTTGGAAATGAAAGGTGACGGCTAGGGTGTCATCCTCGTCACTTGATCGTAGTTCAAAAGTATGAGGTCTGTTGTCATTAGCTCTCGAGTGGCTTCAATGGGATGTTGATACAGAACTCTCTTGCAGAAAAGTTGTGCTCAGTTTTTAAATTAAAAGAAAACAATACACAGAGAAAAAAAAATTTCACACATTCAGGTGTTAAAATTGTACTAATTTCTTTTTAAGAATATGGAGAAAATTTTCGGTAGACCTTGTTTGGTAGAGTAGTTTATAAGGTAACTGTAATATATATAATCAAAATTTCTCTACAAGAGAGAAATGAATATATATATTAAAAATAAACATGTTTTAATCCAAAAACACTAAAAATTTTAAAATAATGCATAATTGTAGAAATAAGGAGAAAAAATAACGCATTTATCACGTAAAATATGTTTGAATCGTCTTGGCAATACATTTTTTAAATAGGGTTTAGTTCGTGTTATTTTCAGCAATATGCTTATGTGGCAATTTCAACAAAGTAAACACTCCAAATAAAAAAAATCTCAACGGATTAGATTTGTTCTCCACAGTATCTTACACATTATAAAAAAATACTCTGAATCTTCGATGTGCTGTATTCATTCTCTAGTACATTTGCGCAATTTTCCATAAACTTTCGCTTGTTTCTGCTGCCAGTGGTACTCTCGGGAGTTGAATTAAAAAATGGGCAAGGGATTTCGGACTGAATGCGCATGCTCTTGATGGGAAACAAATCTATTTGAAGTGGAATGCATTATATCTTCGAAAGTAAGAACCATTACTCTTTCACAAATGAATGGAGATAAAAGGGTTCGATCCTTTCCTTCTAAACTCAGTTCATTCCTCGCTTCTTTCTGCTATTGATGGATTATTTTAATTTAATACCTTTTGATTAATTGAGAAACTAGTTTGTACCTATTTTAAATACACATACATAGGAGTATTGTAAATTTTAATACAGATTTTGAGTTAATACTTTTAGGGTTTTATTTTCAGCTTTATATATATGGTATTAGTTTTTAACTGATAATCTACCTTAATCTTCTATACATCTCTGTACAATTAAAAGGGGAGTTTGAAAAAGTCATCTTAACTGATTCTATGAATGCTTAACATCAAATTTAACTATTCTAAAAAAATGACCAGCAATTTATTTGAATGTAAAATTAGGATATATATATTGAAGAAAAATTTTACTTTAGTTACTTTTTATTAAATAATTACAATTAATATAAACATTTATATACATAGGACAGAATTACGATATTAAGAGGCAAAATAAAAAGCGATTTTCCTTCCAATTTAATGAATTAACATTAAAGAAGCCTGTATTAACATCAAGTTTTTTCTAATACAAGTTTAAAAAAATGTATTTGAACTACAGTGGATGAATAAAAAGTATTTTATTAACGATTGAAAATTTGAACAATATATATATATATATATATATATATATATATATATATATATAACTTACTTAGCATTCTGCAAAATGATAACAAGGAATATTTTAATAATAGTGATAATGTAATAAAAGTTAAGCAAATTAAAAGTGGTAAGAGGAAGAAAAGAACTAGCAAACTACCAGTAGAGTTATTTTCTAAAACTAATGACTTATGTAGAAAATTTGAAAAATCTTTTAACATTAAACATATTAAATGTTTCTTGTTCGGTTTGACAAAACAAAATTAGGAATACTAAAGATATCCTTAATAAGAATGATTTTCAAGGCTATCATGCATTACATATTATTAAGATAATTATTAATTTGCTCATTCATAAATTCAATATTGAAGATAAATATTTAGTAAATAGTTCTAGTGAGTATTGTACCATTTTATTCATGAATACATCATATAATAACATTAATGTTTCAAAAATATTTAATAAGTATGTACATAGCTTACCTATCAATAATATTTCCATTCAGAAGGTTTTTAAGTATAATAAAAAAATTGATAGTTCAATTTTAATTACAATATTAATTATTTAAAAATAATAATATTGTTTATAATTGTAAAGATTATTCTGAATTTACAAACGATCATCACAAACATGTTGTAATAGATAATTTAAACATGTTGTAATAGATTAATAACTCTAAATTCGCCGTTTTGGTGAAAACTTTCGAAATTTCTTTTATGCTTTTATCTTATAGCCCATACATTTAAGATTCCAAAAACACTCTATTTTTATTTCTACGATATTTAGAAGCAAAGTTATAGCATAATTAGTAAACCGGAAATGGAGTTTACAAAACCGGAAGTAGATCCCTACACAAAATATTTTTGAGATATTAAATTGAAATTTTGAGAACACGTTTTATTTAGTTATATCTGTGTTGGGATTCAAGATCTAATCTCTGTGTATATATTCTTGTATTTTATTGCTTTTTTATGAAAAAAAATCATTAATTTTTTTAAAAAAAATGTGTTGTTTCATAAAATTTGGCATAATTAAAAATACTTTCAAAAGTATTACAAATCTTTTAATTCCTATCACAAATAAAGATGTTATTCACGTATTGTATAAATATTATCTGAATACATTCATTAGAAATGTCTGTAAATGCAATTTTTCATCAAACTTTCACTAAAAATGACAATTGTTGTAGTCTATAAAACTCTCCAGAAAACAGCAAAAGTTTTAAAAAAAGGCATAATTAGTTAAACATGAAGCTAAAGAGATCCTGACCCATAAATATATTGAGTTTAAAAAGTGTACAATTAGTAGAAAATTTTTTATACCACATTCAAATCTTTAAATACATTTTCTGAGAAACTTTGTTTTTCAATCTTTTGCTTCATGGTAAAGTTTACTACAGAATTTCATTTTAAGATATTGAATTGAAATTTTCAGAAAATATTTTATTTAGATTTATCTCCAGTCTAGACTATTATCTAATATTTATGCATATATTTATGTATTTCATTGCACTTTTTGAGAGAAAATAACGTTAGGTTTTTGTAAAAAATTGAGTTCTTGCATAAAGAATTAAATATTTCAAAAATTTTCAAAAGTATCACAAATTTTATAGCTCTAAGCACAGATAATGATACTATTTATGTACTGTATAAATGTTATTCGAATATATTAATTAGAAATTTCAATACAAACCTTGCCGTAACTGCAATTTTTCACTAAAATTTCACTCAAAATTCCTGATATATCCAAAATTATTTTTAATTTTGTGGAAGTTGTACTTGAATTCCTAGTTTTATGCCCCATTTCAATTAAAAATGTGTTTATTTAGTTGAAAATTTATATATTTTAAAAAAAAGGGCTCCGAAGGTAGTCACATACCTTAAATATAGTTCAAGATAATACTCTCAGAGAGATAATGTCCAAAGGTACAAGTTACAGGTTAATCATCTATAATAATAATAATAATGCCATTAAAAACAAATTTCTAAAGATGTTATTAACTTCAATACAAAATTAGCAATTAAATACAGCTTTCCTATTGTAGATTTCAATGAATTCAAATGCAATTTCTTAAGTGAAATAATGAACATTAACTTTTAAACTTATTGGGATTTAATTTACAAAAATATTAAGCTTTAAATTGTAGAACTACAAAAGAAATTCATTATTGTTTATGTTAATAAAGTTCCGAGAAATTATGCAATTATTTGCAAGTGGCTTTATACTGATATGCTAAACAAACATTTTCAAAACAATACTTCTTTTAAAAAATCTAATTCAAGCAATAGAAAAATTTGTAATTGAATTTCAGCTTTTTATAAAAAATAAAAAAAAACAAGTTTTACGTATTTCGGATGTTAAATTCCCTCATATTTTCCTTACTCCAAAATTTCATAAAAATCCTATTAAATTTAAAACTATAACGCGTGTCTTTAAAACTCTTATATTACACATCCGGGCAAAAGCTACAAAATATTATTTAATCCGCATTAGACAATATTGATACTTCTATTATTGTTAAGAATAGTACATATATTATGAAGTATATGACAGGTAAAAAAACTATCTCTGTTCATACATATGACTTAGAAGATTTTCTTAAATCCACTAGACATGGTTAAGACTCTCAAAATAGTTTATAACAAATATTCTTTGAATAAATTAATAAATTATGATAAATATCTTTCTATTATTCAACTAGTAAATAATGAAACCTATATTTTTCATAATAATTCTTATTATCAGCAAATTAAAGGTCTTCAACTAGGTTGACCTGCAAGTAACTGTTTGGCCAATATTTATTTTCCGTTTTATGAATATGATAGTATTGGTTTCAAATCGTGTTACTTTTTTAGATACATGATGGCTTAATTATCTGTATTAATATAGTAGATTATGCTCTTAGTTTTAATTATTATCCACAATATTTGAAATTGTTAAAAAATAATTACAATAATGAGTCAGCAAACCTTTTAGACCTTCAATTAAATGTTAAAAATAATCTATTATAAGTAATATTTTTGATAAAAGAGACTCTTTTGATTTTAACATTATAAAAATGCTATTCTGGTGTAGTAACCAACACCTATCTATTTTTAGCAATATTACTTTAAATTTTATAAAAAGAAACAACGATTTAGTTACTGATAATGATGTTAAAGAACGTAATTAAAACCAATTTTACAATAGTTGCTTGGATTTCAACTATCCAAGTAAATTAATTTTTGAATATATTTCTATGTTATATTAACACTTTCTGTTTCTTTCGTTTTAATTTTTAAATATATTTCTATGTTATTTTATCTTCTTCTCTCTATTTTATTTATTAATTTCAATATAATATCGTTTGCTTAGTTTAATGGATTAAATTCATGACGGTCACATGATAATATAAACACGTGTTCTACACTAAATTCAAAACGGACAATAAACTATCTCAAACTTTTTATTCTATTTGTAAAACTTGGGTAAAATTTCAAATTGCATAATTGGGTAAAGATGCTCAAAAGTTATAAAAAGAAATTTCTGCAAAAAAATTTTAAAATTAAAGAAAAAAAATTCTTGTTTTATACATGTGCTTTTAAATAAAGTGACAAATATTAATTTTTAAAAAAAAATTCTGTAAAAAGCGTAATTTGACAACAACGAAGTGCATGAACTGATTTGCTGAAAATAGATAAATGCATTTATCGTGACTATGACGTCACATGTGTTTTTGAACTTGATTGACTAAAAACACGTGGTTTAAAATTATCAAGTGATTATGACGTCACATGAATTTAGTCCATTACAATTAAACGATCTAGGTGGCGCCATTGTTTTCTGTTTCTGTGCTATCGCTTTAATATTAACACGTCATTTTGCTCTCAAAGTTTGACAAAGATGTATTGTCTTTATTTCTCATTTGGTTAGGATTTTTACATGTATGTTTTTGGACAGTTTTTCCTTAAAAAAATTTTTTTTTATATTCATCTCTTTGAGCGAAACCTTTCTTTTCATACTTTAATTTTATTTCACTGTCTGGTGCAAAATACATGTGATAGTTTGAAGCCTAACTTTTCAACATGGCTCTGTTTTTTCTATTATGCCAAAAATTTCCGCTGTACGGGGAAGATGAATCCAGAAAGTACACTTAAGCCTAACTTCACTGGTCCTAATTCAGCGACAGCTTTCGAAACCATAATATGTGTCCATTTAGTCCTTGATTTCTTCCATTTTAAAAGTTCAACCTCTGTTTCTTGCTATGCATATATTTATACAAATCTAGTACAATATTCATTTCCACCATTTAATTTCTAGTTATGTTTCTTAGAATTTTGTTTCTATCTTTGAGCTTTGTGGGTAGTATAATTTTGTCTTATTATTTTATTTCATTTTTATACTATATATATATATATATAGGAGGAGTGTGAACTAATAGTAGGGATTGAATAAAAGAAATTGAAGCTTTAGAGGCATAAACACCAAAAACAATATATTCCTTTTAATTTGATGGAAAGATAAGTAAATTGTGTGAACAGAAGATCTTCGGTATTAATCTATATTCTATTGACAGTGAATGTGAGAAATACTGAAAGCCTCCTTCACATTGTGTTATATTAACTCTCAAAACCCTCTCTTGAGTGAGTGAAGATTAACGTGGTACACTTTTCAGCTATACAAGGGCTTTTGGCGACGGATGTCGTGATTGAATCATGTTAAAGTGACAAGGGCGACGCCCTCGTCAGGCGTCGCCCTCTCCTAACTACCACACCAAACCGACGGGAGGACGTTTGAAATCTCAACAGATATAACGTGCATCGTGCCCCTACACGGTGGGTCTTCAGCATCACTCACCCTATGACACGCCACTTACCTTGGCCACCAGGATACCCCGCCCAAACCCTCTCATGAAACGGTTTGGTATGGTATTGGAATGTAAACCACACAATATGACTATAGCTCTAAACTGCAGTGTTCGTTGCCAATATGTCATTGTATATTGTTAATACACCTGTAGCCTAAATTTTGCGTTACTGTATCACATTTTTTAAACGTGTTATTTTTTTTTTCATTTACTTTAGCACAGAATGAGATGTAAATTTTGCTTCATAAGATAACATTTTTCTTTTTACTTTTCAAGCATAAATACAATGAAATGTTTGAAACCCTGACGGGCTACAATTTAGTAAATAATGATGATCGCAGTCTTTAAATATGGCAAAAACAGTGCAATAGTGAATTTGAGTGGAACTGACTTCCATGCAGATTCCAACTCGAGTCAATATCTACAATAACACCCTCTCTCCCACTGAATGTAGTACTAAAAAAACCAATAAATGACTCCCATTCGCATAAAGAATAAAATGAAGTTGAGCTTTTAGAAGCGGAATTTTATTACAAAATCAATTCTTAGCATATAGTAGAAATGTTTGAGGTGCAATATTCCTTTTTTAGAGATAGATAGAGAGCTAGTGAGAATTTTCCCAACAGCAAAGTAAAAAAAAAGTATTCTCTTGCTTTCGTCTATTTCGTAACTAATCTGAAGTGCGTTTTTAATTTTTTCAAATTGTTTAGTTTGAATACATAACTATAGTATATATTATATCAAAAAGGAGAAAATTATCCCAGTTTTTAGAAGGATATGAAGTTGCTGAATCTAATTTGAAAACTGAATTCATCTGCTGTACCGCATAACACGCACCCATTTCTTACGGCTGCATTTTTTAATTTTTAGGAATGTTCCCAGTATAACACGCATCCCCCTTTTTTTGCGAAGAAACCTGAAATATCAAAATGACCGTGTGCAATGCTAATAGGTTTCACAGTCTTTTATACAAGGTATTATACCAGTCTTTTGAAAAAAATATAGTATACTTCTAAACAACCCTTTAAGTTAATTAGGTATGTCACATTTCTCTTAAATAAACAGTATTCTGATCTATATAGAAGCCTACTTTGTTTAAGCTCATCTATTTTTTGAAGGGATTCTTTTCATCCCCTGTATATAACGTGCACCAGTAGTTTCCTGTCATGATTTTTGTGCTGAAAGTGCGCGTTATACGCCGGATTTTACGGCCAATTGAAACTTCGATCTCATTCAGTGGTTAGCTGAAACGAACATTAAAACGATCGAAATATTTTATAGTTTCAAGTACTTAAGAAACTTTGTATTACTTTTGTCCTTAAGTTTTTTTATGGCTTTAGATGTATTCTTAACTCTTAAAAGGTTTCCTGGATAAAAATTCATCCCATATGTAAAAAAACCAAATTACGGGTAAAAAACACTGATTTTTCTTGTAAAGGATCAACTGATTTTTCCTGTAAAGGATCAACTGATTTTTCCTGTAAAGATTCAACTGATTTTTTCTGTAAAGGATCAACTGATTTTTCCTGTAAAGTATCAACTGATTTTTCCAGTTGCTTTATTTCCTGTTGAGTATTACAGTTTTAATTTTTGCTCCTAATAAAACAATTATATAATATATTTTGTATAAATAATTTATTAAAGAAAATATTCCATGGAATACTCCTGTTGCGAACATTATTTAAAAAATTGCATCGTGTTCTATCTTCGATCTTCGAGAAAGGCTATTCTATATTTTTCTGTCAGTGGCAGACTGTAAATAAATAGGAAAATTAAGCAAAATGATAAATTTTGGAGGCTGTCATCGGTTTCCGTTTGGCTAGTTCGTTTCTCGAGATCTATTCTGACATTTGGCAATTAATCGCACTTTTTGAAGACAAATGCCACCAATGCTGTTTAAAAAGTGCCAATACCGCAATTAAAATAGATGTTAATATTCACTCATTCACTCATACATTCGCCATGTAGGAATTAAAATGATTGTGCCTGGAAAAGTATCTATAGAAGAATTTCTTTAAGATGTTTATTAAATGCTGTAAATTTTTTCACACGAAATATTCTTTTTTTTTTCATTTATTTTCTTTAAGTCTTAGAGCGTCTTAAATTAATCAAAAAATATTAAACTTTTGAAAAATTTGGAAGTCTTAAATTTTTTTTTCTAGAATTTAGGAATAGAGTCTTAAATTTAATCATCCTTTTCCTCTTTTGTCTGGGACTTATCCTTTTAAATATTCGTATAAGACTGTATAATTTAATGAAAAAAATAATTTTTCCTTATTTATCTTGACTATTTTAGTGCCATAAAAGTTTTTAGAAAAAAAACAAATATTTACCCAAAAAAAGGGGGTACATAAATATTTAATTTTAATTCTTTCATTAAATACGTTTGGGAAATTTTTAGAAAAAAATGTTTCCAGTAAAAAAACGAGGAAAAATATAAATTATTTATAATTACTTATAAGAGTTTTTAATGGTATAGTTTGATGTGAAAAAATAGATCATTAAAGAAAGATGAAGTATTGAAGCTTATTTAAAAATTAAAGCTTAGAGTAGTATACTATAGAAGAAATGGGATAAAAGTTAAAACATGTAAATAAAGAACTAAATCAAAGGAAATGTGACAAACAACAGAATATAATGAGATCATAAAATGAGATGTTTAAGAAACTAAATAAAAGAATATATTAGGAGAGATGAAGAGAAAAAATAGGGAATAAAAATGACCAGCGGGGGAAACGTTTTTGAGCACAAAATGGCGCTGAAATGATAAAGAGAAGAAATGTACGAGAAAATGATAAATGAAGGGAAAAATAATATAAATGAAAGAAAGTGTACGCGTAAAAAAGAAGATAGAGAAATACAAAAAGAGAGAGAGAGAGAGTCGTAAAAGAAGATACAAAGAATGCGATCTGTTGAAAAAGAATTAAAGTGAAAGACAATGATTAAATTATTCATCATTTTTTTATTTTTTGTCTTTCAACGCGAATTTTTTTTTTGGCTATATTATGATATTTTTTGTTTCGTTTTTAAAATTGAAGAGTTATATATTAAAAGATTATCCACACATTTCTTTTCAGAAAAATTAAGAGTGCACATATGTATGTAAAAAGAAAAGGAAGAAAACTTTTTGAATTTAAAACTCCAAAAATATAAAAATAATTTACAGATAAAAAGGATTTTCAAAAAAATACTACATTTGAAGTCAAAGAAAAATCTTTAAAAAATAACAAGAAAATAAACAAATAATTAAAAAAAGTCCACTTCGAATAAATTTAAAATGGTTCACATTCTTTACATTTTATTCCATTAAATCATTTGCGTAGACTTAGTGTACGCAATGGACTAAATTCATGACGGTCACATGATACACGTGTTCTATGTTGAATTCAAAACGGACAATAAACTATATAGCTCGTACTTTTTATTCTATTTGTAAAACTTGGGTAAAATTTCAAATTGCATGATTGGGAAAAGATGCTCAAGAGTTATAAAAAGAAATTTCTGCAAAAAGATTTTAAAATTAAAGAAAAAAATGTCTTGTTTTATACATGCACTTTTAAATAAAGTGACAAATATTAATTTTTTAAAAAAAAGTTTCTGTAAAAAGCGTAATTTGGCAACAACGAAGTGCATGAACTGATTTGCTGAAAATAGATAATTGCATTTATCATGACGTCACATGTGTTTTTGAACTTGATTGGCTAAAAACTCGTGGCTTAAAATTATCATGCGATTATGATGTCACATGAATTTAGTCCATTGTTTCAATAATACTGATAGTGATAAGAAGAGGATCATTTTGAAAATAAATCACAAATGTTCACGGGGCCAACTCATTTTCAAACATTGCATTTATTCCAAAACATTAGTCTCGCTATTGAATATATAAAACTGGTCAAATATACTGTTTAATTTTTATATATTTGAAAGATGCTGGCTCTTCTGAATTTTGTGTATGTGTTTTAACTCTTTTATTTCAACTTCTTAGTATAAAAGAATAGTGAAGAAATATTTTTCCAAAAAAGAAATTGTTTTTTAAAATATAATGGAAAATAAAACTCTACACCGTTATCATTAGTACCATACAATTAAATTATAAATTATACAAGGAGTGTTAATTAACAGCTGTATATTGCATTTTATGGAATTGGCATTTTTATTACACATCATATTATATCATTTTAAGTAATAGCTATTATTATTATCATAGAATTTTCTTATAAAAATAAAAATAATTATAAACCTAATATTATATTGTAGAAGGGGAAAATATTGTTAGTAGAATAATTAATTTTTTATAGTGATACATTAGAAAAATTATGTATGACTAATTAATGTTAATTATATATTGTTACGTTTTTAATTGGCTTTCAAATGCAGAAAAAGTCCATGCAATTAACAACATATTATTTTAGAGTATAGATCGTAGTTTCTTCTGAAACTCTGTAATGATTTAGGAAAATTTTGTTGCTTGAGGAAACAAAACGAATCCATAAAAGCTCTGATTCAAAAATCACTCTGGTAATACTATAGCATACTAAGTGTTCTCTTCAATTAATCTCCTTATAGCCTTCTGGATTTTTCCAGGTACATCTATTTCTCCTAAAGTTGGTGACTAATTTTGATAGTATTGTTTATCACCGGCATCTCTCTTACTCAGTTAGCATTTTTGGAAGATGATTCTTTCTTGTCCCACTTACGATCTTTCGGGCCTTTATACCCTTTAGAGATAAAATTCTATTTTTTTTAATACTTATAATTTTGTCTGTCAAGTTAGTGAATATTAACGTCGCACTGTTCAACTACACGAGAGCTTTTGGCGACGGTCCTCGTCATTTTGGACCATGGTCAAGTGACGAAGACAACACCTGAGCTGGCACCTCCCTCTCCTAACTACCACATCACACCAACGGAAGGACCTTTGAACTCTCGAAAGATTTAACGTGCATCTCTTCCCTACACAACGGGTCTTTAGTGGTACTGGGCTAGAACTCATGACATGCCTGCCATAATCCGATACCTTGACCATTCAGCAACCTCGGCCTCATTTTGTGTGTCGAACAATATCGCATCTGGAAGCAAATGTGATTTATTTTAAATTAATTCATACTGCACGGTTTCTTTGGATTATTCTCGCGGCCACGGTGGCCGAGTGGTCTAGGCATCGGATCATGGCTAGCGTGTCATGAGTTCGATACTAGTACCACTGAAGACCCGCCGTGTAGGGAAGCGATGCACGTTAAATCTGTCGAGAGCTCAAACGTCCTCCCGTTGGTGTGGTGTGGTAGTTAGGAGAGGGGTGCCAGCTCAGGTGTCGTCCGCGTCACTTGACCATGGTTCAAAATGATGCGGACCGTCGCCAAAAGCCCTTGTGTTGCTAATCAGTGCGACGTTAATATTCTCTCACTCACTCTCACTTGGATTATTCTCCTTACTTATAACATGTTTTAAATTCAAGAACGAATAAAATGAGGGAAGTCTTAAGTCTGAGACCGGTCTCAGGCTCTCGCCCTCGGTGGGGACCTAGTTTTGTTCTCGACGCTGTCTTAATAAGATCCCGATCCGGATAGTTTTAATAGTCAAATATTATTCCTGTGAATGTTCTCGGAAAAACAGGGAATTTGAAACTGCATGTCAACTGGCAAAAATGGTAAGACTATTATTATGTGACGAGCGTTGTCCATGTCTAGGCTTAGGCCTAATGCCATAAATAATCCTTCAACTCATTGAGTCGAAATGTAGTCATCGGTCGAGCCAGTTGGTGCCTCGGTTTTTGAAATTGTGAGTGGTGCACATTTGTTTCATTTGACAATGCATGCTGTAATTTTAAAGATCTCAAGTACTTTTACATAGGGTCTCGAAGAGTCTTAAGGCGTACCTGAATAGAATAATAAGACACATTATTTCTTAAAAAAACTGCAGTAATATCTTAGATTGGTTATCTCATTTAATAGCTATTTTTCTAAAGTTATTTTTGCGTCAAAAATTCGAGAAATGATCTGTATAAATATGAAACAATTCTGCTTAAATGCGTCCTTGTAATTATTTTATTTCAACTATATTTCATAAAAGGTTTTATCATAATTTTTGCTAAATTATTTAACTCGCATGTTTGATTTATTTAAAATTGCATTTTCTAGCGAAAACTGCAATACAAATTTTTTTTAACGTTTTTATGAAAGGTTTTTGAACAGCAAAACAACATTTATTATTTTTCTGATATTCGTAGAATTTTTAAATAAAACTAGAATCGATAAATATGATTCAGTTTGTAGCAGTTCAAGTAGTTACCAAATTTTTATTTTACGTCTTCGTTCTAAATTTCCAGCCATATTGTTTTAAATACCGTATTTATTAGAATCTAAGCCGCACTTTTTCCCATTGCTTATGTTACTTAAAATCGGGTGTAAGTAAGTTAAGTAAGATTAATCGGTAAAATCTACAGTAATATAAATAATATTACTGAAACAATAGCCCATTTGAAACAACATTTGTTTGTTTGTTTCAAATAGGCTACATTTTTTCAACCAAGCCATTTGCAGACGTCGCAAGTTTCCAAGAGTGAAAGTCATTCCATTGGTGGTGGCATCTTGTGGTGGCTTCCGCAACGACGTTAATGGTGTGACGTTTCAATTTTGTTCAATTGAAACTCTCGTAGGGTGCTTAATATTGCCGTGATTTAGTTTTTCCGAGAATACCAGAGCCAATTTGATACTCAAAGGATCTTTCACATGCCACATAATCATATGACATGCGTGCCTTCTATTTTTGCATCCTGTAACTCTATCGACTCCAGCTGGGATCGAACCCTCAACCTTAGACTTACGAGATGGGCACTTCACCTCGCAGCTGCCGAACCGACTGTACCGTGATCCTAGTTTTCAGTCATTTAAATGATATTTTGGAAACATCTTAAAGAGAACTGAGTGGGGACAATCCAAAAAGGACACTTTGTGTACAAAAGAAACAACAAAAACCAATATACTTTAACAGTAAAGACTGATATTTCTAAAGCATTTTCTGGTCTTTTTAGAACTAAAAAGAGGTGATTTCTTCCAAAGTCTCCAACGCAGGCATTCGAGATCATTTCCCTTCGAAAAAGGTAATCATTGGAAGAGAGAAGAACCTCATCACGTAAAACCTCCCCGAAGAGGAGTTTCGCCCCGGGGCCTGTGTGTTTCTTTCCAAAGAATAGAAAGTTTTTATCTTGGCTCTTGATTGCGTTAACCCTCCTTCATTAGAAATGCCCCCCAACCTTTAATCAGGAAGAAATCTCTCGTGGCTTGCTCCTCATTTGTAGCCAAATTATTCTATTATTCGTATAAATGTTTTCACTGCAGGAATCTGTAAGCGGTAAAAGAGGAAATAGTTTGTATGGTATATTCCGGATCCTCATTTTTATAAAGATGTTTTTTCCGACAACATGTGCTACGGAATAAGAGTTCGGTACAGTTCTTTCAGAACCGAATCGTACACTCTGGAGTTTATTTTTGTAAATAAAAATAAAATTTTAATATATTTCAGCACAAACAATAGCTTTATCTACCAAGTAATTATTGTTTGGGTTGCATACCTTTCCAAATATTCATTATGTTATGTTAAGGATAAATTATAATATCAGTTTCAAATGTATTATTAACAAAGAGTGTATTTTCTGGACTTTGAAAAAAATATCCCCAATTTAAGATGTATTTCAGCACTGAGGGGAAAAAAAGACGGAAAATAAGTATATATAGAAGTCAAATTTTATAATAATGCTCTAAAACTATTTAGAAAAAAAATCATGATCTTGCATTTGTGTCCAAATTTTAAATAATTTGATCATGTTACTTAAAATATTGATAGAGAAACAATTCCAGATTATATTAAATGTAAAGTAATATATTAGTTGACGTAAAACTAAAAAGTTTCTGATTTTTTTCATTGAATTCATAATGAAGCTAGAGGTAAATCGAGCTTGGACTATATATATAAAACGTTTTCTGAAAAACCTTCAAAAAATTAATATTTTGGGAAATTTTTAATGATTTTGACGTAACCAAAAATATATGCTATTTTTAGTTTTGCAATTAAATTTAACATTAAAATATTGTTTTTTAAAGTTTTATCTGAATTATAAGAGGGATTTTGAACGAAAAATCATCGCAGACACATATCAATTTGAGAATAAGGGATATAAACGCTACAAGGAATTACTGTGTGGAAGTTTTAAATACTAAAATAAAACACTAGATGGGAGAAAAATTGCACACTTCTGATTTGAATATTTTCACTTTTTGTTGTCATCGTGTGTTTTATACTGAGATACATATGAAGACGAAAGAAACATGATAGAAGAGAAGAGGACAGAAACATGAAAGATGCATCACAAACACACAAGAATATAGACTTTTATTACAAATGATGATCCCAGGATACAACAGAAGGGGTGCGCTGCTTTGTATTCGAGACGGGAATCCATTTCAGGCGAAAGTCCGACTTCTTTTCCTGAAGATTACATCCATACCTTATTCGGAATTCAAACCCGAGCCCAGTCCGTTATAATCCGAATGTCATATCCACCATACTTCCTGGGCAGCGAATATTTTCAGTTGATAAGCTAAAATAACAGCTTATATTGTATTTTCTTGGTTATTATATTCCATGGTCAGGTAGACTATTATTTTTCCAATGTAATTTTCACTCTCAGTTCAATAATTCAGTTCATCTTTTGGCATTTTGTTTATTTTGTAGACAACGAACATTACATGACTCTGACTCTACAAACCAAACAGTCTACATCTACAAGTCTCTCGCGTGACTTGCAGCGCCATCTATGTAATTAATATTCAATTTACAACAGCTTGTATTATTGTCTAATTGCCGGCTGGGTGGCATAGTTGGTTTGTGCCTGGCCTTGCACGCTTAAGGCTGCAGGTTCGGCCCCCGCCAAATCGGTGTATTTTCATGATTCAGAAAATCGCAGCAGCTATGCCGCATGATTCTGTGGCATGTAAAAGACCCTTGCGTACTTTGGTTTGGTTGATCTCGGCAAAATACACGGCTAAGTACGGTTTTGCAAATGACGCCTCACAATCCGCCAAAAAACACATCTATTACATGACAAGTCAGATGAGGACATGCTTGTCGACGAGGAAGAAGAAGAAGTGAAAGTAGTTACTAGACGCTGGTTATAGTACCGACCAGATACAGAATGTAACATTTTTCAGTCATACTCATTGGACTTAATGGGGGGGGGAGCGAGCGAATATTAACGTAGCACTGTTCAGCTATACAGCTTTTGGTTCAGCTTTTGGCGACGGACCTCGTAGTTTTAATCCATGGTCAAGTGACGAAGATAACACCTGAGCTAGACTTGGTGGGGCAAATCCCCACCAAAATCTATTTACTTTTATTTTTAACACTGACTCTTTTCAAATATATTTTGTGATTTTACATTGAATAATTACAACTCTCTTTTTATAAAACTTTTAAACTATTTTATACTTTTTATGTGTGAACAAGCGTCTGGCGCAGCTTAGTCAAAATTGCCTCTAGTGCCATTACAAACTGTAGGGCGTGGCCTCCTTGGGGGGGGGGTCACGTTAAACTTACATGGCGGTGCCAGCATATTCGAAAATAAAAGATTATTTTTAAAAATTAATAGTTTACTGAAAAAAAGCAACACAAAATACATTTTGACATCATGAAAAATCTACACGCTGCATAATTATTACTATAGAGGTTCGTATTTAAAAATTGGAAAGGAAATGTAACGTAATACTTATTTTATTACTTAAAATATTTATTACTTAAAAGAAACATTTACAAAATTCAACACTTGATCTTGTATGGTTTATAATTAAGGTCTAGCCTTAGCATCAAAGCACATTATTATTGCATTCAATACATTGTTATTCTATGGGGTGGGGGCAGCGTGATGAAAATTATGGTTGAAAATTGGGTCGTAAAAGTTGAAAGTTTGAGAAGCACTACACTAGGAAATGTTTGTATTCAATATGTGTTCACTGACGTTATAAAACTCACTCTCTCAATATTTGTTTCACCTGTTTAAGAAAATCTACCTGATATATTGGAGAAAAACAAAACGAACCTGCCTTTTAATTAGGAAGTCCTATCTTGCATTTGAAAGACGATCAATTCCTTAACAACATATTTTTATTAAAACAAAATATTTTTCCCGTTTGTATCTAACATAAACTGTATGAAAAAAGTGTGTATCATTGTTTAAATATATTATTGAAAACTTAGCGTAAACAGATGTGAGTGGGGTTGGAATTCTCTCCTGCTGTCACACTCTTGTATAAGTTTTTTATATTGCATACAAGATAGTCTGTGGCAAAAGACAAAATGGTCTGCGTACTTCCCTGGTGCTATTTACTTGTGGATCATTAGCGATATTTGTAGTTGAAAAAGTAAGGAGAAAGGAGAAATTTATTCCTACTTCACCTCAACACAAGAATTCGTTCGAATCATAGGCGTAGCTACAACCGTATCAATGATACTGGGCCCGAACTTTGGGGACCTAAAAACGTTGTAGGGCCCCTTCATAGGGCCTCAAGGAACTTTGGTACATGGTCCCTTCAAGACTAGTTCAAATGTTTGACCAAGTATGAGACCACACAGAGTTCAGAGAGCAGACTGTTTGATTTAATTTTGAAGCAACTTATTTAAATTCGATTTATTTTTGTTGACCATCGTCTCTTAAAGGTTAATATCGATTTAATTACAAAATTAGTGATAAATTTTATTTATTTTGAATCTTGTATTTTGTAGGAAATAAAGTAAAAATTCACATGAAAAAATCAAATTTTGGTCGAAGAATATGAAATCGTTCAAACATTAAGACCGAAAGAAAAGTTGAAATTCGTCAGAGATTCGAAATTTTAAAAAAGTATAGAACCTGTTTTACATGAAATGACTGAGCATTTTACTTTATTCGATATATTTTTCATTCATTTTGGATGCTAGGAATTATATTTTAAAATTCTTTCAATTGCACTCTTAAAACTCGATTCAGGTAATTAACGACAGCACCCTTTTAAAATCCATCTTCGAATCAATTACTCACAAAGCAAGTATTTGTAATGAATTAGAAGCATGAATTCATTATTCAACCTTCAAAAGCTGCAAATGAAGGGAAAAAAGAAAAAAAAAAAAACGGAGAGATCTTTATAAGACGTGATAGAAAAGGTATTAAAGAAATCCGTCTAGTTGCCGCCAACATCCATTATTCCAATGACAGTTTAATCCTTCTCTGGAACTCACCCCCTCTACCTTTCATGGTTGTCGACGCAGTAAAGTACACTCCAACTACAAAATGAGCTCCATCGCTTTCTAATCCAAGTACACCCTTCGCTCGCCCCTGGTGGCAGCACGAGGGAGATTTAAATCGAACATCAAGCGGAATTCTTTTGACGATGGATTTACGATCTCATTTAGGGTAGCTTGAAAATCTCGCACCACTCCCCTATCCTAGTTCACTCCCTCGCTCCTTCTCTCTCAAACTGAAAATTACACCCTTCCCCCTTGGAACGAAATCACCCCCCCCCCAAACAGCACCAAGAACCTTGGAGCTGATGCATTTCTAACAAACAAGCCCGCATAAAGGAACGAAGAACAAAGGGTTACTATGGGGGGGGGGAACTTCTCGCCAGTTAATCGCCAAAGTAATTAAAAATAATTCTTAATTGTTGTTGGGAGTTTTTTCCTGACCACTTCATTTAGCTGTGGATATGGTTTGTTGTGGGAAGTTCCTATAAGCACTAAAATGCTTTCCTAATTAATTCGATTATTTTTTTTTATCCTATATTTAATCAGGGAGCGTTGATTGGATGGATAATGATGGATTTCGAATTTGATGGATTTAAACTAGAGATTAATAAAGAGGAGATTTAATTTCATGTGGCATCTCGCTCTCTCATATTTAAGTCACGATTGAATGTTTATGAGGACAGGTTGCTGCATTTTTTAAAGTTCGTACACAATACCGTGTTTACATAAAATTTTTGTTTTATCAAAATTTACACGTTCACGGAAAAACCCTACTAAAATCTTTATTATATAATTTTGGTATTTTTTCTGAATGTTTTAAATTCCGGTAAACGAGTAAAAAAGTTCTTAAATTCTTAACTGGTAATGTTTTTCTTGTCGGGGGTTCGAATCCAGGTGCAACTTAAGACCCGCCGTATTCAAGAACTAATGCTTCTATTAAATCTTGAAGTGTTTTCTTTGATGTCGAGTGGAAATTTGGAGAGTGGAGGTTAGTTCAATTGATCGTGGTTCAAAGTAGCAGAGTCCAACACTAATAGTCCTCGTAATTGCTTCGAAGTGCCCCGTAAATAAATAATCCATCTGAATACACAGTAGGAAACCAGGGCGCTGACTCATGATCTGATCGCGGTTGAAAATTATGAAACATATCGGCTATAAATTTGGAACTGTGTTATGTCAGGCAAAAATGTCTATGGAGTCGAAAGTGTCAGTAATACAACAAACATCTTTCATTTTTCTTTTTAACATCACGTGAATACTCTAACCTATTATTTCTTGAAGAAGTTTGATTTCTTTTTTTTTATAAGTTTACTTATATCTTCTACTTTAATTTACCCTTTCAGTGACACCATATTTTTCAATCATCTTTAACTAATGCCTTATATTCTCGTTATTTCCAAGTATTGTAGCGTGCAGGATTGGTGCATGCTAAATGTATGGGGAGAGTGAATGTGTAATTGCATTGTAGTCTAAAGCAATAAAGGCTATTAGGAGCAAATCTAATTTTGAGCCTCAATCAAGTAACGAGTATGACACTTGAGCTGTCGACCCCATCTCCAAAATACCATCCATATCATACTACGCCATCCAGAGAGGACTTAAAGTCTGGACAGATTTAATGTACAACAGCCCGTCTACGCAATGAGCTTTTTGTGGCACTTGTAGTTCATCTTCACACTAGTATGGCATGGATGTGGAAAGTAGAGTGCCAGCTGAGTTGATTATTGTGTAGCCGTGGTAACCTATAGTGGTCAAGGTAACGGACTCATGGACGGCATGTCATGAGTTCGAGCCTAGGACCCACCGTGTAACGATTCACGTCAAATCTTTTGAATCTCAAGCGTCCTCCTGTTGGTGTGATGTGAAGTTTGGAGAGAGGGTGCCAGCTTAGGTGTTGTCCTCGTCATGGTTCCAAATGACGAGGTTCGTAGCCAAATGCCCTCGAATAGCTGAATAGCGTGACGTTCATTTTCACTCACTCACTCACTCAAATAATTGTCCTTTTACCAATCCAATTGCTTCTATTTTGATGTCTACCGTCAGTGGACACAGTAGCGTTATTGGCGTGGCCTAAATTGTTTTTTTTTATTATCGAGAAGTGGGTTTGAATGCCGGGACATTGCAAAACCACCGTGTAGAGCATAGGTTCCCAACCTTTTTTGAGCTTGCGCCCCCTTTTCTAGTGAACATTTCAATACCACCCCCTCCCACTCTAGAGAAATAAGAGTGTACATAAAACATGGTGAAAACAAAAGTCAAGTTTTAAAAAATATCCTATTACTAAAAGTATATTTTTCAATTTCATTTTTTTCTAAGGCTCCAAATTTTCACTTGCGAACCTGAAATATCTATTGCCAAAAATATATTTAAATGTGTAATATTATATATTTTAGTCATAGGTAAGATATTGTTGGAATTGAAATGCTACTGAATTTCTTCTTCATTTAAAAGTGTGCAATAAAAGTTTTAGCTTATCTGTTATAAAGACAGGCAGGGGTTTGATGATACAAATTAATTCATAATGAGCTATTACTTTCAAAATAAATATAAATTGACAGTTTCAGCGTTTAAGGAATCACGTTAATTCCTGGTTAACATATTTAATTATATTTCTTGGATAATATACATAATGAAAAGTCGTGGATGAAACATTTTTCATACTGCTCACAGACAAAGGCAACACGCATACTACAGAAATTAAAAAATGCATTATATCATTTAATTAAATGTAGATGTGAATGTCACATGTAATCTTTAAGTTTTTTATCCACTTCCCGAACTACCGAAATATGTGAATTTTCGTACATGTGATATAGAAATGATTTAAATACATACAATCACAACATAAGGTAAACAGTATTAAAGTTTACTTTTGTTAGTACATAATCAGTGTGTTTTTTAAGACTTTTTTGGTTAATCTGCCCAAGCCCCTCCGTGCCATCTCAACGCCCCCTAATTTTCTCTGGGTCTTTTACCGCCCCCCTGAAAGCCTCAAACACCCACAAGGGGGCGTTATCGCCCATGTTGAGAACCTATGGTGTAGAGGAATCGATGTGCTTTATATCTCTCAAGAATTGAAATGTGCTCTTTAAAGTGATGTGGACGTTTTGAGAGTGGCCTAACAACTCATTTGTCATCCTCGTCACTTTATCATAGAAATAACGGCCTAGTTTTTCACAATCCTCGTATTTCTATGAAGTATGACGTAACAAGCAATCTGAATTCGGCTATGTTGTTTTGAAGAATCAAGCATCCACATAATATCTATTGCTTTAAAAATAGAAGTCAACGCGCGCGCGAGTAGATCACAAGCTGTAACCTGATTAAACCCCCCTCTTCTCCCATGATTTTGGTGGGTTATCATCATTGTATGGGGAAAGATATTATGTAAGACACATGTTGCGCATATTGAGTTTTAATGCTTTCATTTTTGTTAAATAAAGTGGCCAGATGTTGTTTTTGTAACAATTAGTACACACCAGCAGAAAACTGTTTGAATAGTGCTATATGTGTGTGCGTGCCGTCCTCGAATGCGTTTCGATGAGAGCAAAAGCTGTAAATAAAAGCCTTAAGTACAAAATAAAGGTATTATTTCAATTGGCTGTCTAGACGTTAGCTCCTTCGCCCTTTCACTTATAATCTGATTTAGATAGACGAAAAGCTTTCCACAAAGGGAAGATGGTGCGAAATTTTCCCTATTATCTAATAAAGGCACTATATTAGCAATTTGTTGGCGATTTATTCAGTGAAAGTTAATATAAAGTGAATTTCGGGATGTGAGTTATTGCTTCTCTATAAAATATAAAGATTTACAGGAACGTGAACATTTTACTCTATTTTTCTTATTTTTCAGCAGCAAAAGTTTTTAATGGATATATTATGTATTATCAAAAATTCGTTGATGTATTAAGTCGGAGCAAAAATGCAAATACTTATTTTTATTTAATACAATTATGTCTCAGTAAGAGTAACACGGCTGCATAACATTCGAAAATCTAATAGAACGAACTGCTTATGTCGTATATTGCAATTTTCATTGAAACATAATTAATGTTTGCCTTTAAAAATGTTTTCTTCATGGATTGAACTTTGAGTTTTGTATCGAGTTAGGGTACCATTAAAGATCTTACATCTAGAAGGATAGATGTTAAATCTGTCGAGTCTTGCGTTGCCGTGGTGTGGAAGTTAAAAGTGTTGGGTTAGAACTTAGGTTTCATACACGCCACTTGACCGACTTCAAAAATTAAGATGTCCGTTCTCACTTTGGATACTGTAGCCTAGAAGGAAACGTAATGGACTTGTCGTAGGCGTGTCATGAGTTCGAGCCTAGTACCGCTGAAGACTTGCCGAATAAGGGAGAGATACACGTGAATACTATCAAGGCTCAAACATCTTACCGTTGATTTGGTGCGGAAGTTAGAAGAGGGATTCCAGCTCAAGTGTCGTCATCGTCACTTGACCACGACTCAAAATTACGAGGTCCGTCGCCAAAAGCCATCGAGTAGTTGACTATGTGACGTTCATATTCACTCATTCACAGTTCGTACCCACTAGGTCCCTTATTGCTGGGAATTGTGCCGTTAATAAACTATACAACACATGTGCTTTGTATTTTGTCTGTGTGATTCTTTTAATTATACACACTACTGCTCGTGACAATACATAATTATGAACTACGGTCAAGTGACAAAGTCAAAACGAAGCTGGAAGTTCCCCTCCTTATTTGGAGCCGTCGTTTTCGAAACATTGTTCCACTGAAGACCCACCGTAAGGAGGGGGCTGATGTGTGTTAAATATTTCGAGACTCAAAGTCCTCCCTTTGGCAAGATGTGGAAGTTCGGAGAGGAAAGAGTCAGTTCATGTGTAGTCCTCATCTCTTCAACTTGGTTTAAAAGTACAAAGTCCGTGCCTAATAGCCCTCATGTTTCTTTAGTGCGGCGTAAGTTATAATAACATCAAAGCTCCTTCCTTACTCATCGCTTCCTACGTGAAGACTTTTTGTCTCAGGAATTTGAGTGCATCAGCTTCATTGCATCTCAAATATTTTATTTAGAATTTATATTGGAGTAATTAGATTTTAATAAGCACGAGATCGCAATTGCCGTTACATTGCCGACAGTACTTGTGTAAATTTTGGTGTATAATTTCTGATTCCTTCTCACGGTCAGATTGTCACGTGGCGATAAAATATTTAGCAATTTTGCTTGATAGTTAACGAAGTGGCAAGAAGTTTGTTGGTGATGGACCACGTATTTTTTATCCATGATCAAGTGAAGAGAACAACAAATGAGCTATTTCCAAGGTCCACAGCTCAAAATTACGAGGTACCTAGTTAAAACTTAACTTCACCCTCTCCTCACAATTAGTATACTAAATTGAAAATAATTAAGGTAAATTTTCAGAAAAATTGATCCGCTATCAAAAATGTTTAAGGGCTTAAAACAGGTGACGCGGCGTGTTTATCCGGTAAGACAGAATCCGGGTCCTTTGGATCCGAAACCGAGTAACTTAACCACTACACCAAAATGATCACCATGGTGCGGAGGTTGTTACTGGCTTATATAGATTATATCACTACACAAGCAATGAAAATTCTACTGGTTTTAAGTAGAGAGATACGAAAGTTAAACAGTGGAAGGCAGAGCGGATAAAAAAGGAACATAAGAAATGAGTTCCCATTTTGAGAGGGGGTGCACAAGGCTGGTTGGCTCTTTCTTTAACTGAACTGGTACCCCATTTTATATATCTCATCAAATTTAATGTGCATCACTTCCTCTACTCTGTGGCTCTTTAGTTGGAACCAGAACACGAACCGACGACACGACAAATAAAATTTCTATCACGAGACCACGATAATAAACATTTGGCTCCCCTTATTGATGCGTAAAATTAATGACTCTTTTGAGTTCTGATTTCACAAAAAACCCTACCGTGTGGTGAATTGTCGTCTGTAAACTGGACGTGAGGGTGGTTGTTTCCCGAGGGATCGGTTGTAGCTCTAAACCCTCTTCGGGTGAGCTCGGTTCCTCTGGGCATGCATCATCATCATCCCGCTAGATAAAAGATATGTAAAGTAAGGTTCTGACCCAATGTCATCCTCGATACAGGTTTGTAATCCTAACCGCATAATTGACGATTAAAAGTTCGCCATTCACTCCCTAAAGCCACCTTTTTGACTCAGGCGCGTGCATGTGGTGTACTGGGGAAAAGGAAATACACACACATCTAAAGCAAATACTTTCTAAACATTGTCTGGGTTATTTTATTATATTCCAAAGGCCTTCGAAATAATTGTATTGATATACGCGCTAAGAAAAGAATTACTTTTCGGAAGAACGAATAGATACGTCCGGGTCGCATAACGGACCAGTTGGATCTCACGGAAATATCGTTGGTGATATTTAAGGGGTTAATGTTCTTTCTCATATGCAGGTCCCCAACCCCTTTAAAAACCCAACTCTTTATATCTGATTTTGGAAAATTCCTGTCATGTGAAATAATAAAAACTGATGCAATTTGAATGATGCGTTACGTGAATTAGATGAGTAAGATAATGTTGTCTAGTCTTAACTTCCTTGTTTACTTTAAAAAAATAAAGTAAACAAGATATGACAGCAATTCAAAAAGGTATAAAATGACGTGAATCGTTTATGTTAAATTTCCTAATATTCTAACTATTTCCAAATATTCCAATGAATTGGAATACTTGAAATATTATTAACTATATCCATAACTATTAATGTGTGATCCATCCCAAGCCTTAAATATATTTTAATCACGTTTATATAAACATGAACTGTTCTGCCTAGCACTTTAATCTTCGTAACTAATTAAAAATCACCCCTTCCTCTTCCTTAAAGGATTTACCAAGTTTATTACATTGTATATCTCCTCTCTCGTAGTTTATAGACAATGTTCTTTATCACTTGTTTTTAATTAAATGAAAATGTTTGAGAGATCTTGATTATATTCCTAGTTCACTAGTTGTCAGTTGCGGACGCTCGGTTACACTTCTATTAAAGATATTGGTTAGGGAATTCACTGTCATGATTTCGAAAGTAAATTACAGTTGATGTTTTAAAAACATACTTTTATATGCCTCATATAATATTTTATACTATATTTTATAAAGCTAAAATAGAGAGAAATATATTAACTGTTTATTTCCAGTGGGAAGGGGGGGGGAATAGTCGAGTAATGATGGTTGTAAACTCTCAGCTGACGTGGATTCTGTTGAATCGTGGGTTTGAGTCATTGTGCCACTTACATCCATTGGCCTTGGCAGCTTAGTGGTCAAGGTAACGGACTCGTGGTTGACGTGTCATGAGTTCTAGACCTCTGAAGACTTACCCTATAGAGAAGCGATACTCAACCTGCGACCCTTCGAGCTTTTTTAAGTGGCCCGGTCATGGCCTACCGCTCTGAGAAATTCCTTATTTAAGAACAAAGTATAAAAAATTTGATGGGAAAGTCTTTGTCAAGAAATCATATATATCAACTTTGCTTTTTGCTGTCAATGGCGTACGGGTGCCAATTAATATTCTTTTTCCTTTTGTAATGGTTACGGCTAGTGATAACAGCGATTTTTGATCAGTGGAGTAGCGACAATTTTATCGGTGGAACTAATTTTTAACTATCTTTCATATCTTGCAAGTGCAAAATGTTCGAAGAAAATACATCGTTGCACGATTACTGGGAAGTTGACTAATTTTTGTAATGAAAAACAAATATGGATCAGTAATTGTTTGATTTGTTACGCTCGCGAAAGTGCTATATTTAAAAAAAAACAATACTAAATTAATCATTCAATGGCACTTTTCCTCGAAGATCTCATTTCAAGAGGTGATAAATATGCAATCTTGAATAACCTTTGCAACCGCAACAAAGTGTTTTGTCAGTGGTAATGTCACAGTGGTAATAAAGACATCCTATGAAGTTTGTTATATTATTGGTAATCATACGAAACTCTGTTTACTTGATGCAGAAATTGTGAAGAGGAGTGTTTCTTAAATGTTTGCGCTTCTAATTTAGAAAAAATAAAAAAAATATTAAAAAAAATAATTATTAAAAAAAGCAAAACAGGCTATATAATATATTTTTTATCAATTTCCATATTTTAAATTTTTAATGTTATCTTTGTCTTAAAGCATTTCTCCCCATCCACCTACCATTTTATCCACATGTTGCGGCCTGCGAGAAATAGCTAACATATGAATGCGGTTCGCATGATATAGCTGACATATTTATGCGGCCCGGCAGAAAAAAAAAAGGTTGAGTACCCCTGGTGTAGAGGGTGCCACTGCACATTGTATCTGTAAGGGCTCAATATCCCTCCTGGTGTGGTGTAGAAGTTAGAATATGGGATGGCAGCTCGAGTGTCGTCCTCGTCAATGGACCATGGTGTAAAATTACGATGTTCGTCACCAAAGACCTCGAGTAGCTACAATATTCACTCATAAAGTCACACCACTAAATATCCCCATAATCCTTTACATTTGAGTAACTCAAACGCTCGACTGGGACTTAATCCACATCACATTTAACGTGCGTTAGCCATTTTTAAATTGAATGTCGGTCTCTGTATGGAAGCAATTTTGATTAATTGAATGCAAAATTATTAGTTGAGCAATTTAGTAATAGTCAAAACAATATATTCCCATTTTGGTTACAAAGAATATAATTTAAATATTAAGAGTGCAAGATAATCAATATATTATGAATCATGTTTAAAATTTCAAGTAGCTTGTCTTTTTATCAGTTGGCACATCGTTTTTAATGTAATAATAAAATGTGATTAATCATGTTCTTTTTATTAAATGAAAACATAAAGTTTTGAGCAAAGAAAGGAATTCTTTTAAGTATATGAAAATAAATGACGTTATTATAGGGAAATACTACTACGGGACATGCCATTATCTTTGATAGACGAGCTCACCGCTTGTTAGAGTATAAGTTAGAAAAAACAAAACGTCACTTTAATATTAACTATGAAAATAATTTATCGGTCAGACTGATACATTTTGAGCTGTGAAGAATTAACAGAATAACTGTACTGGGGTGTAAAATCATCGGTTGAGTTCCCACACTGCGTTACTTCACCGATTTATCCGAACTGACAAACGTCCAAACTTATTAATAACATGTCCAAATACTAATGTCCTTCAAAACAATCAGAGAACTGCAATCGATCTTGTCCCTACAAACACTTGTGACCGTCCCACCCTGCCCGATGACTGCAATTTCCTCCGAAATGAACAGTGAATTTATTTTAAACGTCCAATCTGTGAAAACCAACCATCCAAAACTCCGTCGAATATATGATCTAAGTACAATAACGCACAGCAGCGTGTGGCGCCATCTATCAGCAGTGAGAAGAGAAACGATGTTCTCGGGCCTGTGAGATGTAAGAGTCTGTCTACTCGTGATTCAATAAAGGTGTTATAAATTACCACTCAGCGGAATTATTTCTCGCTACTGGGAACTTTAAAGCTGATTTTGGTGCTCCGGCTGCGAATGTAGCGGTTGGGGGTGGCATCTAATTCGTTACCTCTCCGGTCCCGACACAATCCGGTCGATGGACTTACGATTGTTTCGCCGAGAAATTGGGGTCTTCGAAATTTAAAAGTTTTTTTCTTGTTTTCATCAAATCTAATCATTTTGGCTGAGTTTTTGTTATTTATTAAATTGGATTTGATAGTCCTGGTTTTTTCTGTCACTGATGAATGAACCTCTTTTAAATTTGTGAATTGAGAGGGAAATTTGGAAATTTTATATAAATAAATTGGTCATTTATTTTGACCTCTGAATATTTATATGAAAACTGATATATTTTATTTGTCAGAATTAAATCCTCTGACATCCGTGTTTGATGAGAGAAGATGCCATGGTTGGCGGGGGAATGGAGACAGGTAGCCTGTTCGGGCTATACATCTTTCTTCGTGTAACAGGACCGATGCAAATTCTGTGACGTGGTGGATTTCTCGGGCTATGATGAGACTCTAAAGATGCTTTATTTTTTTTATTTAACCACTAACACACAGGATTACTAACAAACACAACACAAAATAACTAAATTATACAGATTTTAGAAAATTAATAAATTTGCGAGAGTTGTTGACCAGTTATTTAGAAGAAAGGAAAAAAAGAGCCAGGACGGCATCCATCACATCTGCCTTTGGCAAATGCAAAATCTCCACACTTAGCTACCTGGTGGAGCTTACAAACCTCTCTATTCGAGGTACAATCACATAATCTTCTGGTGTAGCACAGGCGCAGTCTAGCGTTCTAGAATACTGTTTACAAATCGTTACATTTCAATCTGTCAGGAAATAAAAGTCCTCCCGTTAAATATAGAAGATTGTTGTGATCTCGTCACTCAAAACTCCGTTTTTGAATGTCTCACCGATTGTTTTGATTGAAATATTGCTTAAAGAGTTCAATAAACATCCAATCAATTGTACTAACATTAGTATTAGAATTACGCTCCTTAAGTGTCAAAATGTCCTTGGAAATTACATGTGGCCGATCTTGTTATTTTGAACATAGGTGCACCAATATGCATCCCGTAGGAAACGTGGAGCCAAGTGGCTCTTGTAGCCATGCACTAGAATCCTGATGTGACTTAAGACCCGCCGTGGTTGCTCGTTAAATGTCGAAGCGTTTCCGCAGCGGGGAAGTGTGGAGAGTGGTTAGGGTTAACTTCGACGCTTCACCATGCCTCAATAAAGTCCGTGGTCACTAGCCCCTTTTTGCTCCTCCCCCCTAGCTTTTAACTGTATATTTATTTTTCCTTACAGTATATTTTAAAACTGTAATTCTCGCCATACGGTTTATTAATACTTGCTTGTGAATTATGGAAGCTTGTCTTTGTGTACACCTGTAAGAACGGTAAGAATTTTGATCAATACAGGCTGATTGCGGAGGGTTTATTTCCTTGGATACTGCTTCACAGCTCTAAGCCCGAGGTGGGGATAAAGTCGATCGCGATCGACTGGTGGACAGCCAAGACACTTTAGGGTGACCACCTTCTAGAAGACCTAATAATCATTCCATCATGCGAAAGTTCAGAAATATCGTATTTATTCGAATCTAAACCGCCATCGATTGTAAGCTGCACCCCAAATTCTCAACAAAATTTTGTGAAAATTGAAAAATAGTCTAAAATGATTTATCAAAATCCAATTTTACAAAATTAAAATAAATTTCAAAGGAAAACTAATAAGAAGAGAATAATTAATTATTCTATCAGTATTATAAACTTTTAAATACATGCATGAAGCTGTGTAATTGCTCTAAATACCCCATCCAACCATTTTTTTTCTTCGTTTCTAAGCTACGCCCGATTTTCAGTTGCATTACCATTGGAAAAAAGTGCGGCTTAGATTCAAGTAAATACGGCATTTTAAAAGATACGGAGGGAAAAAAATCGAATCATAGGAGAAAATTTCGTTGAATAGGAAATGCACTTCGCTATTTGGAGGTAATTTTACGAAGAAAATCGGAAAATGTTCTTGGTTCCAGGAAAAAGTTCAATAATTAGAAAACTTCGAAAATATAGGTTCGTAAAATGGAGATCCGACTGTATTGTATACTTTTTTTAGCTCACTACATCTACGCCACTGGGTGGACCGCAACACCTTGAAAAAATTAGCAGTAGCCCGTACCCTGGAAAAGTCTGCCCTCCCCTGCTCTAAGCCAATGCTTCTCAAATTTTCAATATTTGAGACTCAATCTTCAGTTATAATTTCATAGTGATTTTCATAGTTCCCCTTCCATATAAATAAAAATGCATTGAATTTTTTTCAATGATACTATAACTTGACGCTAAAGCTACAATACGACTTTTACCTCTTATCAAGGATACATATACGTCAACCGGAGCGTTAAATGCCTTGGACGTATATTTACGTCTTTCCGAAGTAGGATCTTTTCTGTGCACTTCAATCCATAAAATTATTCCGAAGGCTTTGAAACGCAATAAAAGGACCTTAACAGTGTTTGCGAAGGATTTACTTACACCAGAAGATTTTCTTATGTATTTCTTTTCTTCCCCACGCGTCCCAACGCATCACATATAAACTTAGAAAACGGAGGCATTTTTCTTTTATTGAGAACATTTATTAACCCCGTGCACCACTCAATGTATCACACGGAGGCTTACAACACAAAGGAAAGAAGAAGGAATTACATTACAAAAATCCCTGCCTTCTTCTGGATTCGAACCCAGGCCCTGCGGCACCGAGTCACTAACCACTGTACCGGATGAGCGGCAAACGGAGGCATTGGGGAGCGAATTGCGTAACTTTTAATCGGCGTTTAATTTATTTTCTACAAACCCCACAAATTATCAAGATAAGTGTTAATCTTTGCCTTACTTGATATATGACAAGCCCATGGGGGCACTGCTAAGTATTAAACTTCCTCTTTTAACTTAGTATTGTTAAATTAATTTTTTTTTTCACTAATGGGTGGTGGGTCGGTATATTCTACCTTTGGAAACCTAGTACATTCCCCAGGAGCTGGTATCACTTTTTATTGCGACACCGTTTTGAATTAAATACGAGATACATTGTATGCAGTACTGATATATTTATAAGTGTATTATATCAGTGTAAATGTTAATTTTATTTTTTATTATGTCAGGATGTATTTTGTTTACTTTCAGTTAGTTCATATATTTTTAACAATAATCATTCGTTTCCAACTTTTTGATATGAGCAATATATTTAGATTTATCACGCCCCACAGTTTAAGAAACGCTGCCCTAAGCCCTTTCGGGTATTCTGCCTATAGTCCTCGTGTTGTTTTGATACACGACTTTAATAAACAATCGATTAAAATTTTAAAAAAGTGCAGAGTGTTCTGCATGCATAATGGATCTCAAATGGACCTTTAAAGTACTAAATTAATTTTCTGGAAATGCTTTTTCCATGAATAGTATGAAGCAGTGAAAACTTTGGTTAAAGTAGAATCTGACTTATGGCATTCAAGTTTATAAAACACCTTCTATGATCCCATAAAATTGTCTTTGGCAGAAATTTAATTTAAAATACACAATCCAGTCACGTGTGGCTTCCGCTTGGAGTGGTGCCGCGCACGAGAAAACTGGACTGCAGTGGAATGGAACCAGGTCGTCTTTAGCGACGATTCCAGATTCAATCTCAGCAGTGATTACAATCGTGTTCGTGTGTGAAGACCCCGTGAAGAACGCCTCAATCCTGCCTTTGTTTTACAGCGACAAACAACTCTCATAGCTGGTGGGATGATATGGGGTGTCATTGCTCACAGAACATGGTCACCCGTAGTATTGATCCGTGGCACCATGACAGCCCAGCGGTATGTCCATGACATCGTGCTACCACATGTGTTGCCACTCACGCAACGGTCCGCAGGAGCCATTTTTCAACAAAACAATGATCGGACTCATACGGCAAGGGTGTCAAAAAACTGTCTCCGCATTGTTACTTCCGTTCCTTGGCCTCCCTTATCCCCAGATTTATTTCCAATCGAGCATATCTCGGATCATTTAGGAAGGTCAGTTGTACATCTCACGAGTTTGAACGAACTAGATGCAAGGTTACAGCAAATATGGAACGAAAAATCTCAAGACATCATACAGAACTTGTATGCTATAATGTATTGCATCGTGTATTCACGCTAGAGGGGGTTCAATAAGGTATTAAATCCTCCGTTCTTTTGCCTTTTTCTCTGAAATAAATGATCCCTTTTCTTTGATTTTCTAATAATTTACTTACATCAAAGTAGTCATTACGTATGTAAAATTTCGCTTCATTTTGACGATTCCTCCTTGGTGCGCTATTTTTTTTATCCATGAGTTTATATATATATATATACAAGGGTGATCAAATGAAAAGGTACGAAACGACACGGTGGGTACAAATATAGACTTTATTCAAAATATACACCATAGGCCTGAGCACAACGATCCCACTGATGAACAAGCCGCAGGATTCCTTGTTCCCAGAATTCCTGTGGCTGTGACGAGACCCAGTCCTTCACAGTGTCCTTGAGTACGTCGTCCGAGTTGAAGCGCTTTTCTTTCAGGTGTTTCTTCAGTGGACCAAACACATGGAAATCGCAGGGTAACATGTCCGGACTGTAGGACGGATGGTGCAACGTTTCCCATTTGAACTTGTCCAGTTCCATTTGTGTGACTCTGGAGACGTGTGGACGCGCGTTATCATGGAGCAGAACCACACCCTCCGTGAGCAGCCCCGGTCTTTTGTTCTTGATGGACCTGCGTAGGCGTCGGAGTGTCTCACAGTACTCATCGGAGTTAATGCTTTTTCTGTGCTCGAGTAATTCTGTGCTCGCATCATTTGGACGCCACTTTTTATAAGAGCCTTTGCTCTCTCCTGCGCATGCGGGCACCCGCGCATGATCCGATCCCAGTCAGAGTCTCCAATGGCATCCCGAGATGTCTCGCTACATTCTCCCTTGGCGGAATATGCAAATATTTAACTGTTTTATTTTTATGTCGTTTCGTACCTTTTCATTTGATTACCCCTTGTATATATATATATATATATATATATACAAATTCTTTATAAACCTAAGATAACTAGTCTCAAGATAGTAATAGTAAAAATTATATTAGCAATAGTGATCTGTAGCAAACTCCTGGTCTAGATTTAAACAAAGTTTTGCGCCTAGCCAACCTTCACCTGTGTTTATATATAATTTGTGCCATAGAGAAAGTAAGAAATGTCAAGAGAATTTTTAGCTATTAAAATAAAACCACAATCTATTAATATAAAACGATAAAATTATAGCTTTTTTTATTTCTAGTATATTTTAAAAACAATTAGATGAAAAAAACTTACCACGTGAGTACAGTAATAACCATTTTTCCCGCATGACAGAAAGGAGTATATCAGTAACGCATAAAATTAGTTAGTTATGTTAAAATAACATTATATATAAACATTTAAAAACTCTAAATATTGTATTAAAATTTATAGAAAATAAAAGTACAACCCATACATATGCAATTAATTTTATATAAAATATACTGTTATTAATTTATTTAGCCTGTGGCGCCATATATTTATTAACTGTACTACTAATTAAAATGCTACTGTTGTTACAATATTAATTACTCTAAGAACTAATAGATATATAAATGTAAATAATATTAGCAGGGTATCCATGTTCAATTTAATGTTTGATAAAGTTATTAAAATTTAAATATATATTAAATTTATCACTAACTAATACTGTATTATGATAAATATAATTGAAAATAATATTTCTACATATAGATATAGATAAATTTGAATTCCAGTATGGCACTTTAAGAATATTAAAATTAAAATAATCTCTTTTATCGTAAATATTACTATGTAATTTATAATCCTTAACATACATTGATACATCCAAGTAATTAGTTTTTACTGGATTACTATTACTTTTAAATAAGTTTAAGTAACTAGGATAAAAAGTAATATTAGGTCAACATTATTATTTTTACCAAAAATAATTAGATCATCTGTATATCTAATAAATTATAGTTTGAAAAAAAACAAAAAAAACACGCTTTTATACTGAATCGAACTAAAAAGTTAAAAAATAATTCTGAATAAAGAATAAAATGATTTACGAGAAAATGAATGTCATTGGGGTAAAAGCGTGGGGTGCTTTGAACTACATTTTTACACTAATTCAGATTTTCGGAATAGAAGTTAGGAAATATAACAATTGATACATTTATAGAACACCCCACGCTTTTATTATGGTAAAAAATTGCTAACACACACCCACCCTCCACTTGCTCAGATACAGAATACTTTTTTTTTGTTTTATTTCTATTAACCACAAGTGTTTTTTATTCCTGCATATAATTAGCTTTAAATTCAAAACACTCGCTTCAGGGTTAGACCTTATTCTTTTAGTCGCTAAATCTGAAATTAGTCGCCAAATCTGGAAATGATTTATGAAATTACTCGCCATATCTGAAAATGGTATACGGAACTAGTCGCCAAATTTAAAAATGATATATGCAATAAGTTGCCAAATCTGGAAGGGGTATATGGTATTGTCGCCAAATGTAATTATCTTTATTCCTGACGATCCTGAAGAGGACAATGTAACAAAATTATGAAATTATTGTATTGTCATCGGTCCTTGACATGTGTGCGAAATTTCGAATGAATTCGATATTTTTAATTGGGTAAAAATCGAGTTCTAAGATTCCGTTACATGCAAGTGAAACTTATAAAAGCGTGTTAAAAATATAATAATCATCAGGTTATAATTACTATGATTTTAGAAAATTATCCTTATAATATCATTGATATGAATGGTATTAAAAAGACCTTCAAAATCATAACTATGAGCTGAATAAATATTTTTATTTTTAAAAAAAGCTATAATATCTTTATCTTTTTTTCTCTATATATAATTCATAAATATACACAAAATAGTCATAAACCTAAAAAAACTAATCATGATAGTAAAAAGTATTAGCCACAGTATTACTAATATATATATATATGTGTGTGTGTATGTATGTATATATGTATAGATATGTTTATATATACTATATGTGTGTGTGTATGTATATATGTATAAATATGTTTATATATATATATATATATGTGTGTGTATGTATATATGTATAGATATGTTTATATATATATATATATAGAGAGAGAGAGAGAGAGAGAAAGGTCTTTTTCATTATTTATTTTTTGCTATTTTTCTTAAACTCCAATTTCCATCTCTTTTATCCTTGTAGGAAGTAAAATTTTGTTTCTTATTATTTTATTTCATTTTATTATACTATATATATATATATATATATATATATATATATATATTTATACATATATATATTTCTGTAAATTTTTAACAAAAATCCTTTAACTAAACACAAACTGCACAAGAAAATTTCCGTCTAAAACTATGAAAACCCTTTGCTCTAAATTCTTTTCATCAATGTGTTCGTATTTATTCGAAAACAAATAATTTTTTCCTACCTCATTCGCGTCCTACAACCGTGGCTATCCACATGCTCGTCGCTCCTTTTATTTACAAGCGAATGGAACTGAGGAATGCAGTGAGATGATTAATTAAGAATTGAAAGTTATTTTACCCGAAATTTCGTGCTTGGGTGCGATTAGCGGAATCCTGGAGTGTTACGCCCTTTAAACACACACCGCCCTCGCCTAATATATCTTTCATTCAGGTAGTAAAATTCTACCGGTGGAATTTATAATGAGACCCAACCTTCGCAATTACAGTTCTCTTCATTAAACCGCAAGAAGGAGAGTTTTTTTTAAATCCTTGTCTGAGCCAAGAACCTTATTTTTAACTTCGCTAAACGGATTTAAAAACTTCCGAGGATCCTACGAACTCGATGATAGAGCTTTGAAATAACTCCTCTGTAAAAATGAATGAAGTCTAATGGAAAGAGAAAGAAAAAAAAAATGGCGCCTGTATATATAAAGATTTATGATTTTATCCTATTCAGGTTTCTGTCACTTTGCTTATTTTTTCCCCACTTAAATTGAATTTTGTTTAAGTCCACTCTGTTTGTTTTAATTGTTTAAAAAATTGTCTGCAGGTACTAAATTTGAATATAACTTTGAATAGAATATATTTTTTTAAAAAATTGTGCGTGGTCTTATGACTGCCCAATAAAAGTGAAAACTTCTGATTTATTCTGGGCAAGAAAATCTAGAAGCTCTGATGTACTACATTTTCCTTTACGACATTTTTGCATATGGTCGTTAAGTAGTCATCTTTTTCGTGGCCAATTCATCACTGGATTTGCTTATTTCATCTATTTTCTGTAAAGAGCAACGTTTAAATAATTAGGCATTTTTATATATTTATATATGAGTATACGCGATTTAAATCTCAATCCATAAACTTCATTTTATATCATGTTACCAATACCATTACGATAATACGAAACTACCGTTTTTATAGCTTATATACCACCGCGTATTATGTAAGCCTAGGAAAACTTATGCCCTAAGAGCTATAAGTTTAACAAAAGATTAAATTTTTTCTTAAAATTATCTAAGTAAACAAAATGAGAGGGTTCGTACATTTTCACAATTAATGTTTTTATTTTTTCGAAAAATCTCTAAGTTGTCCTCAATAATATAAATCAAAATATTGGGAAATTTCTCGTCAAATAACTTCATTAAAATTTCAGATTTTAATTCTTTTGACACATATTTGTGCTTAAATGCTCTTTCTTCTGAATCAAACAAGTAATACAAAAATTCCTGCTTTGAATGGATGAAAAGAAGGTATTTTTTTAACCATTGAAAATTTGAACAAGATATATATAGAGAGAGGGGGGGGGGAGTGAACTAATATTAGAAATTTTAAAAAAAAGCATGATTTGTCTGCATTGTTGTAACAATGCACACTCGGTTTGGCTACTTTGGCTGAAAAACCGGTTTTCAACGCCACCTTTTGCTATTGTTTTAACAGTTAAATTGTTACAACAATGGATACAAATCTAAGTTAGCGTCAAAAACTGGCGAATAATTTAATTAATTAACCGGTAATTAATGAATTAAGATTTGAAAAAATTGTATGAACATCAACTGTGTCATCCACTACAAGTTTTAAAAAAATTTATTTGAACTTCATTGGGTGAATAGAAAGAATTTTATTAACGATTGAAAATTTGAACAAGATAAATATATATAGAGAGAGAGATTGAGCTAATAGTAGGAATCGAAAAATAGATCCCACATTTCGTTTCTTTACATTTTCAATATCCTACATAAGAATAATCTTTTTTCCCCAATTATTTTAGCTGCGCACCTCCTTTCTCGTTAACTAAAAAGTTTTCAATTCAAAACAAATCTCGCGTCACTGACCCGAGCTCGATTGCCTACTGGTGCCGACTAAATCCGAAACTGACGCTTATAATTCAAGTTCATTCGTCAGCAAAACGCGCCTAAAGGAGTTGGTACTTCAAAAATGTTTTAAAGTTGCTCATTACAAAAAGATTTAAATTGTTAATAGAAACACAAACTAAAAATTTATCGACAGTTTACAAATAACTATTTCATGAAATGTTACTGGTTACTTGGATGTTATTTTAGTGTAGTCGTGTTGATCAGGAAGACAGACTAATCACACCATAGTCCATTGACGGTAATATGGCAATATGTTAAATGGACACAAGCTACAAAGCATACAGGTAACAGCGACAACACGGAAACACAAAAGAGAAGTTGAAGACAGATAAAAACGTTCCTTTTTCTCAATCGAAAAGATAATGTTGTTGTTGCTTATGCCACCTGATCGACAGTAACATCAGATCAAGGTCCACGAAATTCATCGCGGCTAAGGTCTAGAATTTTACGCCTGTCCTTAGCCTTAACTTTGAGCCCCATTAAGGTGACAGCACGATTTTGCTCCGTACTACATGACAAATGGCGATACCATTCGAACCCACTGATTTAACGAGCACGTTCTCCGTGTGCACTTGGCGGATATTTGGTGGCATCGGGCATCGAACCCAGGCCTTCCGGTCAGGAGACCGATGCTCTAACCACTTATCTACCCACGGCCCCTATAACATGCTGTTGTTACTTATGCCACCTGTCTGACGTAGTCAGATCGAGGCCCACGAAATTCACCATGGCAATGGGCTAGAGATTCGCCAGTCGTTAGCTGAAGCTTTGAGTCCATGAAGTTTACTACAGTACAATTTTGCTCACGATAGATGGCGACACCATTCGGACCCACTGATTTAATGAGCACGTACTCCGTGTGCACTCGGCGGATATTTGGTGGCATCGAGCATCGAACCCAGGCCTTTCGGTCTGGCGTCCGATGCACTAACCACTAGGCTACCCACGGCCGAAAAGCGAATAGTATAGTCCAACCCACAAATAGTCTAGAACAGGGGTGGGTAACTCGCAGTACGCGAAGACTTAAAAAAATTTAAAAGATAATAATAAATATTTTTTCTTGCAATTTAACGAAATATGGTTGTTTCAGACAAAAAAATTTATTTTAAATAAACTTAAATGAGTTATAATAGAAATTTATCTTGAAGAAAATGTACCTGCTTTGTTGTGTGAGTTGGCTTCTAAAGCCTGTTACACTCGCGACATTCTGGAATTTTAGGGAGCGTATTTTAAAATACCTTTAAGAAAACGCTGGACTGCCCAGTGAGTACTTCCTATTCTAGAATGAAGACAGGTTATGTGATTCAGCTTTTCTTACCGATATAATGGGACAGTAAAATAATTTAAATTTAACATTATAGAGAAAAGTTTGTACTTTTCCTACCTTAGTTGATATTATATATTCTTTGTGGAGAAACTTTTGCTTTTTCTTGTCTAGATTTTGGGGGAAAATTAACAGATTTCAAATTAATACAGGAACTATCAACCAAAGTTAATAGGGCTTTGAGGTGTGATACATTTAAAAATTTAATACCCTGTATTGCAGGATTCTTTCAGTGCTAGGTTTGATGATTTGCAAGATGATCAAAAAATGCAAATCTTTTCACAAACCATTTTTCAATTTCTGTGCAAAATCTTAATTGTTACCCACCTGAAATCCAAATTATTGTAAACAGCACCATACTACACTGAAAAGCAAATATAAGGAGTTCTACTGAATTTTGGAAATTTGTGTACTAACAAGCAATTTTTCAAATTTACACGATTTGGCTGTCGGATATTGTTGTAGATTTGAATCAGAATACGTATGTGAACAAATGTTTTCTTTTATGAACATAAAATCAAAATATCGTTCAAAATTAACTGATTGACAATAAAATTTAAGTATAATTAAGCTTTGGTATAATTTAATATATTATTTTTAAATTTTCACTACTTAGACTTGCATTAAAAATGTCCTGTTTGCGTAAAGGTTGTAATAAGACTGTTCGTAATATTTTTTCCATTTTCTCATTTGTTCGAAAAGTTGGAAGCGGCACGCGAAATTAATTTTTATCTAAAAGTCGCACTCTTCCTAGAAAATCGTCTCTAAAAATCTAGAATCTTCTACAAAATATCGCATAATTAAATCAATGAATGCCAATATGTCTGTAACGGTGAATGATGCAGTCTAGCATCAGTTCACTATGAAAATGTGATGATATGGAACATTTTTTCAGAATTACGGTTACAGTTAATTAAGTGCTCGCATTCAATGAGTAATTGAAAAATAACAAAGAATAGATGTCTTGGAGGGTTGAAGATCGAAATTAAATTAAAAGAAAAGTCCTCTCTGACGAAAAGGAGTCGAAAATCATAACATACACATATTTATGTGTTTTTGAAGTGGAAAATAGGCTTAGTTTATGTATAGTCTTTATATTTACAGTATATTTATAGTTTTTAGTATAGGAATTTTATTAAGGGTCATTTTGGGACTTAAGATTTTTTGTATGCTTATGGCTTTTTTTCTTGTATAATTAAAAGTTCATGTGTAAATTCTTCCAAAAAGGGAAAAACGGGATGTAGATTGTTTTTACACCCCAACTTAATGTCCTCAGTCAATAATTGTTCCGGAGAATATCATAGTATTCCGAATTTTTTACCATTTGTTTCATTTTGTCTTGTTTTGACGGTATTTACTTTTTGAGATTCTTTGTTCTTGAAATGGAAGCGTAGACTATATTTTGACTTGTAGTCTCCAAAATTATGTTTACATATAGTTAATGATATTCAATATAATATATAATAACATGCGGGTATGTTAGTGGGCGTAGGGATATAGTTATACATGTCAAAAATTTCATTTATAATCTTGAATTACACATCAGAAATCTGGAAATTTTAAAATTCTGTATCGAAATCGAATTTTCTGGGGGGAAAATATCAAATAATTGTATTCTTCGAAATCTATTAAAAGCTTAAAGACACTAATAATATTTTTTTAATTTTAAATAACTAATAAGTTACAAAAACTTTTATTATGAAATACATTCAGAATACAGTGTTCAAGTAAAAGAAATAATCTTGCTTTCAAGTCTCTTGATGAAAATAACAGAAGGTTTCCAGAAAAATAATCAGCTGTTATCCATGTATTGGACAGTCAGGACATAATTAGTCATTCTGCATTGAACTGATGCTGACATTTCATTATCAGTCCGAAAAGGGAAAGAAAAACTTCAATATTTTACAAAGAAAAACGTCATTTGCTTCTCTTTCGGAAGCAGGTGTTATTGTTTTTGTTCACTGTTCCCTGGTTCTAATTAGTATGAAAGAAACATAGTTGCAATTGAAATAATAAAGAAGTATAATCGATATTAAAAATATTTGTCTACAACAAAGTTCTGGAAATGAGTATGCTTTAAAATGTTAGCGACAAAAGGGAGTTGACACTTGGAAAACATTTCGAAATCGATAGTTAGTTGAAATTTATTTTTAAAATGTTTAATTATTAAAAACATTATTCGCATTAATCATTTAGACATTAACATTTTCAATTATTAAGCCAATTTCTATTACAGAATTTAATGCATTCTATTTTCAATGTAAAATGTATGAAGAATATAATCTCTATGCATGAGGGGGGAGGGTATACATAAATTTATTAAACAAGACTCTTAAAATTAAATAAATATTTACTGTATCCTCATTTTAACTGTTCTGAAAATATACTGCGTATTTTTAAATTTTACTATATATGTATAATCATCATTATATTAATCCTCAGTCACTGAAAATTTTAGAAAACATAATATTTTACCATTTTGGTCAATTGATTTTCTTGATATATTACATTTTCTTGTTTCTTAGTTTCCGAATTTAAGCTTTCTCCTATTTGTAGAATATGTTTAATGTATCTATCATTTCTTTTTTATATTCATATATATACACTCAGGTGCCAAAACATTATTACCACCCCTACATTTTGCAATGAACTCGCCTGGATGACGTAGAAGGCACGTGATCAGGGGGAAGTGGTATTTAACTGCTGCTAAGGAGTCTCAAGAATCATTCTTTCACTTACTTCTGTGTGTGATGACAAAATGTGCGGATCTAAGCGACTTTGACAGAAGGCAGATTGTAATGGCCCGAAAGCTCGGAACAAGTATTTCTGAAACTGCAAGACTCGTGGGTTGTTCGCGATCTACAGTTGTTAGTATTTATGCAAAGTGGATGAATGACGGTGAAACCAGCAATAGACGACATGGTGTTGGACGTCCAGAGCTATCAAAGAAAAAGGTCGTCGGAGACTGTCTCGCATGGTGAAGCAAAACCGCAACCAGACAGTGGCTCAGCTGACAGCCCAATACAATGCAGGGCCAAGTAAAAGAGTATCGGAGCACACTGTTCAGCGGACACTGTTGGATATAGGGCTATGCATCAAACATCCCACTCGTGTGCCTTTGCTGACCAAGCTTCATCGCCAACTGTGCCTGTGCTGGGCCCGGGAACATCACGACTGGTCCATGGATCGGTGGGAGAGAGTTGCCTGTTCAGATGAATCACGGTTTGTCATTCATCACACCAATGACCGTGTCAGGATGCGCCGTCTTCCAGGCAAACAGTTGCTCTCTCAATGTACAGTAGGTCATACACAGGCTGGTGGGGGTAGTATTATGCTTTGAGGGGCGTTCTCTTGGGAGCCTCTGGGACCCATGGTTGTGGTAGAGCAGACTATGAATACTACAAGGTATCTGAACATCATTGCGGACCAGTTGCACCCTTACATGGCCTCTGTTTTTCCAGCTGGAAATGGAATGTTCCAACAGGACAACACCCCGTGTCACAAGGCTAAAATTGTGTTGGAGTGGTTCCAGGAACATGATGCTGAGTTCCATTCAATGTCCTGGCCGCCTAACTCACCGGATCTCAATCCGGTAGAACACATTTGGGATGTCATGGGACGGTAGCTCAGAATTCAAAGACCACCAATTCGCAATACCTCGGATTTGCGTGACCGTTGCTTAAACATCTGTCACAATCTGTCTCCGGCCATCTACCAAGGACTTGTGGCATCCATGTCAAGGCGGGTTGAAGCTGTGTTGCACGCCAAAGCGGGCCAACTCGTTATTGACAGGTGGTCGTAATGTTTTGGCTCTTGAGTGTATATAGAACCCATCTGAACTTTTCAGTTATTTTTAAAAAAATTTTAACTATAATATTCTAGTACATAATTCTCTAGTTCATATTCATACATGTTTATTCATACATTTATAAAACAAATTAGAACTGAATTAAAGTTTCAAATAATAAGTTAAAAATCAATAAATTAAACATTAAAAAATGCATTGAAGCTAAAGTTCAAATTAATATTTAATTACAAACGCTTCTACAATAAAATAAATCATATTCCTGTACTTCCAAGTAAATAAATTGTGAACACGATCGCGAACCCTGGCGATGTTTCTGATACGTTGTACAGAGAGACTGTCGACACACACAAATCTATCAGAGTTGAAAACCTTTACGTTGGCATCGTGTGGAAGTTTTTAAGATTGTGCCAACCCAAGTGTAGTCCTCTTCACATTACCATTGCACAAAATTGCAAGGAAACAGCCTCCATGTTGCTTTTAAGTGCTACTTTTAATTACAAGTCAATGAAGCAATCAAACAAACAAACCAAAATAATTTGAGGGAAAATAACATTAATTCTTTATTATATCATAAAAAGAGACCATTTATTTTTATTATTCGAATTTCACCATTTTCAAGATTCTAAACAAACCCTGAACGTCCCTATTTACTGCAAAAATCTATAAGTAAGTTTTCTGTCATTAATAAGAAAAGTATTTCTCTTAACCACCAAATCATTCGTCCCTTAGAAGTATTCCAGGCAACGATTATCAGTAGAGACATTTTACCCTTTAAGCTGATTAGAAGAGTTTATCGGGCCGCTGATTAAATCCGGCCTCGCGTCTTATTCCTTGGAATAAAGTGGAGTCGGATGAATTCGGGAGTTTTGTTACATTTCTAAGCTTAAATGGAAAACGCCTTTTCCGTCCACATTCTATTCGGGGATGGCTAGTTTTCCATTCAGTTTACTCGCACTCGAAGTTGTATGAGTTAAGCGCAAATATTAATGCAAGCTATACTCTTCGAGGGTTAGTTACGTTTGGATTATTTTAGGAGGATCTATTGTTTTGACAAGATTACACATATGATGTGATGCTGAAATTAATCGTAAATTAATTTCATTTCGTGTGCCCAATTGTTTTTTATCGAAAGAGTTTCGGTTGTACCTACATCGCTGGGTTTTATGATTTAAATTGATGTATTATTTTAAATCAATTTAAAATAATACTTTTGTAACTTTATTTGTTAATTTTGGTGGTAAATGTTACTTTAACACAATTCTGAAATTTCGATACAATTCTGTGTCTTCTCTGATGCCATGTATTTTGTAAACGAGTGAATATTCTCGCCCCGCAATTCAGCTACTCGAAGGCTTTTGGCGAAGGACCTCGTAATTTTGAATCATGATCAAGGAGCGAGGACGTCACCTGAGCTGTGGCACCCTCTCTCATAACATTCCGTATATCACAGCAACGTGGATGTTTGAGCCTCGACATATTTAACGCGCATCGCTCCTCTACACGGTGGGTCTTCAGCGGTAGTATGCTCAAACTCGCTACATGACAGCCGCAAATCTTGACCACTAGGGCCACCACAACCACACGTTTTGTGTTCTATTGGTGACGGACCTTGTAATTTTGAACCTTGATCAAGTGACGAAGATGACACCTGGTACCACTCCAAAGGGAGCCTCGGCAGATTTCACTTCCGCCTCGCCACACGACCAGTTTTCAATGGCACCAGAATTCATTCCTTGCCTCATGATTTTTATATATTTTCATTTATTTTATATGATCAAGAATTTGTTGTTATTACAATGAAGAAGATATATCAACTGCTAAAAAGGTGAGCTATTTTTTGGATGTTTATTCATTTTTCATATATTCTTAAAAGTATCTCAAAATACTCTTTCTTTGTACTTTTTAATATTTATGCAATATTGTTTTAGCTACGAATCCTTTGAAATCAATCTCTATCGTGTTTTCTTAGAAAATAAGACCACCGTTCAATTAAATGGAGGCTGGCACCGTTAAAAGGGATGTGAAATAAGTTCATGTGTCCATAGAAAAATAGTTAATGGGATTCCAGCTTATGCAGTGACCAGGATTTGAACCCGTGACATTCCAGCCAAGAGTTCGTTCCTCCCGTTGGTGTGATGTGATAGTTAGGATATGGGTGCCAGCTCAGGTGTCGCCCTCTTCACTGAACATGGATCAAAATTTCGAGGTCCGTCTCCAAAAGCCCTCATGTAGCTGAACAGTGCGGGCGTTAATATTCTCTCACACATTAATAAGACTGTAGATGGGGTCTCGCACCTCCCCAGATAAATTGTTAAGATAGTTCTGCAAAAATTTCAAAAAAAAAAAAAAACAGATTGCGCTAATATTAATTTGTTTCAAAGTTTAATTAATAAAATAAGTTTCATGATAAATTATATTGGTCTATGAAATATTTTTTGAGCGGGAATAGTTGCGTATTGCGCTTCCACACAACAGTTCCGGGGTTTAAATCCCGGACTCAGCCTTTCACCCCTTCAGGAGTCAATGAATGAGTACCGAGTATGCTTAGAACCTAAACATTGGTCTTTAACGTCAGAGTGACCGCCTGACGGAAATATCTGCTCATCGCATCTCAGCGCCGAATGTTACGAAAACTGACCTTGGCACAGTTGGCCTTGCCACTGTGGGGGAAAAAAAGAAATTTTATGCATTTAAAGATAATTGGAAATGTAACTCACAAATACATAATTAATAAACGAGATAAAATGAAACGATCTATTCATCTGCCGAGCTCAAATTCTTACTAATTAAGCTTGGCTCTTCATTGCGGCCGTGGTGGCCAAGTGGTCTACGCATCGGATCATGGCTAGCATGCCATGAGTTCGATCCTAGTACCACTAAAGACCCGCCGTGTAGGAGAGCGATGCACGTTAAATCTGTCGAGAGCTCAAACGTCCTCCCGTTGGTGTGGTGTGGTAGTTAGGAGGGGGGTGCCAGCTCAGGTGTCGTCCGCGTCACTTGACCATGGTTCAAAATGACGCGGACTGTCACCAAAAGCCCTCGTGTTGCAAATCAGTGCGACGTTAATATTCTCTCACTCACTCACTTGGCTCTTCATTATTAAAGAGGTTGATGTTATCTTAAACTGCCCCTCTCAATTCCTTTCCGCAGGGTTAGAGTACCCGAGTAGTTATGGCAGCAATCTAATGGCTGGCATCATTACGGTTTAAGTCGCTGGTAGGAGTTAGGGTACCAAAAAAAACCTACCGAGTACCCTTGCCATTTAACCGCGGTTGAGACCTTTAGGTCGCGGTAGCCTAGTGGTCAAGGTAACGGACTCATAGCTGGCGTGTCATGATTTCGAGCTTAGTACCACTCAAGACCCACAGTGCAGAGTGGACTGATGCATCCTAAATATGTCGAGGTTCTAACGTCCTCTCATTGATGTGGTGGCGAAGTTAGGAGAGGGGGTGCCAACTCAGGTGTCATCCTAGTCGCTTGACCGGGGTTCAAATTTACGAGGTCCGTAACCAAAGGCCCTCGTGTAGCTGGATAGTGCGACGTTATAATTCACTCACTCACGCCAGTGAACTTTGTGTTATTTCAAAATTCGACGTAAATATATGATCAGTGACAACCCCCATCCTGGATAGGTCGGTTAATCCTTCTCCAAATTTACTAATGTTGCAACTAATATATACGACTTCCAACTTGACAGATTTTCGATTAATTATATATTATCTACTCACATAAGTCCCGAGGCAATTAATTTGGATTGTGATCTATATCGTATTTATAAACATCACATATCATCCATCTGGGGTCCATTCTAGAAATACACACAATCTGTAATCGCGCTCGCATTGTGTTTGCAAAAGTGTGTGCACACCACATTCCTCTAGCTAAATCCTTGCGAAATACGGAGGCTCTCTCTGACAGATGGTACATTTGCCTCCACCGAGAATCCATTCATTTAATTGCGAGTAATAAATGTGGAATCGCTGAAGTGAGTTGCTCTTTACTCACGGTCGTGAGCTCTCCATTTTACGGAACGCAACTCACATGCAAAACTTGATAATAAAGTAAAATGTATGCCCGTTTAAATATGGGACTGTAAACTTTTTTAATGATCGAAATTCGTCTTCATAAAAATTTGGAACGTTGTAATTGCATTTGCATGGGGCTGTGTTAGCGAAGACAGATTATTTATGGAATTTGAAAATGTGTGTCGAATAGCAGAAGAAAGTTGGGTCTCAAATGTTTAAATTCGAGAAAATGTACAGTGAGAGGTTTATTCAATTGTTAAACGTAGTTACAGAAATTTTGTTGGCATGTTTATATTATTGACTTGAGTACTTATAATATAAAAAAACTTTCGACATTACAATAATATTTGAGCCTCTCATTTCACACTGTAATTTTTTTACTTGTTACGGTCGAAGGCAGTGGTGAGGCTTTGAAAATCAACATAATTTCAAGACTTACTGTTATTTTTTTCTACTAAGAATATCCAGAACTTAGTATATGCGAATTACTAGTATTTATGTCGACTCATTATTATTCAAGTATTTATTATTTTATCATGAACACCTAAGTTCATATAATGGACCACCGGAAATGAATATCTTTCTTTGAAAGCTTTTTGGAGCCCAGTTGTGTGAGTGACTGTACATTACCGTCGCACTAAAAAGATGCACGGACCGGCGTAGCCTGGAGATCAAGGTATCGGACTGGGGGCCAGCGTGTCATGAATTCAAGCCTTGTATCACTGTGAAGAGGGGGCCGTTGCACACTAAATTTGTCGTGGATCAAACGTCCCCTTGTTGATGTTGTGTAGAATTTGCGAGAGAGGGATGCCAGCACAGTGTCGTCCTCGTTACTTGACCGTAGTTCAAAATTACGAGGTCCGTCACAACTCACTTAGAATGTTTTAAATCTTGGTATAAACGAGTAGAGAAGGTCTTGAACTCACGATGTCTTTGTTCTGTCGTGGGTTCGAATCTTGTTGGACCTTAATTCTCGTCGAGTGCAGGGGCTGATGCTTTTATGAAATATCAAAATTTTTACCTTGGAAATCCGGATAGTGGGGGCTAGTTCAATTGATCGTGATTCAAAATTGCAGAGTCCGTCACAAAAAGCCCATGGCCGCTGTAGACTAGTACTCAAAGTAACGGATTCGTGGCCTCGTACCGCTGAAGACCCGCTGTGCAAATGGGATCGATGCCTGTTAAATATTTTGAGGCTCGAGCGTCCACCCGTTGGTGTGGTGTGAAAGTTAGGAGAGGAAGGTCCAAAATTATGAGATCCTTCGCCAATAGCCCTCGTGCAGCTTTGAAATGCGACGTAAATATAATTCTGATCAAATGATACACCAGAGCTATATTAGTGACGAAACGTAATTTTAAACCATGGTCAAGTGACGAGGACGACACTGATCCGGTACCTCACTCTCCTAACTTTTACACCCCACCAATCTGAGGACTTTGATTTACGACATATTTAATATGCATCTGACTTTCAACATGGTAGGTCCTTAGTGGCATCATGACTCGAACTCGCGGTTCGACAGCGCCAGCCACAATTTCGTAACTATGACCAATAGGTTACCACGGCCTTAGGATCCCCGTTGAAAACGCTTATATAACAAAAGAAGAAAAAAAAACTCCGACACAGAAATTCAACTGAACTCAGAATCGCTTTTAATCTCGACTGTTTTAGAAAAGAATTTTGTAGAAGAAACTGAAGCACATGCTCTGTTCACTTCTTTTCAAAATTTTGAAAAATAAAGCCTGATGAAAGAAACAGACAATGTTAATTAAATGGAATTCATTTAAAAAGACTCTCTCTCTCTTTGGTTTCAAAAAATTAACTTATCAAGGATTAAAATTCACAACACACACTCAGTGTTATTTCTTTATTTGAATTGAATCATAAGAAAAAAACTGCAAAATCTCTTTTACCCAGTATAATAGCTACGATACATCTGTTCTGTTATATATTCCTGTAAAAATAATTCCTGGAATAAATTTCTTTAGTTAAAAAGGTATACATTTCGCTAAAACAATTCGTCCATTAAAGGATTACGTCGAAAAATAAGGGAATTAAATTGTACTTTGTTGTAAAAAAAATGCATTAACGAAATAAATCCCTTAGAGAAGTGTTTGTAATATGGAGCGAAATTTATTACATTTAAAGTCTAACTTGTTTGCTAATATGTTGAATTTAATCTTCAGAGAATTAAAAAAATGTTTGGAGAAAATTGTTATAAACAGATATCGATAAGAGAACGACCCACACGTTTATTTAAGCAAGTATATTTCTAAGCCTTTAATTATGAAAACAAAAATAGATTTGTGTTAAAACGTATGGCTGTGACGGAACATTTTTGAAATATATTTCCTTACTGATCATTTTCAGCAATGTAGTTTTTGTAAATTATTCAAGCATATCAATTAAATTGAAAATACATTAGTTTGTACTTTTTTTATTTTAAAAATTAAGAGGTATAGTAGACTTTAGTGTTTTTCATTAAAGGATCAGACATTTTCCCACGAGACAGAATGATAATATTGTGTGAGTTCTATGTATGAATTAACTCTCACTTTCTATAATCTTTACAATAAAAACATCATTCTGCGTCAAATGAATTATCTTTGTGCAGTATTTGAAAATGTATCCACCCCTTTTTCAAAACACTTAATTCATTTTACAATCTTATGAATTTCACAGAACTTTATATTTATCCTTTTTTACAATTTATTACTTTCAAACTAATTTTGCAGAGCTTTTTCGTATATTATAAATAATCCTTGATAAGGAAAAAGGTTTTGGTAATTATTAAAAAAAAGTAAATTTAGTAATAGAAGAGCATCCAATTTTTTTTTATACGCACGCTCGGTAGATACGATCTTGCTTCCAAAAAAAAAATCGTGTTTAAAAATGGTAGATTTGGGCATACTTTTCACAACTTTAAAAAATCGTGTAAGATAAAAAAATATTTTAAGAGTAATAATGAAATCCGTGATACATATTTATAAAACAAAAAAAATTCATTTTCATTACAAAAAAATAAAATGAAATTAGTGTGTGTACAGTGAAAATTCTCTCTCTCTCTCTGTCTATAAGTAGAAACAACGTATAAAAATTCACATTGAAATGAAAAGTAAAACTATTAAATAACAACTATTCATCGCTACTTGATAACAAGCACGTATGTTTATTACGAACTGGCTCAAAAATGATATCCTCAGTAAATGTGTCAGATATGTCTAGCCCAACCGTCTTCTTTGATTCAAATAAAGAATAGATTAAATAATTGTAAAGAAGAATTTGAAATTTTTGATTTTTCGAATACACTATTTTCCTAAATAAATATTCTAGACTATGTTTCCACTGAGAAATCTTTAAATAAATTACCAATAATATTTACCTTTACATTTTTTATAATAGTGTAAGAAGTACAGTTTTGAATTTTGCAGTTTTTCAAGCAAAACTTGAACCGTAAAAATCATAATTTGTTGCTAATAGGCAACTCTTTATAGTATCCACCCAATTAATTAATACAGTTTTAATCCAAAGTGTTGTGTATTAATGTGTATTAAATATCCTCTTCATCATTAGTACTAAGCACTACAAAATTTTTATTTTGAGCTAGATATTATTATTCTTTGAACTTCCTTCTTGACATCCATGCTGTACTTTTTTATAAAATTATCTTATTTTAGATTGCTTGTTCTTGCTGAGTCACCTTTATAATATTTTTATTTGTGATGCTAAATATTATTGTGGAACACTCTTGATCTTTATGTTGCTTTCAGTAACAGTATCTTCCTTTAAAGAAATATAACTCAAACTATTCGGCTAAGTTTAAGACTTTTATGTTCTTATATGTAAAGTGTTTAATATATTTCATTTTCATCGATGTTATTGTCATTTAAATTATACTGGTATGTCTCAGGTATTACTTTAACCAACATATAATGTTTGCCTCTTTCTATGAGCCATTCCAAAGTCTATAGACATATTATATAATGCTTTTCTCAATTTATTGAACTATGTTATCGAAATGTCGTGTCATATTTACGGTAATCTGTATTTCACATTAAGTGTTGTTTACAAGTACAAAAAATCGGGACGAAGCATAAGAACATTCAAGAACGAAACATTCAAGAACAAAACTATTTACAAATGTACTTTAAGAAAAGCATTTACCATATGCTAATACTACCTCAAGAATACTCCGATTCCGAAACGATGAACAGAAACATATAAAAGGCAAAAAATACTATTATGATATCTCCATAATGTATTCACGAAATTTTCTTGCTAACCCGCAGAAAATGATGTCTTTAAAATAACATCCCTTTCTGCGATTCACTTCTTAGACTTGAAACAATGTTTCAGGAAACATGAGAAAGGAGAAGAAAAAAGAAGGAAGCACCGAAATCTAAATTTGAGCAGCAATCGCTTCTTCCAGACCTAATTTTGTATTCCGGAAAAAAGAATCAACTGTTCCAGGAATGATTTTCCTGAAAGGGAGGGGGGGATCCAAGTTGGTTTTGATCTCTCGCGAAATGGAACATAAATCCTAAAGTTGCTAATAAAGAAAAAGAAAGGAAAGGAGAAAAAATAAATCTTGTTCTGGAAGGAATGTTTTCCTCCCGATTTTTGCATTTTCTGCAACGCAGTCCGGGAGAAAGTAAATTTTTGTTTTAGCTAGGCGAGAATAAAAAAAAAAGGGTGATTGCGTCTTCAAGGTAATGCCCCGGGCGAGTTTGAATTTTTCCTTTATCAGCCGATTATGGACTCTGTCCTGACATCGGTTCGTTTTCTTCATTCAACTCAGGGATGAAAGAACGGAATGAAGATAGGATTTTGAGAATTTTTTCTGGAAGTTTTTCAGTTTTGGCGAGTTTATTGCTTTTCTCGCGATTATTTTTGAGAACCTAAAAAAGTTTGTTATATTTATTGTAATTTTAAAAGTTTTGAACAGAAAAAAAAGTGACTAATGCGCTAGAATTATTTGTTGACAGTTTATTATAGTTCCTAGGAACTAATTCTCTTTTATAATTTTATTAAAAACTTTCAGCAATTGGAATTAAGGACTCAAAGGGTTCGGTTTCAGAACCTATTTTACGAACAACTTTTAATTTGAGAATAAAAGAAGTACATCTGTAAATGAGAGAAAATGAAGCGAAAGGAACATAATTAAGATAAATAAGAGACAAAAGATTTCCATTCCATTAATTTAAAAAGTCAATCCATACTTGAAACTAACATGATAGCGAAGAGCTCACGGTAACAAGCCTGAGGCCGATGTTGTCGCAGTCGATTTGTAAATTCGATTCCTGATGCCACTAAGGACCCATCATATCGAGGGGCTTTGATATATTTTATCAAAAGCCTCCGAAAAGCTTTGAGATCACATGCCAGAAAGTTATATATCTCTTAGCCGTCAAGACATTTCTGGGATATATCACAGGGAGGTGGATCTATAGTCGTTTTTGTTGCCAGCTCCGTATCACTATGTCTGAAAACACTTCTACAAAAGCTAGAGATTTTACAAAACCAGACTCTGTGTGTGTGGGGGGGGGTCTAACCGGCACCCCTCTCTCTATGTGCTGCTCGGCTCTTGGTGTGTGTGGGGGGGGGGACAAAGCATCACCAACAAACTCCATAATAAAAATTAATTTTATTCAGCCTTTGAACAAACACTTAAACAATCACAAGTGAAACTATAAGAAGAAACCTAGGAGTGATATCTAAAGCGTTGATTATTCCTAATATTCAACCCGACTACCAGAAATAGATAAGGAGAACAAGCCCTAATGCACCGATAGCTAATTCTAATATCTTAAATCTTCAATCTAATAATTTAATCTCAGCAATTACTTCCTTAAGGCGCGCTAGGTTTGTGAATCAAATACTTTGATATGCCCACTTACTTAACAGCTTCACGGCTCCTTCTATCCTACATCCACAAAACCTAGACTTTATACATAGACAAACTAATTTACATATATCTCATGTTCTTCTTGAAATGCTGTGAATTAATGTAAATGCTAGCCCCAAAGTTTCTCCAAGAGGATTAATAGGAAGAATATCGCGAATAGACCCGTCACAACTCTTAGACTCATTACTGGAGCTGTAAAAACTACATCAATTGACTGGATGTTGATACTTACTGGTATTAAACGCTTGGGCGTTGTTTTTAGAAGGTCATTTTTCAGAACAAAAAACAGTTGCCAATAAATAATATTTGGTCTGATTATCAACACACCCCTCGCAACTTAAATATGCACAATGGAACGGTCGACAAGGCTGGACATGTAGATCTCCCTCTCCCTTGAAAATCAAATAAAACCTCTTGACTGATTCAAATTATATATATAAACGTAAGTTTGTGTCTTGTACAAGAGATTCTGAAACAGGATACACAAACTGCTGTTCTACACTCTTGCTATAGAAACAATTGATACCCTTTACCCTGAATCTGTGTAGTTGAGAGTTTTTACTGATGAGTCCTTTCTCTCCCTGATCATCCTAATGCTGGTGTTAGAGTATCTTCCAAACTTTTCGCCTTTAATATCCCTGTGGGTACTATACAGTGAAATTATTGCAGTTTGTGCAGCCTTGGAACTGCTTTTTTGTTCACTTGATATATCCATTTGAAAATCTGAGATATCTAATATTTTACGCTTTGAAAAAAAACTGAGACTTACGAAACTTTATAAAGCTACCACATACTACCATAATCTATACATTTCTGTTTACAAGAAAAACTGGTAGCTATATTATTAGATTTATGAAATGCTTACGAAGCGTATAAAATAATGTCCCTACTTTTATTCACAGTTGTTTCCGTTGTTTTGATAACCACCAGTAGTGTATTCAAAAAGTTCCAGGTCTGAATGCCCACAGACAACATAACCCAGCAAAATTAAGTTTATTTAATATCAAGCTTCTACATAATCCCCCTTCACTTCAATACAACGTTTGGATCTTGTATAAAGATCTTTGAACGCCTTCTGGAACGCCTCGACTGCTACACTTTGCAGGTCCCTTGTCACTGACGCTTCGATGTCCTCTACCGACGTGTACCGCTGTCCCTTCATCTTCAATTTCAACTTTGGAAACAGAAAATAGTCCGGAGGGGACAGGTCAGGTGAATATGGGGGGTGGTCAATGGTTACAACCTGCCTGCGCGCCAAGAATTGCTGAACAATGATGGATTTGTGTGACGGTGCATTGTCATGACAGTTTCCACTGTCCAACATTTCGGGTCTCACACGCCGCATTCTTTTCAGTAGCCGGTGTAGCACATCCTTGTAAAAGGCACCAGTGACAGTGGACCCTTGTCGAAGGAATTCGTGGTGGATAATTCCTCGACTGTCGAAAAACACGAGCAGCATCGTCTTTGTTTTTGATTTTGACGCACGAACATTCATCGGTCGACCCTTTCCCGGACTTGTCCACTCCGAACTTTGGCGTTTAGTTTCCGGATCATATTCGAGGCACCACGACTCGTCTCCGGTGACGATGGTTTTCAAAAAGTTAGGATCTTCATCGGCCGCGGCAATCAAATCTTTGGAAGAAGCAATTCGGTGTTCTTTTTGCTCCGTAGTCAGAGTGTGTGGCACAAAGCGCGCACAGAGTTTCTTTTTCTTTAAATCCTCCGTCATTATCGTAAAAACAGACCCTACACTCATGTTTAAAGATTCCGCAATCATTTCTATCGTCATTCGACGGTCTGAGAGCACCAACGCTTGCACTCGTTCGACATTTTCATCAGTCCTACTCGAACGTGGACGACCACACCTCTCATCATCGTCCGTCGCTTCTCTTCCATCTCTAAACCTTGCAAACCACTCAAACACACGCGAACGACTCATAGCCTCGTCACCATGAACAGTTTTAATCATTTCATAGGTTTCTGTGGCCGTTTTACCCAATTTAAAACAAAATTTAATGTTCGTTTTTTGCTCCATTTTTTAACGATGACACGACCACTATGACACACCACACTCGAGTGAACGCTGAGAAGTTGGAACTCATCCAAACGGAATAAAACTTCGCGCATGCGTCGTAGAAGGTTGTTGCTACGCGCTCCATGAATTGCGCAGAGATAGCGCTACCTGTACTGTTTTACTAGTGGCAGTCCTGGAACTTTTTGAATATACAACTGTATATATATACTAGCTAACCAAGACACGCGTCGCTGTGACTTTACTGTAATACGTTGATTTAATATTATTGTAAGGTATTTTCAATACAGTCACGAATTAATCCTCGCTTATAATTTCGGAGAGTTGAAACTAAGCATAAAACAACATATTTTAATTTTGCCTTTTATTCATCCCCTATTTTAGTATATTATATGAATTACTTGCAATGCTGTTAAGTAAAAACATATGCAGATTCAATTTTATAAAAGACGTATATATATATAAATGTCGATTTTTTTACCAATTTTTAATATATTACACTGCTGTTTGTAAAAAATGCAACACCATGAAGGAATTATCAGAATTAAATGAACTTTGCAGCAAATATCAAATATTAGATGTTACGTAAAATATTAAAGTTTCAGAGCCATCGCGCCTGCGTGGTGTGCGCAACGCCCTCTGAACTGATGCTAAAATCGTATTAATAAAGCGCTGCATCAGGACGTTGAAAATAGTTAATGGTTATTTGTTAGTGGCGAACGTTTAGTGAGACCTAAGTATCCCTCCACGACGAAATAAGGAGAAATTTAAATAACTTACGGAGTTTAAACGGGAGAGGATTATAGGCCTTCGAGAAGGATGATTTTCCTATCGCGTAATAGGAGCTCGTGTGCAGCGGAACAGATCCACAGTGATGCGAGTTTGGAAGCAGTAGATCGACGAGCACTGAACAACTCGAATAACTTGCAGTAGGCGACGGAAGGGGACGTCAGGGCGTGTCGATCAACACCAACTCCGCATGGCGGTGAATGACCGTACAGCTTCCACCAGGTAGTTGGCAGCACGTTGGTCTACTGCTACAGGTGTACTAATGTCAGCTTCGTTAATTCGTTGACGTCTGCTGCACAGTGGAATGCGTGCAAGGATGCCTTTATACAGGATCCCCCTCGCGCAAATCATCGAAGACTGCGTCTGCAATGGGCTCATGAGCGCAGAGTCTGGCAAACTGATTGGCATCAATTTGTCTTTTCAGATGAATCACGCTTCAATGTGTGGGACCATGATGGTCGCATTCGTGTTAGACGCGATGCCGGTGAACGCTGCTTTCCAGAGTGCGTTATCGAGCGACATAGTGGCCTAACACACTGAGTTGTGGTTTGGGGTGCGATTTCATATCATGGAAGATCTAATTTGCTACGAATTGAGGGTAATCTCAATAGCAACAGGTACGTTCGTGAAGTGCTATAGTCCGAAGTCGTCCCTTCCTTCTAAGCATTCCTGGAGCTATCTTTCAGCAGGATAATGCAAGCAAACATATTGCAAAGACTGTTCGTGACTTCTTTTCAGCCCAATACATGCAACTTCTTCCTTGACCTACTTATTCGCCGAATATGTCGCCTATTGAGCACGCTTGGTCGGCGTCACGTACAAGATTCACATCCTGCAGCTTCAAAACTTTTGATGTGCATACAAGTACTATGGAATTATCTTCCACAAGCAGACATTTAAAATCTGATTGACTCCATGCCACGTCGTATAGCATCACTTATTGAAGCGCGTCGTGGCTACACCAAATGCTGATTGTGGACACAATATTGTTTTTTTTTCTTTGAAAATATCTTTATTTATTTGTACTAATGCAAGTTATTTGTGCATTTAATTTCACTTAATTGTGACGATTCTTTCATGGTGTAGCATTTTTTTTCAAACAGCAGTTTATATTACGGTTGTCCAAGTTTATTTGACAAACTTACCGGAACTCCTAAAATCCGATTTCTGATTTTCATTTTCCACCACAAAGCATACCCGGGTCTGAATTTCGTCACCTCAGCGCGTGCAAGTTCAGTCGCTAGAGGGAATGAAAATCCGGACGCAAGACTCAAACGTGAAGCCATTTTATCTTAAACCGGCAATATCCGGCAAAGTTATGGGATTTTCTGAAATCTGATTTCAGATTCTCCGTCCTTGCTCCTAGACGCAACCAAAACCTACTTAGGTTGCCCTGAGCCTGCAAGTTCAGTTCCTAAATGAGGGGCTTTTAGGTTCGTCCCTCATTATCCGGCAAAGTTACGAGAATTTCTAAGAAAATTTGAATTAAAATTCTCCTTATCCACCTCAAAATACATTAAAAGTGCACTTTTCGCGCACCATGACTTTGAGGGTACCCTGCCCTCTAAGACCCTCAAGACTCTGCTATGGTCTGAGTGAAAGATCGTGGTCTTGAATTATCCGGTACAGTTACAGCAGATTCTTTGATCGGATATCAGATTCAAATTCATTGTCTCGAAATACGCCAGGGACCAAGGTTTATCGCTTTAAGACTTTTAATGTAAAAGCCCCATCCACGGTGTGTGTAAAATGTGGTCGTTCGGTATTATCCGGCAAAGTTACGGGAATTTCTAAAATTCGATTTCAGACTCTCGTTCACCACCCCGAAATACAACAGAAACTAGATGGGTAGACTTAGATGACTTAGAGTGAAAGCCCCTACCATGGTGTGTATAAAATACGGTAAAGTTACGGATATTTATGGAAACCGTTTCGAAAGTCGGATTCCACGCCCCAAAACACGCTCAGTATACGCCCCAAATACGCTTTTCGTGATCTTTTGTAAAAAAATTCGCTTCCATTGACACGCGAGTTTTGTGACATTTTACGAATTTTCCCATTTCCTGGATTCTTTGCATTTCTGACAGTAAAAAAAAATTGTCGTAATTAGTTTAGATAAAAACTATCCTATATTCTAAGTTGTGCGAAATGACACACAATATGCAAAAGTATATTAAGATTGGTTGAGCAGTTTCGGAGTTGATCGCGGACAAACACCGTGACACGGGATTTTTTTATATAAAGATTATAACCTACAATCAAAATTTTTACAAAGGCTTAATGTGAAATTTATGGGAGTGGTATACCAGCTCATGAGTCATCCTCAGCATTTGTGACTTAGGTTCAAATTTTCCCGGTCAAACACTAACTTCCTCATGTTGATTTTTGATGCCACGCCAATAAACACTCTTCTCACAAAATACAGGACGATAATTCTTATACAATTATTCTGCCAAAAATTACTTAAATCAGCGGTTCTCAAACTGTGGGGTGCCCCCTTGGGGGGTGTGGGGCGTGATATCCCTATATGAGGGAAGCGAGCGTATTGGCACACACACAATACACATTTACATTGATATAATACAAATATATCAGTACTGCGCAATGTTTTTGATAGTTAATTTATGAATACTAAAGTAAAAACAAGTTTAATAATTATTAGTGCCTCCCATGGGCTTGTCTTATATAAAATTTAATACTTATCTTGATAATTTGTAAGGTCGTATTGTAGCTTTAGCTTCAAATTATGTTTTTCTTGCGGGTGAGTGAATATCAACGTCACACTGCTCAGCTACAGGACGGCTTTTGGTGACGGACCTCGTAATTTTGAACCATGGTCAAGTGACGAGGACGACATCTGACATTATTGTTGCATTGTTATTGTTTGAGGAGGCGTGCGATGAAAATTTTAATTGAAAATTGGGTCGCAAATATTGTAAGTTTGAGAAGCACTGACTTAAATCGATAAGAAGTTTATAAGTGGACGGAAGTTGGTTTTCACAGTGGGATTGATTAATTACTCACACATGCTTTAAAATAGAAGAGTTGTTTCTTTTTATTTTTAACTGAAAAGTAAATTACTCTTTTTTCCTCTTCACTTATTTGCTTCATTATGCACTAAATTAGGACCAATAAACGTAGACAAATACTTTTCAATAGCAAATAAATTTAAGGAAGTTTTAACATATCGGACGGGAATAAACAGAAGCTACAAATGGTGCTAGTCGATTCCATTCCGTGACTGAAACTTTTTTTGAATTTGTTGAAACTTTTCAAGTAATCATTTACTCATTTTGCTCACATAAATCTTTCTCAATGCATATTGTAAGAATACACTAAATATATATTTTTAAATAATGAATGGAAAAATAATGTTTATATAAATAAGTAAAGACATTTTCATCATTAGGAGCAGGTGGATGAGGACAGCTGTAAGATTTGGATTTCCCATTTTGGATTTTTGGGTGTGGCTGAAATTGTGTGGATCGCTCAAAGTTCCTGATATTTTCTCTTTAAAAAAGACTTCTAAAGTTTTTCTTAATTATGTATTACTTGTGTCAAAAATATTTGTTTTCTATCGGAAATATTAAAAGGTTTACTATGAAAAAAAAATGTTCTAAAAATAAGGGAAAAGGATTTATAAGATTAAAATTTAAAGAAAGAAAAAAAAATTTGGAAGTTTAATTTTTTAAAATCTAATACCTTTTTTTAATTATTTCTGCTGTTTATTGAAATTTTTGATGTTCAAAATATTTTAATGAGTATACGATTTGATGAACTTAGACCGCTTAAGAAAATGTTGGAAGCCAGGAACGAAAGATTTATAACGAAGAAAGCTTTACATTCATAAAGAATTACATCTCTCATTACTTAATAATCCATTTAGAGTTCCCTTTTTGATAAATATAATATACAGATATTTCTTTAAAATATACATCACATTTTAAAAGAATTAATACTTCCATACTCAATTCTACATCGTTCATTCTATTTCACGCATTCTCGTGCAGAATTCAAATTATAAAAACCAAAAACATTTAAAATGATCTCTTATGCAAAAAAAAAAAAAAAAAAAAAATCTTTGAGAAATAATACATATGTGCGTGTGCAGTTCATTATTAACTAATATATATTACTAGCGTTGTTTCTATTGTTATTAAAACTTGGCATTACTTTTTATTTAGAATTGCGTTATGTTTAATATTGAAACTAAACAATAAAAAAAGGCATTATTGACTGTAACTGTACATTCGTAACTAGCTGTCGTAGAATTGTTCTGAAATTTAAGAAAAATTTCATGGTTAATTAGGAAGATGAATGTTGTTTATGTTTTTGCTGACTTGTATGCCAGTGTATGAAAGGTAAATAAGATTTATATACAGTAAAAAAGCGCATGAAACAATTAAAGCAAAGTTTAGTTGCCTTTTACTTTGTACTCAGATTTTTTTTTATTTTGCATTTTTAAGAAACACATATTAACACTAAGTAAAATTACTGTATACGAACTTTTAAAAAAGCAATTAAAACAAAACGTGTTTAATTGTCTACATTTTTAAATAATGGAAAATGACATAATTATTTTTTTAAAAGCTTTGAAACAAAACAAAAAAATACCGATTGAATTATGCATACTTGTTTTTAAACGCACTGGAGTCGAGTTATTAAAACTAAAAAAAGGCATACAAAAAGAAGGAAAGAAAAAAACACACTTTTTTCGACATCAAAAATGAAAGGAACAAGTGGAGAGGAAAAATAATGTTCCTTTTGTTTTGAAATCCAAAGTGGCATTAAAGCAATTATATTAATTTAGATTAAAGTCATTTCTTTTCACTTCACGTAATCCTGCTGCCACGACGTCTGTGGAACATTTTTTTTCTTATTTTCTTCGGCACGTTTTCTTCGTATGATTGACGCCTTCTTTGTGGCAACCCTAGCATCCTCTTCTTTTCTGCGCATCATTGCTCTTCCGCATCTCCCTCCCTGCTCCAAAAGAAAAACTTTCATCCAATCCACGTTTCTTCCCCCCCCCCCTCGCTCTATCGGATGCCTGCAGAATTTTTCCCTTAGGAAAGGAATATATCTGAAGGTAAGAATTCTTGTTAAAGTGGATCAGTGAAAGTATTAAGAGTTGGTCTAAATAGCATGGATCGTTAAGAAGGGAAAATTCCCCAACCAAAGTTGTTTTCTTCTTTATTTTAATGTTAAATATACTACCAGAGAGAATAACTATTAAAAAAAGTTTTTTGTTGATGATTTTGTGAAAAAAAATGCTTGTGTGTGTGATGGTATTACGTAGAAATTGTTTTAAGTTAAATTTTGCTTCGTAAAAGAAAAAAAAGATGAGCTTAGTGGCTTCAAATAGTTTATCTTTCTTTACAGTTCGGAAAAAAATATTCATTTCCATTTTTTGAAGGAAAAAATTAAGTTATTTTTACAAATTAAATTTACTTACAAATCAATTAATTTTATTTTTTATCTAATTGAATATTGCCCACTGTAATCAAAGTAGTAGAATGACCATGGCCACGAACTCATGGCTGGTCTTCTTCTGGGTCATGGGTTGGAGTGTTAATGACATTTAAGACCCGCCGTGGAGAGAGGCTTATGCGCATTCATTCCTTCGAGTCGCAAAATCATCACTTTAGCGTGCTATGGAAGTTTGAAAAGCTGGATGCCAGATCAGGTGGCATCTTCGTGACTTTACCGTGATCCAGAATTATGAGGTTCATTGCCAATATCCCTCACGTAGCTTCAAAATAAGTTGTTGATAAGTATATGTAAGAACTCACTTGCACTTGACTCAGTCACTTAGAAGTAACGTGTCCGCTTCGTGAGCCAAAAGTCAAGGGTTTCATTCCGGCTTCAGTCGATAGATTTTATGAATGTGAAAAAAGTAGGCAAACGCATTTATATGATTATGTGGCATGTAAAAGATCCCTTGAGTATCAGTCTTGACTCTGTCACTATCAGCTAAATTAAATCACGACAATATTTAGCATCCGACGGTAGCTTCAATTAAATTTCAATCAGGCTTCCAATCAAGAGCCACCATAATATGGTTTTTGCGTTTGTGAATAGATTTGACACGTTTTCAAGGGCTTAGTTACCATTATGTAGCGTATTACGGGAGAAAAAGTACTGACGGATACTCTGGTTTTCAAAAATAATGCCTACAATTTTAAATTTTCAAAAAAGTTCTTAATTTTGAGAGGTTTAAATATCTGGAAAATTAAATGGCAGTGTTTTTTATAGGCCATATCCATTAACAACCCAAACAAATGCGAACTAAGTGAGCGTTGAAGAAACTGGCATTCTGGTGGTAAATTTAAAAGCTGGTAGAAAGTTTCATCATTGGTGAAATCCTGTATACATAATACATTTTGTGTAAATTAACGAAACTTTTAGAAAAAAATGATAAAAGGACAAACACGTAAGTTACACGAATTACGTTCATTATATTTCAAGCTGAACAATATACTCACAAATATAAACAATTTGTTTCATGCGAATTTTACATGTGAACGTTTTGCGGTGCGAGCAAATTTAAACTAAGTGGGCTGTAAATTAAATAATGACAACTTAGGTTTAAATCAATGTTTTATGAAGTTACAAGTACGATTACATTACATTCTTTCTATGTAATCGTCTGAAAAGCTAATACTTGGCTAAATGTCTGGAAGCCATCGTTGGCGAGGTGTTGATTGTTGTGGTGTACCGAAGAAACGCGAGGAAATCGGCAACCTCGGAGATGTTCCTTCAACTTCAGAAATAAATCGAAGTCACAAGGACTCATGTCAGGTAAGCTGGACTCATGTCAGGTCAGGACTCATGCTCCAAGAAAATACACTTCCCCTTTCGTAAAAAGAGAGTGGTAGTTTTTGTGACATCACAAATAGCGTTCTCATGCAACGTAATAGCGAGATTGTTTTGCAATAAACGTGGACGTATGCGCCGCACAGCCAGAATGCAGAAATCGGCAATAGTAGCCTGCGTTGACAGTTTGTCTTTTATATATAGGCACAACTTGCGTAAGAATCACACTCTCGCAATCATATGCCACACTCAGCATAACCTGCCCACGACTGGGTTCCCGTCGAAATTTCTGTGGATGTGGTTAACCTTGGTGACGCTATTCATTTGATTGGCAATTTAATTCCTTCTCATAGACTTGCGCCCACGTCTCGACAGTGGTGACAATCAACTGCAGAAATGCTTATCTTTTATTTCGTTATCTCTCCAGATGTATGCCTGTCAGTGGACACTAGTGCCATTTATGTACTTCGGTAAGGATATGGAATCCAGTGAGCAGTTTTTTTTCCTTCGTGTTCAGACGTTTCTTCTACGCAGTTTGATGATGGAGACCATCATCTAAGGATAATTCCCGGAAAGACTATTGGTGATCAATGGAAAGAAAACCGCCTAGGATGTCAATCTAATCTTGAGGAATGAAGGACCCACTTTTGCGTTGCAAACCCACATTCTAATTCCGAATGGAACGAAACGCTTTCACTTGTGGCTGCATGGAGTGAAACGAACTAATTTAATTGTGAATTTTTTTATGTCGTTTGGCAACATTTATGATCCAGTTACACGACAAACCAAATTTTAAAAGGAACACTTAATCAAAATTTTGTAAAATTCATCCAAAATATGTATTATGCATAATACATTACTCGACTCGACTATTATTCTTAACTATTTCATCACCTCTGGTGGTTAAAGAATTTCGACTTACACTTTAAAAAAAATTTTTTTTATTTCTGCTGGACATGAAACCGTTTTTTTTTTTTCTTCTTTTTCTTCCGAATCTGAGTTGCCATCGATTTTAAGCCGCACCTCAAATTCTCAACAAATTTTTGTGAAAAATGAAAAATAATGTAAAATAGTTTATCGATATCAAATTTTACGAAATTAAAATAAATTTAGAAAGATAACTAATAAGAAAGGAATAATTAACTCCAGTAAATATGGTTATTCTTAATTAGGCTTGCGCTTAACGGTTACGCTTTAATTTAGCATTCACTAATAAATTATTTTCCAGTAAATGGTTTCAATCTGTGCTTGCGATTAAAAAAGTGATATATAACTAGTTTTTACTGCAGTTGTATTGTCTTCAACAAACTTGGGGGGGGGGGTAGCCTAGTTGTCAAGGTAACGGACTCGATTCGTATGAGTTCATGTACCGCTGAAGACCCGCCATGTAAAGGAGACCGATGCACGTTGCATTTATCAAGGCTTAAACGTCCTCCCGTTGGTGGGGTGTGGAAGTTAGAAGGGGTGCCAGCTCAGGTTTCGTCCTCACCTTTGACCATGATCCGTTGCCAAAGACCCTCTAGTAGCTGAACAGTGTGATGTTTATCTCATTCTCACTCAACAAATTTAAACAATACTTTTTTTTTTCACTTTTGAAGATTTGATTTCAAATCCGGCAACTCGTCTTTACAAAGTTTCGCAATATATTGTTTATAATTTGTTTTCTGATTTATGTCATAGTGCCTTTTGAAATTATATTCCTTATCAACTGAATTACAGTTTTTACATGAAAGGCACAATATTTTTTTCTTGTTTTGGGCATCGAAGTATTGTAGTTCCCCTTTTTCTCGAAAATTACGATGTTCATCTTCAGTTCATCGTTGATTACTCTGTTCTTGAAGTTTGATCATACTTTTATTAAATGACTTTTTAGTTCAATATGAATAAAAACCAAAATATACGTTCATTCATAAACGATTGAGTAAACACTGCACTTTTTGTCTTGGTCATCTTGGGGGTTTTAAATTTTAAAAAATAAATCTTCAACTTCCTCCGGCGTCACGTTATTTCCCTCTCGTTGATCAGACACTTCAACGAGAAAGAAAGGTAGCACACAAGATGAATCGTAGTGTGATCTATAGCAAATAATATTTTTAATGAATTTAGGAATTTAATGAAAATTAATTTGTCACAGTAAAATTAAATAAAAAAATGAAAAAAAATATTAAAAATAATTTTTATTTAAAGGCTATTTTTATTATTAAATGGGATTTTTTTGCTTAGAAAAAAGAATAGATAATAGGTTAATATACTGTAAGTTTTTCAAAAAGGTTTACCAGAAATAAATTTCAAAATGAAAAAGCCCTTAAACATTGATACTTATAATTTTGTAAAATGTCTCCGCGGGCTGAAACCTATGCATTGGCGGGCTGCATGTGGCCCGCGGGCCGCGTGTTTGACATGCCTGCTATACGGTAACGCATTTTGGCTACAGGTTTCCAACCATCCTCGATGACATGTTGCATTTTTGCCACGGACAGCCTTCGCTTTGAGTGAGTGATTGTTAACGTCGCATTGTTCAGCTACACGAGGGTCTTTTGGCGACGAACCTCGTAATTTTAAACCATGGTGAAGTGACGAGGACGACACCTGAGCTGGCACCCCCTCTCCTAACTACCACACCACACCAACGGGAGGACGTTTGAGCTCTCGACAGATTTCACGTGCATCGCTCCCCTACACGACGAGTTTTCAGTGGTACTGGGATCGAACTCATGACACGTCAGCCATGATCCGATACATTAACCACTTGGCTACCACGGCCACACATTCGCTTTAAGCCACCATTGGTGATCACAGTTCGAAAACATGCTTTAGAACTATGAAAACGATACTCTTCACTTTAACGCCACTTCTTTTTGCACTCGATAACATCACCACCTCACCTGCTTCCATATCCTATTTACGCATGGATTATAGGTTGCGCATGAGTGATGTTGCCACTATTTAATTTAGAACCCTCGTAAATTTTAACATGTCAATTAGGGCTTTTCTGCCTCTTTTTTCCCGATGACCTATCAGAAGAATACAGCAATAACTGAATATAGATCGAGAGCAGGGGTTAGTGTTGTTTGTGATTTCTTTGGATTTTTCAAAAGGTTTTTAAGGGCTAAAGCCCTTACTACTGTTATGTACGGTTAAATGACTAAAGCATATTTTTGTATATACAACCATTTTTTTAAGGATTTGAATATAATTAATGGATTTATAACATGTTCAAACTCTATTATGATGTATTTCTAGAGAGTAATTTCTTAAGAAACATAAAATATCATTTCTAGTTGAAAAGTAGATTGAATTTATTTTCCAGAAGCTAACATGAGAATCTATATAATTTAACGTAATTATTTGATTGAACAAGTTATTTACTTTAATAATTCGATATATTCATGCATACATGCATCAATTACTTTTTCTTTTATTAGCAACAAATTCACTCCATCACTCTATTTCGGTGTATTTCTTTTTTAGTGCTGTTCTTTATTTCACGAAGTTCTATTTAGCTTCCGATAAAGAGATTATTCTGAGTTTCTGTTAAGTAAATTTTTCTATTTTTTAAAATATTATTTCCACAAAATTAATATCTTTTTATTTACCAGCAAATATTAACTTCAAGTACTTAATTTCGGAATTAGTAGTTTGAAAACTGATTGTGTGAATGAAATAATTTAATTAAGGTACATCTGAAGATTCAATGAAATTATAAACTTGTAAAAATATACTTCAAATAGACTTGGGTCAATTTTTTATGTTTTTGCTTAATGTAATTTGTTGTGAATGTAATAAAAGAAAGAAAGGCAATCCCCGAGAAATTTAATTAACTCTTGAGACAACACAGAAATGTTATTTTCTTTTGAAAAAAATAGTTTAAGTATGCAGGAAAGAAATTTTTCACTAGAAAATTTGTTACAATGTACTCATTGGAGTTTTGTAATAAATTTCGCCCAAATAATTAGACCAGAATTTAATAATTAATAACAATATTTGTGACAATAGTTCGTCTTTTATTCTGATAAAAATCTTGTTGTTAATAATAATTCTAGGATAAATATTTAAATAAAAATTACACTTATTTACAAAGTACTTAAGCAATGCAATACATTATTGTCTGTGTTGTAATATCTATATTAGATATGTGTAAACGTATGAAAAATAAAAAAAGAGTAGTTGGACATTTACTCTACAGATGGCAGCACAATATGATTTACTAAAGCAAGATGTTCATTTTGATGTGTATTTGGTTTGCCAGTAACGTTAATTGAATATGTTAAAATTGTTTTGATCCAATTTATTTCGTATGCTTCTTCCAAATTTATGCGAATTTAAGAAAATACGTGTTTTTTTAAAAATTGTGTGCACTTTCTCTTCAGTTAAATGTGAACGTGGAGCTTGGATTTGATTTTTAATTATTTATATATATTCTGTCTCTCCTTTTTTCTAAAGTAATTTACGGTAATGTTTTTTCAATATGGAGGAGGAAATATTTTTTCTTTCGTTTGGAGCATATTTCTTTGATGTTCAAGGAATAGTCAAGTCATTCATATCTTGCGTTCTATATTTTTTCCATTTAATTTATTGTTTCGTATATTTAAAGATATCACTTCAATTTTTAATTTATCGGCCTGATTTACATTACTGTATTTTGAGTTTTGCTGGATAACAAAAAACGTGCATTTCCCCCTAAAACGAAAACTACTAAAAAAAAAAAAAAAAATTAAAAATGATTCTGAGTCATTGGAAAACTTTCTCCTTGTTCTTTATGATGTGCATTTTTTTTTAAAAACGTTTATGGAGTAATATGTCAATGAAAGGTGGTCTCGATTTTTTTCGAATGGTTATTAGTCTCTTCATCTTAAAAAAAAAGATAGAAAGAAAAGTGTTTTGGAGTACTTAATTCCATCATATATTGTAATCAAAAGTTTAAATTTTATTTTTAACTCTTCGAGAAATAAAATAAAAAAATCTTTCTCGTATTTAAAAAGATTTTGGAGTTCATAAACTAATTCATATTGGGTTGAATTTTAATTAATGGTATTAAATATTAATAAAGTCTCTTAATTGTAACACGATGTAATTTTCCCTCCTAATCTAATGCCACTTAATCAACTTGTTGTACATTTCCAGAACTCGAATGGATGAATGCCATGATCAATGTAACTAAATTCCCACAAACCCTTTTTTGTTCAATTTACGACCTATATTACATTCACTTCAGCGTTTTCTCAGCAAATTATACAGTTTTATTATACAGTTACTGAAACTGAACAATTCACACACATCATACAACCTCACGCATTATTCTCATGTCCTTTCCTCCCTGTCATATATTACTTCTGTTGAGGATAGCTTAGTGGTCATGGTCACGGATTCTGGACTGGCGTGTCACGAATTTGAAGCTCCCGTTGGCGTGATGTAGAAGAGATGCCAGCTCAAGTGCCGTCCTCGTCACTTAATCACGGTTTAAAGTTGCGTGATCCATCGCCAATAGTCTTTTGTTGCTTCACAGTGCGACATGAAAGAACATCCACTCTCTCTGTTGAAGATACATTTGTATTAATACCATTGTTGAAACGGCGTCATCTATTTCTTTTCTTTCCAATGCTTAGATAAATTTTAAATTGAGAAGGAATTCCTGAGCTGATTAAGAAAATATGTTTTGTTGTGAATAACACAAGTAGAAAGTTACAGCTCATTGTTCGAGTTCTATCTTTTTTAACAAAGACTCTTCAGAAGCTCTCTTTACTTTTTCTTTTCCAAAAAATACCACTCAGTGTTATAATTCAGTGTCCCTGGAGGAGGGCAGAAAATCAACCGCAGAGATTTCCAGAGCTCAACGGAGACTCTTTTGTTGCGAAATATCTTCACCCCGGAGCTCCGAAATATTGTTGTTTTCAGTGTGCCTTGTCAAATTGCAGCTGTTTTTGTGGGAGAGGGAAGGGACTTTCAGCTTTACTTTCTCTCTCAGGAATCAAAAACTGTTTTTCTTCCATAGTTCGGTCATAGAATGAAATCGCTTCTTTCTGGTTGTAGAGACATTTTACATCCCCCCCCCCATTTATTCCCCTGGAGCTGATTTGGGGTCTTTTTTTCTTTCTTTTCTCCCATTTTTTTCCTTCTCTGTTTCTTGAACTTTTGCTTTGGATTCGCTTTTTTTTGTTCTTTTTTTTCCTCTTCGTTTTTCAAGAGATCCGTGAGAAGTAAAAATTGGATTACCGCGCATGCCATCTCTTTCTTTTTTTTTAATCTCTTTTGTATGGTTTTAGGAATGAAATGGAACAATACATGTTTTATTTCAGCTCTGGTTTTGTGCTATTTCAAAAGTTTTATTATTATTATTATTCGATGTGTAATTTAGAAGATTATCCCCTTAAAACACATGGTTAAAAAAGTCATTTTTTTAAGTTTAAGAGAACTAATTTTTGAACCTTATTTTGGTAAAAACTTAAAATAAAATCAGTCTAAAACGTTTATTTTAATTTTGGATTTTGATCCACATTGCAGGCAAGGACCAAATATTTCAATCTTACAAGTACATCGATTTTTACTATTTTTCTTTTCGAATTGCTGTTTCGAAGGGGGGGGGGAGAATGTTTTTATCAGTACAAATATTTATTTATACTTGCTCAACAGAAATAATAATAAAAACAGTATTTATTATAAAATAATTTCTCAAAATTTTCTTTCGTGTGATAATTTTTGCCCAACATAACTCACATATTTCTGCTCCCTTTTCTTTTTCTTTTCTAAACTTTTTAACACAACACACAGCATAATATCTTGGGAGAGCTTCTTTTTTTATGTGTTGGTGGGGAAAAAACTTGACCAATGACGTTCCATTAGTCGCAGAAGTCCAGAATATTTTGATATACCCGATTTTTTTACCGATTTACGAAATCCTGTCGATGGACCTCAGCATGCAAACGGTCCCATTTGAGATAATACAACCCAGTTTTAATTATCTCAAGCGTGCATAGTTTGATCGATTTAGTTTGCTCAAATTAACTCGAGTGCACACGTTAATGTGTTAAATTAATTTTTTAATTCAGTGCAAAGGTTTTAGTATTATTATAATTTATAATTATTACATTATTATGTAGTGTATATCTGTGCGACGTTTTTAAACTTTCTAACTCAGTATGTGGGATAAAGCTACAAAACCATGCGAATATAATTTAGTTATCATTCCTTAATCTAAATCTTCTAAGCAATACTTAACTACAACCATGCCCAGTTTGTTTCATATTTACAAATCCTATTATTCAAATGATTTATCATATAAGCTTGGATGGAGAGGCTAATCACTACATTTTTCATTGCACTTTTGCAAAGGATTATTAACTGAATACACTTACATATTCTACCACAAATAGTTATTGATTAAAGAGTCTCGTAAATAACTCGATCATTCATACTAAATTAATTACGTGCATTGAAATACGAGAAGCTCTTAAAATTTCTAGGCAATCATTACAAACCCCTTAATTTTGGGAATGACTATTATTTTCTCAATGGCTATTAATGGCTCCATTCCAGAGGGTCTTGTTGTAGACATTTTGTGTAGTTAATTACTTTTCCTGTTTAAAAACATGTTTGAGAGAGAGAATTCTTAATTTTCTATAATATATATATATATATATATATATATATACTGGTGTTCAAAAGTTAAGCATAATTGATAATTATGTGAATAAAGAAGGAACTGTAAATAAGAATGGCGGGAAACGTGATATGCGATTGTAAAATGGTTATAAAATAAGGAAGCAAATAAAAAAATGATAATAATTAATTTTATTATCCAAAGTAGCAGTTTGAAAGAAAACTGAACATAGCAAGGATTCACACTTTAAAGAAAAAATGAAAGAAAACATTAAATAAAATACTGATGCTGCAGTTTAATAAGGCATGTGGTCACCTCTGACAGCCAGACACGCTGAACAGCGATTTACCATACCTGCTATGAGATGATGAATGAGTTGTGGGCTTTAACAGTTCCAAGCTTCTTGGAGAGCTCTTCAGTTCTGTAACGGAGCTTGGTGGGTGCGAAATGGCTGTTATTTGTCTCCCGAGCATATCCCATACCTGCTCGATAGGATTTAAATCAGGGGAGTTTGTCGTAGTCTATCACTACCCCTATGATTATTAACTCCCCTTCGTGTATTATCTAAATCTGAATATGTTGGATCCATAATTAATTACAACTTATTTAATAAATCAATCTTATTTATTGACCTTTCTTAAATGAGAGATTACACAAATACTATTCAAACCTTAAGATCAACAAAATACAGTGGAGTACGAGAAGAATTCGATTATGAACGACGGAATCCTAACTGAATCCACGGAGAACGACGCGTACAATCAAGCTACACATTTATATTTAATTTATGAAAACAACTGACCTGATACCTTTTCTTAAGGCAGGTTCTTCTATATCTGGATTGCTTTAATGAGCGGCTTCAATCTCAGCTATCTTTCAGTTCCGTCCCGAACCGATTTAATGAATACTTTTCAATTGTCTTCTCCCGACGAATATATTTCCACTAGAAAAACTACTCTCTCAAAATCACCCTCTTTTTTCTTCATTTCATTTCTCCCTTTTATATCTTTTTCGAACTCGCTAAACCCGAAAATATCTCGTTTGCATAAGTCACACTTTTTGGCTCTCGGAGGAGATTGGTTGAAATAAATAAAACAATTTAAAGAAGTCGAGAGAAGGTTAGTGAAACGCGTAAGCACCCGTCACAAGTTCACAGGCCACGACATGCGCTGAATGTTTTTCGTTTCAAGGAAGTCATCAATCAGCACCGCTCGGTAATATGGTGCATTATCATAAATGAATATGAAGTCAGGAGCGACAGCAACTCGAAACAAGCGAACATAAAGGCTCAAAAACTTCGTCTCTGTATCTTTGAGCAGTCACAGACCCCGTGTCAAAGAAATGGATTTCTGTGCGGCCGTCCATCATGATGTCTTCCCATACCATTACTCCCCTTGATGGAGAATGATGTCTTTCCGTTATGAATCTTGGTTCAAAACGTGTTCCACGTTCTCTCCATATCGTTACCCACCGAGAATCACTACTCAGACTAAACCAGAACTCGTCACTGAACATCACATTGGCCCACTCTCCCACACTCCAATGTTCATGTTTCAAACTCCATTTCAAACGAGCGCGTTTATGCGCACACGTGAGGGGAACGCAAACTGCTGGTCTTCTGGCATACAAGCCAGCATGATTGAGCCTCCTGTAAACCAATTAAATCGAAATTCGTATTCCTGTGGCGACTGTGAGCGCCGAACCCAGTGCTCTGGCAGTACTGCCCCTCTGACGTCGTTCACTTATCATCAGATATCGGTCTTGGCGAGGGGTTGTGACTTTTGGTCGACCTGATACTGGTTGTCGGGTAACATCTCCCGTTCTTTGAAACCTCTGCCACAATCTTGAGATCACAGACTGGTCCACATTCAGAATTCGAGACACTTCGGTTTGTGATCGTGAGGATTCCGGAACTCCAACGATTCTTCCTTTCGTAAACATGCCCAATTGGTGTCTTTGTGCCATCATTCATCTTGTTTGATGGTTAACAACGTTCCTCTTCACACATCAGTTGCACGAAACTTGTCTGAACTGCCTATGCTGCGTGAATCGGTTTCTCCGCGCTCCGACATGCGCCGGTGTTTCGCGCAGGACGTAGTCGACTGAAAAGTTTTGCATATACCCATTGTTTCTTCCTCACCCAATTAATATCTGCAAGAAATTTGGAATAATTTTACGAATATTTACTTCATGTTTTTCACATTTTACGATTTATGCTTAACTTTTGGACACCAGTGTATATATATATATACAAGGTGTTTCATAAATGATAGGAGTAACTTTAAGGGGTGATAGTACACATCAAGACGAGTAATAGTAAATAGGAAACCAAATGTCCCAAACGTCTTCCGAAGGAGAAAGGCTACATCAAAGTTTAGGGTCCTAAATTTCAAATGATGATAAAAAACGGAAAAATGGATCGATTCATTTGCGGTTTTCACTAAAATAATTCATTAAATTTGTATTTTCTTTGAAAAAAAGTTTTAAAGACAAAGTTAAAAAAATGCCGTTAGAGGGCGCTCTAGACTTTGGAGTACCGAACAGCTACCTTTTACCAGTATTTTTTTTAATTTTGTTAAATGTTTACAAAAGCTCAGATTTTAACTTGAATTTTGAGCGCAAAATTGAAACCATCGGGAGCGGTTAAGTGGCGCGAATGTAACCGCGTTCGGGGGGGGGGGATTGAAATGCTCTTATGTAATGATCAAAATAAAAAACGATAAAGCAAACTTTAAGAGGCGATAGTACAACATAAAAACAATCAACTTTGATTAGAAAATGCATGATTTGAATTCAAACGCAAACGTGTTAGAGCATCTTCAAATTTTATCCATGCAAGCGTTATAGCTGCAAGTTTCTGGAAGAAGAACATGAAATTGTGATATGGGAAGAAGAAGAACGCATATGTAAATTGTTATTAAGATAAAAGCCACTGACCCGAGTGTGCAAGTGTAAATCACGGTACAAACGTAACGAAAGATGTTGCCCTTCACTAATTAAGAAAAGGCTGATATGCACTTCATCTACGGAACTGCAAATGGGAATAGTGCAGAGGCGCGACGATTGTACGGAAAAAAGTTTCCCAACAGGCGGTTGCCCAATGATAAAACATTTGTGCGCTTGCACAGACAGTTGTGTGAGACAGGATCCTTTTTTGGTGCACGCTCAAATGCAGGCCGTGCGAAGTCTAACAGAACGGTAGCTGTGGAAGAAAAAATTCTGGATATGGTGGCTGATCATCCAAATACAAGCACGCGAGCAGTGCTAGTCAAATTGAAGTATCACCCTCCACGACATGGCGAGTACTAAAGGATGAAAGTATGCATCCTTTTCAAGTCCAACGAGTCCAGGAACTGACTCAAAGGGATTTTCCTCGTCGAATGGATTTTGCTCGCTGGTATCTGCAGAAGAACACCCTAAATCCCGATTTTGGTGCAACTGTGCTTTTTACAGTTGAATGTACATTTACACGTGACGGTACATTTAACACCCACAATTCCCACCAATGGGCAGATGTAAATCCACATGCGTCTTCTACACATGCATATCAGCGACGATTTTCTATAAATGTTTGGGCAGGAATAATTGGTGACCATCTACTTGGACCTTATCTTCTGCCAGAACGCCTGGATGGAAAAAAATATCTTAACTTTCTGCAACAGGTGCTGCCGTAAATGATGACAGATGTTCCTTTTCTCGTATCCGGCGAGTAATGTGGTTCCAGCAGGATGGAGCACCAGTTCATTTTGCGTCAGAGGTGCGAAATTATCTAAACGCCACTTTTCCAAATCAATGGATTGGGCGAGGTGGTCCTGTCCCTTGGCCAGCGCGATCACCCGATCTTTCATGCCTGTATTTCTTTTTGTGGGGACACCTGAAGAGTCTTATGTATGGAGACTCCTATCGAATCTGCAGAAGAACTCGTCGCCAGACTTTCGGCAGCTGCAGGAGAGGTGCGCGATACTCCTGGCGTATTTCGGAGGGTTCGTGAATCCCTTCTTCGCCGTTGTACCGCCTCTAATGGTCAGTGTTTCGAACAGCTATTGTAATCATTTCTAATTAAACTTTTTTTATAACGTAAATGTTCTTTGTTTCCTTTTTTGTCTCTTAAAATGAAATCTGTTTCAGCGTCCTCTATTACCATCGGGTTAAAATTACGAGTATGATTTCTTTGATGAATGTTGCTTGTTTTGGTTTTGTACTATCACCTCTTAAGGTTTGCTTTATCGTTTTTTATTTTGATCATTACATACGAGCATTTCAATTTTTCCACCTAAACGCGGTTACATTTGCGCCACTTAACCACTCCCGATGGTTTCAATTTTGCGCTCAAAATTCAAGTTAAAATCTAAGCTTTTGTAAACATTTAACAAAATAAAAAAAATACTGGTAAAAGGTAGCTGTTCGGTACTCCAAAGTCTAGAGCGCCCTCTAAAGGCATTTTTTTAACTTCGTCTTTAAAACTTTTTTTTTAAGAAAATACTAATTTAAAGAATGATTTTAGTGAAAACCGCAAATGAATCGATCCATTTTTCCGTTTTTTATCATCATTTGAAATTTAGGACCCTAAACTTTATGGCGTCTTTATCCTTCGGAAGACGTTTGGGACACTTGGTTTCCTATTTACTATTACTCGTCTTGATGTGTACTATCACTTAAAGTTACTATCATTTATGAAACACCCTGTATATGTGTATAATATGTGTGTACATGTATTTTATGCATTTGCTATATATTTTGTGTTTATAAATTTGAAGAGTTTTTGCATTTAATCAGAAATTTTGAATACAATATTATAAATTCGAACATATTATTTTATAATTAATGAAATATTATTTGATAACAAAAATGTTTGAATGTTTATTTAAATTTGCATCAAATATTCAAAATCAAAGAAAAAAATTAAGATTCAAATATACTATATTTAATGAATAGAATTATGTAAAATAAAAAGAGCAGAAAACTAATTATAGAAATAATTCCCCCCCCCCCCGTAGATATAGGCGCATTGTTATAACTTGTATTGAAATGAAATTGTGCTTAAGAGTGCATATGCAAAAGATAAAGCAAATTTTAAAATCATTTAATACTTAATTTTTTTTTAAAATTATTGTTTAGTGTATAGAGAAGTAATTTTTCTTTTTATTCAATCAGGCTTTTCAGGCATTAAATATGGTTAGGTATATTATCAATGTAAATCTGTAAAATTATTCGCCTTTTTCAATAAAAACCTTGACCCACCTGTGTGGTATATTTTTATGTTTTTAATGTTGTGTGTGTGTGTGAGAGAGAGAGAGAGAGAGAATGTGTGTAGCTGTATCATGACTCTAATGAGGGCTCTTCATTATTTTTATGATGTTTTTTTCCTTAAAAATATTAAGTTCTGAAAAAAATACAGAAAAGCATGAGTTATAATTTATTTCATGTTGAAAAGTCGATATGCTGAACGTGTTTTCTTAATGTGTATCTCTACAAAAATCCATTAATTTGTCAATATGGAACTATTTTTATATGAAGATCTTATTAAAATTTCATTGAGTATTATTGAATAATTACAATAAAAAGCTAATTTTACCTTAATGTGTGTGCTTTACTTAATTTTTAATATTATCTTAATTTTTTGAGTTTAAAAAATATATTAACATATAATTGACGCATCTCAGTACTTCAGCGTTTACTTTCCTCATTTATTTCTTCAGATCTCTCTCACGCCTATATTTTTTTTTCGTGGGTCAAATTCTGAGATTCAGAATTTTTTGTTATTGCGGTCTTTCCGATTTCTTCTCCTTTCTTTTTCTTCATTTCGTATTGAAGTTATTCTATTTTCTAGCGTTTACTTTGTAACTTTTGTTGAACAATAGATAATCTTTTTTCCTCAATTTCCGAGAAGCAAAATGAACCATGGATTCTGTTCATAGTTGGTAAACTGGAGGGAATTAATACATTGTCTCTTTAACTTTTGATATTGGTAAAGAGAAATTCACTACAAAGCACAAAGAAGAGTACTATTTTAAGCTTTTTAAGGAATGTAAAAATCTTCAGTGAATTTTTTAAAAAAAAAATCTATCTAGGAAGACAAAGAGTAAGAAATATATATAATACAAACTAAATTCCTTATTATTTGGAAAGTGATACAACGTCCTTTTTTTAAAAATTTAAAATATGAATTGGAGATGAAAAGTGCGTTTAAATAGTGATGGATGCATTGTTATAAAATATGGGTAATTCAACAATTTTTTTTAAAAAAATGCCGGAGATGATATATGATTTATATGATATTTGTGAGCATTCATTAGTTTGTTAAAAGAAAAATCTATGTACAATTTTACACCTGAAAATATTAGAAGGAATTATTTTTAATTTATTCGTGGGGAATTAAATAATCATTTAAAAATTCTGTTGTTTTAAAGAATAAAAATCTACTCTATCGTACACTCTATTTTTTCATAACTGAATGAAAAAGTTAAAAATCAACATTTAAACATTTAATAAGTAAGAGTTTTTTTTTAATTCCCACCATTGATACATAGTGTGAAAAATATAATGGAATTTTTTAGCTTAACGTGGTACCTTACTTTTGATACCTTAAGTCTGGTTCCTCTACTTTTATTAATTATATATATAAGTTTTATGTGTGTGTGTGTACTAAGAAGTACACTTTAATTTTATAGCATATGGATAATTTTTTTTTTAAATTTCGAATAATGAACATTTTATATATTTTATCGACTTAAAACACAAATAATCAATAAACGTTTAAAATGTATCCGAAGAAATGAATTTACTCTTCGATGATCTGATGGATTTTCAGAAACTATAATTTCTCTGTTTGTGCCTAGAGTCTAAGCGGTCTGATGACAGAATCAAGGTAAAGAGACCTCAAAAATTTGGGTCGGCAACCTTTTAGCTATGGTGTGCCAAATCAATCTACCAAAAGGATTCAGCGTACCACACTGTAGAACGTTTTCGAAACAATTCGATTCCCGTGAAAATGCATACAGGGTTAGGGTAAAAAGACGTCAATAGTACAGATTTACGGATTTATTGTATACTATTAATGCATCATTTAACTATAATGCATAAAAATAAACAGCAGAAAGTATAACTATTTCTAGAACAAAATGTTTTTAAAAGTAAAATTGTACATATATCTTATGTATTTTTAAACATATTTATTAGAATAAGAAATAGAGAACATAAAATATAATTATTTCGCTTCGTTAAGAAGATAAGTAAAAGATAAATAAAAAATTTAATGTTAACCAAGTGCTTGCACCACTCTACTTGCATGTCACAAAATCAGAGGTATAATTTGTGACTATCAATTTCACATGATTCTGAGCATTCAGTTGTTAAACAATTTCTTGGCGGTCTTGAAATATTTGTCATATTAGAAAAGATTCCTTTACTTAGATTCGTAGAACCAAAAGTGGAAAGAAGAGAGTACATGCAATTGTCTATCTTCAAACAATTAAATCTCTCTAGCAATGACATTCAATAAATTACAAAATATCTGTAAATGTATCTTTAGAGATCTTTAAGATTATTTCGAAATTCAGGAAATGCTCATAGATGTTTGCCAAATAAGGCAAATTTATCAAATTTCATTCACTCAAAAAATGATAAATTTGTAGAGTAGTAAATGCAGAATGCCTCTGAGCATTGTACCGCCTTTTACATGTGGCATGCATGCCATAGGTTGCCGATCCCTGCTCTATAATCTCACCTCCACACAGTATTGAATTATTGCACAAAAAAACTATACTTATTACTTTTTATCGAGAGATTGAATTCTAAAGAAAGTAGAAATATCCACCACAATTAGGTTGGTTGTGTTGACTCAATACTATTAGTTCCATTACGAATCTTTCAATCTGTTGAAGGATTGCAATAAGGCCCTAAATGGATTATGGGCGACATCGATATTGAACACATAGCATGCAGGTATATTTCGTTTGCAAAAACATAGAAGTACGTTTCTCGCAAGCGATATTTAAATAAAGTTCTTATATTGATTATTCTAGAACAGTGGTTGCCAAACTTCTGAGCTTCCTTACCGTTTTAAATCCTACCGTCTAAAATAATTATCAAATTCCTTAAGCAATCTTACATTTGTGTCTATTGCCTGTAAACTTATGACTCAAGTAAATATTAAATGAATTCTTATAAAACTGCGCATTACTAAGCGAAATTGAAATTAAAGTGTGTGTAAGAAAGAAATGAAAGTATAAACAAACAGCAAACAGTATAACAAATTTTTTACAGACTTATTAGAAAAGGTCTAGAGTAAAAAACCAATACGAACATCAAACTATCCATGTTAGCAAATGTCAAATATACGCACGAAAAATGTTGCATGCATAACCTCACGCGAATACAATCAACTATGAGTTGAGACTAACAGTGGCAGTTGTACTGGCGAAACAAAAAGTTTTTGTTATCAGTGCCCCCCTGGCGTCAGCGTCAGTGGAGGAATTATAGTTAGCGATACATGATCTACCAAAAAACGTCCACACGAGCTATTAGTAGCTGGCGATCGCCGATTTGGCAATCATTGTTTTTGAAGATATGAATTAATCAAGCTCTAATTTTTGAGGGAGCTACTAAGTTGTATTTCTAATCACCTCTTGAATAAATCGGCTTTGACATATGAAATCTTTGATTAATTAAATTGGTTGGAAGCATTTTATGAAACTTGAATAAAACATGTAACGAGTCTATTCGTGAGCCTCCTACTAATTCTTTTGGGGAAGAAGTATCTCTTTTAATATTGTTCTATTGAAAACTTTCTCCCGAAGAAGAAGATGCGATTTATGTTAATCAAGGCTTACTTTTAAGCATTAACTTTTAGGTTCCAGAGAGAGAGAGGTTAAGAGTTTTATGATAGAAGTTAGTGATTAAAACGTTAAGTAGTAGAAAGCACATCGAGAGTGACTCGCCGATTAATTACTTAATATTTAAGATTGATAATTGAGTTAATAAAATACATTTGAATTGGAAGAATGACTAGAAATCGAATAGCTAAGAAATTGATTACATGATTATTTAGAAAGTATATTACCAAAAAGTTCCAAAAGTAAGGGATTCAATTCCTTGTTAAATATTAAATATCTCGTCTATCTCGCCTTTGCTCCAATATTTAAATATATGTGCCTTTCCTAGCTTGGGTTGTTGAGACTTATTAAAGGATTAATAAATTATGTTTGCTCTGGTTATGGCTAATTTTCATCTTGACTCCAAAACACTGACGGATGAAAGGGGAAATACTTCAAACTCTTGAAATTTCGCGCTTGTTCCCGTGAATTATACTAACATTAGTAATAATAACCTGAAGTGGACTCTGTTGTAACTTTTATGCAATTAAGTTAAAAATTGGATTAAACGATAGTGTCTCAAACTTGTATTGACTAATTTTTGATTTTAAGAGCCGATTGAATTGGAATTTTTTATGATTTCTTCTTTCCAGATCCGTGTGAGACGACCGTTTGTGGGCGTGGCCGAGAATGCGAAGTGAACCAACTGGGAGAGGCCGTGTGCATCTGCCAGCGAGTGTGCAAAAAGCGAAAGAAGCCTGTATGCGGGTCGGACGGACACTTCTACGTCAACCACTGTGAACTGCATAGATCCGCTTGCCTCACAGACAAGAACATCGTCATCGACCACAGGGATGCTTGCCTTAAGAAGAAACGTAAGCTATACTTTCTGAGTGATTTGTAAAGACAATAAGAATTTAGGTTTGTTTCTAATGATAAACACTTAATATACTAGTTGCTGTTTCATAATGCCTTCCGATCGATGGCTTCAGATATAGGCCGACAAAATTCATCTTGGCTAGATGATTAGAATGCATCTGTCATTTTAGCTGCAACCTTGAGCAGCATTCAGGTGGCAGTACGTTTTGGCATTATTCCGCCCAATTTGGAGGGAGAATACTCCGATAGTAGTCCAGGAGTGCTCTACCCCTTCTTTCCCTACAACCAACCTTTCAAGAGGGTTTTCGACTCAACTAATATTTAGAGTGCCTTAGATGGCACAAGAGCTATACATTTAAAAAAATCCATGTCTTCTCCATGATTCAAACCTGATACTTGAGCACAGTTGTCAGTGTCTCTAATCGCTATCTCTTCTGGTCAGATACTCAATATATCTACACATTAAAAGCAATGCATTGGAGAAAATTTGCAAAACAAAGCTATAATTGTTTCTGTACCTAACTATAGCTGGCAATTGCTATATTCTAGTTCGTGGCTGGTGATGTCAAGGCACGTGTGATGGAACCATGATGCCACTAAAAGTCCATCGTATAGATCAAACGTTGTCATTGCGTGGACAGATTGGGATGCCAACTCAGATGTAGATCTCGTCGTTTAATTGGATTCAAATTTCAGAGAAGGACTGGGAACTTAAAATAATTCTCCCAACTGGAATTGTCGAGCATGGTTCCTCTTTGGGTTCCGTTTCACAGATATTACTTACTCAATTCTATTTTCGACTTGCGGGTTAAGGCAGAAATTAACCACGTCATTTCTAATTAAGAAGCTCTAATTTGCTGTAAGTGCATTCTTTACAACCGCCATAAAAATGTAGATTCATTTATTATCATACCATAATGCATTAAAATCTCTATTTTGGCATCTTAATTAGCAATCAGAATCAGTCCATGTCGGATCGGATTCCAAAATTTAAATTTTTGTAGAGGAAGCTATAAGTACAGAAACCTGTATCAGTGGCGTAATGGAGAATATTACCCCCCCCCCCTGCAAAATCAGATTTCGTACTCCAAGCCGGATCTTATAAAGGCTTTCAGAACCATAAACTCAGGCTTTGGGCACCTTAGAATCCTGGCCTCCTCCGCATTGCGGGGTTGCGGAGGTGTACGTTATGCCACTGAGCTGTATTATAGTACAGAAGTAATTTGTATATTTTTGTAAAATTTCTGTGTTTGTATCAAAATATGTATTTGAAAATTTTAACCTTTGATGTGTAAAGATGTTTTAAATATTGTTTGCATAAGAGTAATTTTGATTATGTGCTGTTTAACTTTCTCAGCCGTTTTTGTTCAACATAAAATTGGGATAAATATAGAGATGAATGACACTTATAATTTTCTTTTTTCATTACATCATGAAAAAAATATTTTGAGCTGCACTTTGATGGGAAACTATAATTAAGGCTGTTTTGAAGAAGTTAAATTATTTTTTTCTGAATTTCCATCTTATTTTTCAGGCTTGGACAAAAGTACAAAACCGACTCAGCCGGCCGTGTCCTACTTTGAGAAGAAAAAAGAGGAAGACATTCTGTCCTGGAAGAATCTCCCACCTTTTGAGACCAGGCGGACAATCGTGGTCACTCCCGATCCGAACCCGGACTCGACCCAACGTGAGTGTTCCCACGAAGACTATGATTTCATGAAAGAGAATCTGCTCGTCTTCAACAATGAGAAACTTATGGACAGTAAAAAATCAGGTAATTACTAATATTTGAAGTAACCCTTCCTTTATATCAATTCTTAAATTCATGGTGAATATTCTATTTTATTATACTTGTTGTTTTATTATAAAATACTTCTTTGTTATACACTTCAAATGGATTTTCAGAAACTTTTCTACGAACTTGTGACCGGTGAGTCGCGAATTCTCTTGGCACCATTAAAAATCTCACAGTATAGATGGGCTGATGTATGTTAAATCTGTCGTCCTGGCGGTGGCGTGATGTAGAAGTAGGTCTGGAAAGTAGAGTGCCAGCTCAGGTGTAGTCCTCTTGATTTCCCCAAAGGTTCGAATTACGAAGCCCGTCGCCATTAGCTCTCGCGTCAATCTGCTTATAATTAACGGTGATTCTAAATTGTTTTTACAAATTAAGAAGGGTGATAATACCCAAACAGACAACCAATTATTACAAAGGAACATAGGGTCACATTCCATTCTGAGAAACAGAAAGAGGACAGTAGAAACGAGTTCTGTGCGAGAGGAAGCAATACAGGTCATCGCCTCTCTCGTCATTTTGATTCTCCCTACATGAAGACTCTCAAGAATTGACCGCATACAAATTTCCACTGAGGAGAAGTAGCATTTTGATCTTAGTTGGTATTGGAAAAAAAAGGCAATCAGAGAAAGAGAGCAAACTACGTAATTTAAAAACAGCATAACATCATTGCTTCAAATATTATATTATCGATGACTACGAGAAACAAGCTTGTTTGTCTATTTCAAAACGCTTGACGTTTAAAGCAGGATGTTTGTGAAATGCACGAACGCCAAAAATGGACATGCGAGTTTTGCAGTAGTTTCTTCCACAAGCATGCGAGTGGTGGTATATGAAATGGGTAATTCTCAAACAGCGGTGTTCAGTTGCACACGAAGAACACATGCACCCCTACCGAGTGGAAATAGTGCAGTTTTTGCACACATATGATTATACTCCCCCCCCCCCGAGGCAGAGTTTGTGCAGTGAATGTTAGGGATAAAGAATAACGATCCACACGATTTCCTGCATTAGTATTATTTAGCGATGAGGCAAAATTAAATAGAGAAAATATTTTTAAACAGGCGCCAACCAAAACTCGTTTGACAGCAATCCCCAATGCACTACTCATCGTACTCACCAGCAGACGTTTTCCGTGGGCGTCTGGCCAGATATCCTTGGTGATTACTTACCTTACATCTTGACAGACCGCTTGACCGGTGCAACATATCATATCTTCTTGGGACAAGAACTTCCCAGTTTATGGCACTCTGTTCCGCTTCCCATTCAGAGAAACATGTGTATTATACTAGAGGGAGCACCATCACATTTTTCCATGAGGGTCCGTAACCTCTTGAATGATACATATCCCGCACAATGAATTGAATGTGATGAGAACTTGTGGCTTTTCCGCCTTTCTCTCCAGACCTTAACTCACTGGACATCTTTTTCTGCGGTGTACGAGACGCATGTGGTCTCATTTCATTGTTGTTGCCAGGACACAAGCGACATGAAGGAATCGAGGGGGGGGGGCCAGTCGTTCTTTCGCAGGTGTCACTTGAAAAACGATACGCGTGATCGGCATTTTAAACAGTTTCTGGGAACTTTTCACTAACCCTCCATTGGTTCGCAAGTCTCTGAGATACTTTTTTAAGGTAACTGGGACGTCTGCGAGAAGGAAAAATGAACTTTTTTTGCACCAACTTCAAATGGTTCTCACTTACTTAAATTAAAAGCTTCGGAAGTACAATTTTTACGTTTAATTATCCGTTTATTTATGTACTTGATAATGTAAACAAATTTCATTTTAAATTACAAATAAATCTGTAAGAGAAATAATTAATAAATAACTATTTTTTTTTTATTTTCAAGCATGTTCTTACCTTTCGGTACACTTTGCATAAAATCTACTGCATATATATCTATAAAATTTCACAGAGTTTTTGTAAACATAACAATCCATAAAATGAACGGAATGAAATTTTAAAATATAAATTTATAAAAATTTTAAAAAAATTTTAATTTAGTGAATTAAATTTTCTTTAAATTTTATGCAGAAATTGTGGTACATCTAAAATTTGTGAATGTTTATTTTAAAAAAAATTCATTCACTTTGTTGAAAATTTGTGGATCTTATAGTATACAAAATATCAGCACTATAGGTATAGTAGATTTTGAGGCAAGTGTACCAGAATCACCAAAAATGACATTTTGAGAAAATTGGAAATAAAGATATTTTCATCTATGATTTGTAAAATAATATATTTTAATACAATATAAAGCAATACCATTATTAATTGGATTATTTTGCATCATTTCTCAGTTTTTAATTTGTAAGTTTAAAATTCTAGATTCTTTAGAAGTCTTTTTAATTACTTTCCCCCTATTTCATCAACACATGTTATCGACGATTCACACCTTCTTCCATTTAAAATATCAAAGTTTTATGTCTATAAGTCTTAGTACTTTCACTTCACTTTGAACATCATCATTACAGGGTATTATAAATTTCCTTACACATATTTTTATTGTTATAAAAATACACACAAAAATGTCTTTGATAAATTTAAGAAGTTAATGTGAAGACTAATTTAAATGGAGCTCTGTTTTTAAAAATTATAACAAAATAATCTTTTTGTATTCATACATATTAATATTTATTTATTTTAAAGAAAAACCAAAAGTAATAAACATATAGAGAGTAATTTATGAGCATTCAAATGTTAACAATAAGCAGTTAGGAAAAACGAAATATCTATTTTACAAGTTGTGTATTTAATTTATAATAATCCTCATGATCCACTTGATTTATAGTTTAGGAACTCTACTGAGTATTTAAAAAGGTTAAACTAGATATAACTAACTTTTCAATAAACAAAATTTTATTTAAAAATTTTTCAACTAATCATTTAAATTTTCCGTAATTTTTGCACAAAAAAATGTACAATTTTTAATAAATTCGAACATTTAATAAAGACAAATTACGTTCTTCGAATAGAAAAATTAGTTTTTTACAATACATATTAAATCCCTACGGATTTTGAAGAAAGTACACCTGAATCACATTTACACATCTGTTTACTATTTTAAAATTCAATTTTCTAGCGTTCTTTTGATCGAATTCTCATAGATAATACATCTATAGATGCAGAAATGTGTCCTCTATTTTTTAAAAGTAAAATAAAAAAATGCATAATTTGAAGCACCTTCACGTCCCAGTTATCTTAAAATAAGTTCAGTACTGCGTCCACAAGGTGGGTTGGAACATGCCCCTCCTTCTCTTATCTGCCTTTCATCACTCACACTAGGATTCAGTGCCATGGACAAGAGCAATTTTTTCATATTTCGGGTGGAAGGGACCAAGGAATCTTATAGATGCAGCGTGCCCAACAACGTCAGTTCTTGCGACATTGTACGATTTTGTTCATATTGTGATTTTTTCCGCTTGAAAAATAGTGTAGTTTTCCTTTTTATACTTCGAAACAAGCTTTTTGTAACTTTTGTACGATGTTTTTTTTTGCTTGAAGGTCAGGTCCATCTGAGGGAGGCCGCGTGTCGAATCAGTGACTGTATTTAGTTCAATTCTCAATAGAGCTGGAATAAACTCCCAAAATATCTATAAAGGAATCAAAATCACTCAGATCCTTGAGCTTTTATCTGGGAAAACAAGGTCATGAACTTTTAAAAGAGCACCTGTGAAGACTATATGAAAGTAACATTCCCATGCCTCGTTCAACTGGACTCAGAATTGATGAAATATCTGATATACAACACCCCATTCAAGACGTAAAACAAAGAGAACTTGGAAAAGAAGGTACTGTTCCTTCTTCTCAGGACATTAAGAAAAGATTATTATAATTTTGTAATGTTTTATACGAAAAATCCATGGACCTTGAACATAGTAAGGCGATTTGTGAAAACTGCAATAAGGTATCTTTGAATATAAACAGTGGTGACACACACAAAAAAAGTGAATGTTTTTGCGTTTAAAGAGCTCAATTTCTGATTATGTTTTATGTACTATTTTGTGTAAAATATATTTTAATATGAAATCTCACCAATAAAATGATTAAATCATCTTCAGAAGTAAGTACGAGGTGATGCATCTGAGAGATGCCACGGCCTTATGGATGAAACTTTTTGAAGCGGGTCTAGTGGAGGGCTAAACGATAAATGTGATCGTGCAACTTTGGTATCGTTCGTTTTATTAACGTCTCACACTATTAAGTAACAAGAAGGCTATGGGTGACTGACCTCGTAATTTGAACATCTATCAAGCGACGAGGATGTCACTAGAGCTTTCATCCCCTCTTCTAATTACCACACTAATGTGAGGGCTTTGAGCACCGACAGGTTTAAGGGGTCTCAGGGGTGTTAAAAATGTTTCGAGAGCACAAAATATGAACAATTTTCGACTAGAAATAATTCTTTGAGGTTAAAATGAAATAATTTGATTCTTTTACACATTTTTTATAAAGGAATAAAGTTTCAAAAAAGTATAAAATGTCTAAAATATAATAATAATTATAAAAATAATAAGCACATAAATCTAAGAAAAATTTTTGTAAGAAACAAATAGTAAGTTTTACGACGCGCATGATATTTTCTGAAATAATAATTCTAATTACTAGCAATAAGTTGATTTATAAAGTCAAATATATCCTTATTAGATGGTAGCGATTTTATATAAATAGAATTAAAAATAATATTTTTAAAAAATAAAGTACATTTTAAAAAAAATTTCAAAAAATTTAATTTTTTTGAAATTTTTCAAAAAATTACAAATATGTAATGCTATAAATAGCTAGGATTTAAAGATTATGATAGAGTTTATAATTCTGTAAAGTTTTATGCATCAAAGTATGATAGTTTTTGAAACGCAATGCGCGTAAGTGAAAAAAACACAAACTGAGAAAAAAGGCTTTAAAGTTTTAAATTGAATTTGAGAAAATAAATTTTAAAACTTACATGCTAAAATGCTCCAGGATCATAGGATATGCCTTCCTGTTGCTCAAACAGCTCAATTTCTTTACTATTTTAAATTTTTTTGGCTCTGCGAGCTTCAAACGATGACGTTTAGCTCTTCTTTCTTGACGTAAAGATTCGACGATTGCCACGTTCAGGCATGGACACACAAACATTTTTGTTAATTTTTAAGCCAAATTTCTCTAAAATAGTAATAAGTATTTGATTTCCATCATTGAAAATGTTGGTTGCTAGATTTGCAGCAATCTCTGCAATCTGAAGGCTAGAATCAATCGTCTTCGGACAAAACTTCCAGATTAATGAATTTAAACTTTCATTAGGATTCTGAGTCTTACCTCCTAAGCATTTCTTCAGGAGTGCCAGATGAGATAAGTCTGCAAATACAGGCTTAATTACATCTCGAACAGCTTTCGCAACTGAGGGTTTGTGTTTATAATTTTGTAAATTATTATTAATTGCGGCATTATACTTACACTATGTATTTGGATTTGTAGGACAAAATCAGTGCATCGGTTCATCATCCGTGCTGCAAGAATGACCCCAAACGGCTTTCCGCATTTCCTTTACACTAGTAGAATTGCATCGAATAGCATTACCATAGTAATGCGCAAGCTTATCAATTAAACTATCATTTAACCTACCTTTATCGCCTATAGTTTTACCATCAGATAATTTCTTCTTACCATATACTAATTTAAGCTTCCTAAGTCTTGTACCCATTCTCTTTTGCACATGGCCTACACATTCTATTTTCTGAATAAGATGGTTATCGCCATACGGCTTCTTTTCAGAAAGGGCATTGAATGTTTTTGTGTCGCCATCTCCTATGTAGTTCGAATATTTCAGGTTGTGAAGCTTTTCTGATCGATTAAAAATCCTCAACATCCCGTCAACCTCCATTTTACCAGCAGAGCCAGAATAATTTTTTCTACGTGAAATCTTATGCGCTCTTTCCCCTTTATTGTACTTGATACCAAACTTTACCCCTTTATAACTGTCGCTTCATTTCCAAAATGAGGACAACACTTCCCTATCCAAAACCTTACCTGTTTCGGCCCCATTAGAGTACATACTCCAATCAACGATGAATGTCCTCTCGTCTTCCAGGTCCCATCACCACTTACCGTTAAAATGTTATCAGGTAACGAAGAATTTTCTTCGACAGCTGCCCTGTTCATGCTTTCTTCGGCGACTTCCTTCATAACAAGTGAAAGTTTATTATTAATAACATCATATGATTTTTGTTCAACAGGATTAGGAAGACTCATTACAGAACAAAAGGTTTTTAATGACTCTAAACCTTGACCTATGCATCCCATTGCTAAAATAGATCTTCTGTTAATTTCTGGAGCATTATTTTTATTCCCAATGTTTTCACAGCTTGAAAAAGTACAAATACTCCCACATTTTTTACAATGTATTTCAAAATTCAAACATAAACCACGAGTGGATTTTTCATTAATTGTTAATGTTTTATGACATTTTAAACAGCATGATACTGACAAAATAGAGCTAAAGGTTTAAATAAAATCAAAAATACGATATTCTTTGAAGTTTTCACTTACCTTAACAAGATTTGACTTTAATGAAGTCTGAATTCCTGAAAGTTTTTTACTAGAAACATTTTTCATTTCGGCACACTTACTTGTAATTTTCATTTCTACACACTTCCTCGTATCTTTCATATCTGTAACATGTGAGTCACTTACCTTTAAATATTTATTTCCTCTAAATCTGTTCTTGGGGCATTGCCCAACGACATTTCAGAATAAAACAACAAATATCTTCGCTTTAGATAAGCGTTTTAAAAAAACGTGTGCTATAGTAAACACAACAAAATCAAAACACAGCAGAATGAATGTGTTGAGTTGCAGGCTTCCTTCTGATCAACTCAAGCGCTTAAAATATTTCATGAGGCTTATTAAAAACAGAAAAATGAAAGGTATGCATATATTTAAAAATAAATGGGCGTGGCATGTGTCCATTTAAAAGTTGTTATGGCTAAATTGCTGTTTGCAATTTTTTGAATAACTTTCGAAGTTTTTAGAGTATTGTCACGTGGTTAGTATCAAAATGTTCAGAAAAAAAAATAAAGAACAAGATATATTTTTTTCGAAAATTCGAAAAAAAAAAATTGTTAACACCCCTTAGACCCCTTAACTTGCATCTGTCTTATTTATATGGTTTGTCTTGAGGGTAGCAGGATTCGCACCATCGACTCTTCGGTCACAAGTTCGTATCCATAATCATTAAGTTACCGTGTCCATTCACATCATAGAGATCTATAGCCAATAGCCCTCGTATAGTTTCAAAAAGATACGTTAATAACACATTCACTCTCTCCCAATCAGTTTCTTTTTTTGTTTCGATTACAATACCTTCAATACTTTAATTATACTTCAAATTTTCGAGAGTTCATGGGAAAACCTTTCAAAATCTATTTTAAAGTAGACAAAAGCTATTAACAATTATTACTTCCATTATTGCAGAGGAAATGCGCTTTATTTTTTGTATTTCAATCCGCAAAGATAGATTTTTGCATATTTAGAATAAACGGTTTTTTTCTTAAGAGGAGCAAGATACCTACATATATATTCAGCTATTTATTAAAAAAGTTACAAGTTGAACAGAGATGGGAAAAAAAGTTGTAAGAGGCGAGGAGTTTTTCTGTTTTGTTTTGTTTCAAGAAGAAGTTTGAAAAGTTTTAGAAATCCCCCCCCCTCCTTTTTTTGTCTGCATGAATGCATATATGCAGTTACTGAAGCAGCAGTTCGCAGGTATGTTGTTTGTTCCATGTTGGGAATCGTTTTGACGATAAGAGAGAACGGCACCTTGAGGCGAATGTGGTGCCTCCTGGAAAATGCAGCACATTTTCTTTTTTCCAACTGCAGAAATGGACATAATCCAGACGCGAATAATAGATAATTTATTTATAAATGATACAAAAACTCTTTTTTTTTCTAGCTATAAGAACGACAATCAAACATAGTTTTTAGATTTTCACAAATTCATTCTTCATAAAAAACAAAAATTATAAATTACTTATAAATTTCAAACTCCAAAAGCCATGTGACCGCTATAGCCTAAGGGGCATAGTCAGGAACTCAGGGCGAACCTGACGAGTGTCGGGTTGGAGCCCTTGTACCTCTAAAGATCCGCTGTATAGAGAAGCTGATGCACATTAAATCTATCGAGGTGCAAATTTCTTCCATTGGCGTGATGGGGTACTTTAGATTGGAGGTACCAACTAAGGTGTCGTTTTCATCGATGGACAATGGTTCAAAATTCGAGGCTTGTCGTCAACAGCAATCATATAGCTTTAGATTGTGATGTAATTTAAAAAGATCGATATTAAGTTGCCCCCTCCAAAGAATAAGGTCTTTCGAAAGTTACTTACTTGTGCATTCCTCAGTTTTTATTGATTTCTGAAAAGTTCCGATTGTGTGATTTACGGGTCTTTGAAATGACCGATTTAATTTCTTATAGAATTATATAAGTCATCGATTTCATGGTGTGACTTTATTATTATAGTGTTGCTAATTACAATTTGCTTAACATATTTTTGAGAAGTAGAAATGTGTCTGATGGTTGGATTTCTACAAGAAAATTAATTATTTTGTAGATTTTGATAATGTTATAACAGAAATACAGAAATTTCATATGCTTGCCCATAGTCTACATGAAGGAAGTGTTTTTATTTTAAGCATCACAATTAGACATTATGCCAAACCACTATGTGTCTCATATTACCCACTTATTTGTTCGAGGTATTTGTAGTTTGTAGTTTTATTCTGTAATATAGTTATTTTGATTATTTATAAAAAAGAAGATACTCTTGTATGTAACTGATGTTCCGTTCTTAGGCAACGAATATCTGGTGAGCATCATGTTCTCTCATTACGATCAGAACAACAACGGTCAGCTGGAGGCGGAAGAGCTGTGGCAGGCAGCCGAGCGTGACCATCTGGGGCAACTGTCCACCTCGTGCATCTTGGCAGATATGCTGCTCTTCGACGACGCCGACAAGGACGGTCGGCTGAACATCAACGAGTTCTACTTGGCCTTTAGTAAGTTATACAGTAAGTGGACACCCGTTTCCTCTATGCTTTTGCTTCGCTTCCCACGTGGTGTATTCCCATTTCCTTTTATCCCCTCTCCAAGTGTGGTGGCGCTTTCTTCACGCAGGGTGAGCGTATGGTTCGATACTATGCAATCATTGCTTCCTCAATCCAAACTTTTAGACGCCGCCTATCTGGGACAATACTTCCTAATTTTAGGGGGAAATTTTTTTTACCCATGTGATTTGATAAGCGGTGGTAAAGTGACACTTGTAAAATGATCTGACAATAAATGTGCTATATTAGAGAGTTTTGAAAAGCCAGTTTTTTCTTCCTCATCAAGTTATGTAACTGTTACTTAATATTGAAATACATACAGATTAAACAGACAAAAGTAAAAAGGACTTGTAACTAAATAAACTGTATTGCTAGTAGAAGAAACTCCAATGAAAAAAACTTGAGTTTTGTTAGTAGAAAAACTTAGCAGTAAAAAGTATCTTCATCTATGAAATACACATGATTATTTCTTATATATTTATCGTTCAGTAACTTTCATATCAAGTTTCCTGTATATTTTAAATGTTAACTTCCTGTGGTTTTATAATGTCAATGTTACTTTTTTATAATATATCACTTATATTAGTAATATAAACGTAAAGAAATTGTGCACTTGTTTTTAAAACTGAAATTAAATCTCGATAAATCCAGAGTTCTGAATTCATTGATTGTAGATAAAAATCAGGACTGAACAACATTTTGACCAAAACTTGTTTATCGGGGGCCTTTTTACTGCTTGATGAATATTTTTACTCTAGGCTTTAACAACTTTCGAATCATCCAACACATACAACAACCAGCAAAATAGCTTTTACGTCTACTTATATGCTCTTGTGTCCAAATAAAATATTCCTAGTGAATACTTTCTAAAGCAAATAATAGTTAAATCAACTTTTGAATGAAAAATAATTGAAATTTCTTCTCTGGTTGCATTTTTGATTTTTAAATGCCATTTCAGACATTAATTTTTAAAATATTCCAAAAAATTTCGTGGAACTTTTTTTCGTATTTGAGTGTAAGAAACTTAACAGTAAAATCAATGTATTTTAATGGATAAATACAGTGTATTTTGTGTGGACCATTCGATGCTGCATTCCCGCTCTCTGGCCATTTCCCTACATGAAGAGTGCATGTTATTCGTGTGTGTTGATTACAAAAAAATAAATGTATTGTGAATGCATGCTGTTTAATGTTTATGTCGTATTGGTAGAGTAAAATCTGTGTTGTGTTGTAGTGTAAATAAATATTAAATATCAACTTTTGTTGTTTACATTTTTGTATTATAATGTCTTTGAAATGTAATTTTTTTTATACTTTAGTTTTTGTATTAGTTTGTGAACCGTTTGTAACAGTAAAATTGTGCTTTAATTAATAACTATTTAAAAAACAAACAAAATTCAAGTAAAATATTAAGATTTTTACTGAAAACAATAAATGAGATTAACAGTGCTGTTTTTATACTATTAAATTGAGAAACCTGTATTATTCGAAGAAGTATATACTTAAATTTAACAATACAGTTTCATTTCAATAATATTTAATCTCAACATCATTAGAATTGACTATAAAGGTATTTATTTTAAAGTACATAAGTTTATAAATAAAAACTTTGCATTTATTTATAAACTCTAATTATAACTTTACTTTAATTCATTACTTTAATTATACAAGCGCGCGCGTGTGCCTTAAAATCAGAATTTTGTGCATGGCGCCACTTAAATCTTGTTGCATTGATAATTTCAAAAATCACTCTTTGTGGAAGACAAATGCACAATCACGAGAATTCAAAACTTATTTCAAGGTTATTTATTTCAACAAGTTTGTTTCTGACTTTAAAGATTTCAAATTTGAAAAAAAGATAGCGAGTTCTTAACTGTTGAGATACTATAATAAAGAAAATATTCTTTCCAATTAAAACTAATGTTCTCCGCATGGTTATGAATGTATTTATTTTAGTTTGCATATTTTTAGTTACCTTTAATTTTACTAGTTTTAAAATAAAAATAATAATCCGGACAGCTGTCTTTTAATTTTTGATTAATTTTTGTACTAACACTTTTTACAATAAATTGTAACCTATCAAACACGCACTGCGAAAAGAAATATATTCAAAGCAACAACAATTTCCAAAATTTTGCTCTTTAAGAGAAAACAAAAGCTTTGCCCTCAAACTATAAATTTACAAAATACTTTGGGAAATACTTCACTTAAGATATTCGACAGGTTGCGACAACTTTTTCTTTTTTAAAAAAAGAGATATGGGGATTTTTTTTGTTACTTTTAGATTTGTTTAGAACATTTTATAAAAAATGCGCTAAAATTAAGAAGAGAAAAATAAATTATTATTACAAAAATGGGAAAAAATAGGTAAAAATTGACAAAAAATAGCATAAACGTGGCCCATTCTTCACCAAAGGTTTATCAACGAATTTTCAATTTTTTCAATCTAATGCGTTGCTATATTATTCAATTTTGAAATGACCTTCAGGATAAGAGATATTTTCTTTTTTACAAAAACTAGAGCACTTTATCTTGTTTAATATATGAAAATGCTTAAAAAGACAGTGATTATATTCACATAAGGGACAGTAAATTTTGTAATAAAACAGTGATTGGTAAATCTACAGGATAAAACAATTCTACTATTATACAGAACTTACAAAAAAAAGTTCAATTAATTATGTTCAAAACTGTTTTAGCAATCGCTGACCCCGTTTGATTATTTTCAAAAAATCACATTTCGAGTCAAACGCGTTTTAAACTATGACATCTTGCTGAAAAAAAGTAAAGACATCTGCTTTTACTAAAGCACTTGTAGTTTTTGTTCTGGTGGACGGAAAATTATAAACTTGGTATTTCTATAAAACTAATAAGATGGCCCATAAAATAAAATCCTAAAAAATGTGGCAATTTTTGGCAAAATTTACAATTTTAGGGTAGTTGGATACTTAATTCTCTCGGAAACTTTTAAAATACTTCATCAACGATGCTCTGATCCATTTCATCTCAAAGCCCACCTCAGAAAAGGTTATATTTTCTTATTTTTCACAGGTGTATCAGTGGTGTCTCTGGACAAAGCACTGGAAGTGAACCACGTGACTGCACGTGTAGGAGACAACGTGGAAGTTAAATGTGACGTCACGGGAACTCCACCCCCGCCAATTATTTGGCGAAGAAATGATATGGACCTGTCAGTTCTCAACGATGAAGAGATCAAGGTAAAAAAAAATAACTGGACATCTTGTATGTTGTTATTTCAACTGCATTTCTTCCTTGTAATACTGATTTAACGATAAATGTAATTTAAGTTCCATCTCGTCGTTAATATGTGAGGAGTTTTCAACTCTTGAGGTAGTGATATTAAAAGCCACGAAACCGCCAATTAGCTAGGTATTTTTGGTTAAAAAGTATTTGACCAACTAGGAGAATTTTTCAAAAAAAAAAAAAAATTTATATCTTTGTTATCGATTAAACTTTGTAACTGCAAGAGAAAATGAGGATGGAAAGACTAGGAAAAGGGTGGGAAGTAAAAAACAAACAACTCTATATATCCTGGAGGCACGTCACCTATGTTTACTAAATATTTCAAATTCCGTGATAGAAAGATTAGATCTCTCAGACGCTTTTCAATCATGAGTTTTGTACCTATTTAAGGAGAAAATTTCCTGAGTTCAGTTCACTTCAGTTTACAATCTTCATAAACTTCGGGAAATGAACGTGGGAAAAGTACAATCAACAGATTAAAAGAAATCGAAATCATACTAAATCTAGCAACATCTTGTGATAGATTTCATGTTATAATATGATTCTGATTGGTTTATGATTAACAATGGTAATCGTTTTTCAGGTATCTCAGGTGTTCGTGGACGGCTCTCTCTACTTGACTAATGTCCAACTCGTTCATGCTGGAAACTACACATGTCACGCTCAGAGAAACAAAGACATTACGCAGACTCATGTTTTGCATGTACAGAGTATGTTTGTCCAAAATTCTGTTGTGTTAGATTAGTGAAAACATTTTCATGGATTATGTATCTCATGTTATTTAAATAAAATTTAAGTACTTTTTATTTGTTAATTTAAAAGTACAAATATTTATTGCGTTGTTTTCAGAGCTGGTTTGCGCATTTACTATTTTTAGAAATATTATACTGTAATCAAATTATTTCTGCGTTACATTTACGTAATTTTGGAAATTATTGCGTGAATAAAATTATTTATTTTGAAATATGTCTTAGGCTCACAATACATTAAAAAAGTACTAATCGTGAAGATAGCTACAAATATATATCCTATGATAGCACATATTTAGGTTAACGCACATGTTTATGTTTATGTCATCGTGAAAACCAAAACCTTTTGCATGGTATTGGAGATTCAGATGATATCAGTAAAACACGTGACAACAGGACGATTTCTGCTTTACACTTTACAGTCCAAGACGTTTCCCGAAAATTCTTTTGATGATCTAACGTGTTCCGTTCTAAAATCTAGGTGGATTTAAATTACTCAGCAGAATAATCGGTGAACCAATCTTCAACCGAAAAGTGTGTGGTGGCATTCCTGATATATTAAAAGAATTCAAAAAGTCAGTTGAAAAATTTACGGTTTTGTTTTCATCAACAATAGTGTCGATTGATTTAAATAGCATTAAATCCACTCGCAATTCTGTATATGGCAGTTTATTTCATCACAATATCAACATTTTTCTGATTAAGTAACAGGATTACAGAGGCAATTATTATCTATATAATTATACAGTCAATCCGGAAAGACACTCTTAATCAGTTCCTTTTTGTCTAAAGAACAGTACAGAAATTGTCTGGCTATTTCACGCATTATGTATTGGGATGAAGTTCTACTTCACCGTTTCTAATATTCAGCAGTTGGTTAGAAAATATTTGCTGCGATTGATCATCTTGCAAAAGTACTCGCGTGTTTATGGTCAAATGCAATGTTTCCACGTTTCGCTTTAAAGACAATTGTCTTAAACATACGTTAATCTCATGGTCAAAAGTAGAGCAAGGAATGACTGCTAATGTCTGTCGGAAATCACAACACTGAATATTTTCTCGTTGCTGTTTAAATCTTGCCAAGTTCTATATAATGCATTGAGTGAATATATATCACTAAGTGAATATCATGAACACTTATCATGATTAAATTCGCTTGCAAAACTGTAGCCAATCCGCTCTTTTTTCAATGGTACACATTGCATTTTGTATCCTATGAATACCCAATGGCAGCTTGATGCGGATTGTGCCGTTTTTCCGCAATCTAACAAAGTGACAACAATGCTCGAAGATGCAATTGTCAATGCAATTTTCCAATTGCAATATTATTTTCGCAAGGCTGCGCCTGCAAGTTTAGGTGCTATAGAGAATGAAAATGCAGAGGTGGGGCTCGAACGCAAAGCCATTTGACCTCATTCCAGCAGTACCCAGAAACGTTACGGGTGCTTTTGAATTTCAAATCCAGATTCTCGTTATCCTCTCCGAGATGCAACCCGGTGCCCAACTCTTCAATGCACCTACTCTTGGAAATTCAGTTCCTGAAGAGGGGCATTACGGTCGTCCGGCATTATCCGTCAAAGTTACGGAAGTTTCTGGCATTCGATTTCAGATTCTTATTCCCCACTCAGAAAATACCAGGAAAGCACTTATCACACCCCTAGTATTTTAAGGCAATCCACCGCCATGGTTCGCATAAAATACGGTCATCTGGCATTATTTGGCATAACTATAGGGTTTCTTGAATTGGAAATATTGGGATTGGAATTTCTGAAATACGTCAAGGACCCACTTTGTGCGTCCTTATGTCTGCAAGTTAAACTTGCGCTGCTGTCCGCGAATATTACGGTCATCTGACATTTTCCGCTAAAGTTATCGGAATTTCTAAAATTCGATTTCGGTCTCTCATTCACCATCTCGAAATACAGCAGAAAAGAACTTTTCCCGCCCTAAGACTTTAAGGGTAAGCTCCTACCACGGTTAGCGTAATGGATGTTTGTCCTAAATTATCCGGCAAAGTTACAGTAATTTCTCAGATCGGATATCACATTCGGATTATCCGTTTTGAAATACGCTCTGGGCCAAGTTTCCGCGTTCAAAGTCATTTAAGGTAAGTCCCTGCCACGGTGTGTCTAAAATACGGTTGACCGGCATTATCTGGCAAAGTTATGGATATTTTTGCTGACCTATGTGAGAGAAAATCGGATTCCAAGCCCCGAAATACGCCGATCATTTACTTTTTATGCATTTCCGTCTACAATTTCTGTCTCCACAGACACGCGGGAGCTGCAACATTTAGCGAATTTTTCCCGTTTCCCAGATTCTTAACATTTCCAGAAATGAAAAAAAAATTATGACGTCATTAATTGAAATAAAAACTGTCCTATATTTTAAGTTGGACGAAATGACACAAAATATGCAAAATTATATTATGATCGGTTGAGTAGTTTCGGGATGAGTGAATATTAACGTCGCACTATTCAGCTATATGCACGAGGGCTTTTGGCGACGGACCTCGTAATTTTGAATCATAGTTAAGTGATGAGAATTACACCTGAGCTAGCAATCACTCTCCTAACTACCACACCACACCAACGGGAGGACGTTTGGGTTCTAGACAGATTTAACGTGCATCGCTCCCCTACAGTCTTTATTGGTACTGAGCTCGAACTCGTGACAAGCCAGCCACGATCCGATGCCTTAACCACTAGGCTACCACAGCTACTGAGTAGTTTTGGAGTCCATCGCGGACAAACACCATGTGACACAGATATATATATATATCTTGTTCAAATTTTCAATCTTTAATAAAATACTTTCTATTCATCCATTAAAACGTAGTGGGTCGCTTAGGGTTAATACAGTTTTTTCGAATATTAATTCATTAATTAAATTTAAAATGAATGAATACTGACAAACAAAAATAGTAGTACAACAGCATATATAGAAAAGAAAATCGTTCGTTGTGGAGCAATGGATATCGCATTGCACTTTTAATCTAAAGGGCGGGGGTTCGAATCCCACTTGGGGTGACCTAATTTCTAAGAATGTGATTTCTTTTTTACTATACTATTTTATTAGAATAAATAAGTTTAAAAAATGAATAAATAGTAACAAAAATAGTCCAACGCCATATATTGAAAGTCAAATGGAAAACTATTACAAGGAAAATCGCTTTCTATTTTGTCACTTAATATTTTGGTTCTGTCATATGTATATATATTTTTTTATTAATTGTAACTATTTAATAAAAAATAACTATAATAAAAATTTTCGTTTTTGTCATCTATATATATATATATATAAAGTAAGGATTTTTTTACCATTACTTCTTTTACATATATAGACAGATTATTTCTCACCACAAGTTGAATTAAAATTTAATTGTCTATATTTACTCTTTGTTACTCAAATAATTTTATACATGGAAAAGTGAGTACGCGTGTGTAGTAGTTATTACTTGAAAAAGTCGCAAAGATAACTAAGAATTTATCTATCTCCTCAGCGCTACCTGAGGTACATGTAGTGCCAAAGCTTCAGTCCAGGGCTCCTGGTGAGCTGGCCGAGATGGAGTGTCATGTGATTGGGGTGCCCCAACCCAGGGTGTATTGGCTCAAGAACGATGAAGAACTCAAGATGGGATCTGAGAAATACACGATTATTGGTGAGGGACTTGTCATTGTGTGTGCTTAAAAATGTGCTTTGCCTTTATTTTTTATCTTATGCTCACATAAGTGTTGTTCATAACGTTTCTTCCCCAATGTTTGTGTGTCTTTCATAATTTTTTAAATTCTATTTTTAAGATAATCTTTTAAAAATGCTAATACGAATGAAATAGGAAATTATTTACTCATCAAGAATCGAAAACTAAACATATTTTTTAATGCCAAATTTACTAAAAATACCAATATTTAATGAGGTATCTAATTAAAAAAGTGTATCCGTCAAAAGGAAGAATCGTTTAGATTATTGAACCTATTAATTTTATTGCATTATGGAAAACATGATTCATAATCCTATTCCTACTTCACTCTGTGGCACTATTAATTTTTTTAAAAAAAAAATGGCGTAATAAGTGTGATGTTTATAAAATAGCATAGTTTTCCATAATGCTGTTATACTTGATTGCAATACGTCCTAATTTTAAATGCCCAAAATTATGTTTCTTTTCATAGGTAACAGTACCGCTCTTGTGGTGGGTAAGATCACCTATAGCGACACGGGTGCTTACATGTGCGTGGCCACCAACCCTGCCGGTACAACGAGAGATATCAGCTCTCTCGTGGTACAGGATCAACCCGCTAGAAGTAAGCCTTTCTCTCAACGTAATTGGTTTGGGTTCTAAACTTCGAACCCAGAATATTCTACCGTTTCCAATGCGTTCAATGATGTCTGTGATACAGTGGTGAACAATTTGATTTTTTAGATCAGTGGCTTATAAACCGTGGGGCATTATTTAGAAATTATTAATTTACTGAAAGGAAGCGAAACAAAGTATACATTCGTCCATAATAAACGGCATTGGTGCATATACCTCTTTGATAAGTTTATTTAGTTCTTCTGCTACACTTAATGGTTTTTATATGTCTAAAATGGATCCAGTTATTGAATCAGAATGTGAATCAATTTCAAGTGGTACCTCATTTAAAATTGACGATCCAGTTGCATGAGCTGTTAGTAATACAATGGGATTTGAAGTGTCTCAAGTCTTCCAAACAGGTCCGCATTTAATTAAAGGCATTTAATTGAAGAAGGAACTGTGATAAAATCTATTCTTGAAATATTGCTTATATTATTGAGTAAACATTGCAGTGAGCCACTTTGATCTGCACGACGTTCTCCCATACGAGAAATGAGAGCTGTGCATAATTTTTTTACCTATAATACTTATAATTGTAGAAAAAATTCTACGTACATATTTCATAAACAAAATAAAAGTTTTTGACTAATTAAAAGCTTAGAAAATTTTTATGAAAAAAAAATTTTAAATATAATTCCGCAAAAATTAAATCCCCATATTAGTTATTTTAATCCCGGGATCTCGGGATAGGAGAAAACACCGGGATCCTGGGGCTGAAACCCTACTAGATATCTTCTAAAAATTCTAATTGCCTCTGTCCAAGTTAGCTGACACCGGACATCCTAAGGGTGGGAGAAATTTCCGTTTTCTAATCCCACTCGCGATGGGGAGAAAGTTATAGAAGAAAATAAGAGAAAACATATCAAATTTCACGGTTTAACATAGACATCTACCTCGAACCCTTCAAGGTTCAACACGTAAGAAAACTGACATCAAACACATACAGTACAAAGATACATTAAATGTAATACCAGATTCAAAAAACTTTGAAAAAAATTCAAATTGTAATTTAGAGAAAAAAATTAAATCCCGGGATTAGTTATTTTAATCCCGGGATTTGAAAAGACCACCTTGGATCCCGGGGCTGCAAACCCTAGTATACGGGGTTTTTAAACCAAATCCATTTTGTTTTCCTATTTGATTTACTAAACAAAACTCAGTAGCACAAAATCTCATGAGGACGAACCTATGCCAGTCTCGGTTTTCGTAACTTGAGGTGCATGATGAGATGATCCGGTCAGGTGGCCAGTCTGACACGAAACCCCCAGTGTATAGTTCCACAGCAAGTTTGGTACTCATTTATTGACCCACTGGAGAGGATGAAGGGAAAAATTGACCTTGCCCATCCCGGGATTTGAACTTCGGTCCTCTAGCATGGATGGGCGATTTACTACCATTCAGCCACTGGGCTTCATTTGCTTTAATATTGTTAGTAAATATGTGCTTTTTGAAAGAAAGTTTCATTAAATATCAAAATCTGGCAACAGTGAGGCGTATGAACTGATAAGCTTAAATACGTGATTCAAGGCCATTTTTAACCTACCCGGCGTCCTAGGCACTTCAAATAGTTACGCCTCCCCTCAATATTTTCACAGCACTTTCCTCCTTTAGTTCTTACCTTGCCAGACTTTGTTTGGGAAATGAATTTTCCCTTAACTCACTTACTCTTTTTCCTTTCTTTATGTTTACTCTTTGGAGAGTCTTTCTAGTATCCACCACTTATAGACTCGTCGTGCGCTGGACTGGCAATGGACAACCTTAAGGAAAAGATAGTGGCATGGTTTGGCCTCTCTAGTTCATTTCTTACCTTACGGCATCATGGACCACTCTAACCCACTCTTTTGTAAATTAGTACAGTAAATTTTAAGGAAATCGTTTGCAATTACAGTATAGAGTATACATTATTGCATGGACAGTTTCTTTTAAACTTGTTAATGATCATCTTTTTCATCGCTTATCGCTTTATTATATATATTTTACTTTAGATATCCTTATTCTTTTTTGAGAGTCATTGTCATTACACTTTTGTAACAAAGGTTGTTTTCAAGCTTGGATCACTGCAAAATCATGAATGACATCACTGTTATTAATTTCCATTGTAACATCATTTTTATATAGTACATAACAACCTCAAACTGTTCAGCTTTTCTTTTTTCTTTGTAGACCTAATTTCAATCTACTCTCTTAAGATCAGGAATTCTTCACTCATGGCTCGCTAGGCGGTTTGAGGTTCACTGTAATTTTAATTTCTTCTCTTTTTTAACCCTCCAATTTTTTGCGCCACCAAATCTTTTGCACCCTAGGCGCAACCGCCCTAGGCTGTACTGAAGTGGAAAAGCAGCCGCGACGCGATTGCATTTATCATGGGACTATGATGTCATATGAATTTGGACCATTTAGCCACTTCATAATTCCGATCATACCATAGACAATGATCAGTTAAGCACTCAATTTAAATGAGTGATGAAACTTACTTTTGAAGGGGGGGGGTCATTTTTTGATGAAAATTTCTTCCTTTCCAGGCATTCCTCACCTGGAGCACCGATTCTTCGCGTTCCACGACTGGGGCGTCTCAGTGTATGAGCCCGATAATTGCCGCCTCTACCATCAGATCCAGAGCACGGACGTGATCCCTGGCACTCAGGAGTACGTGTGTGGAGACCGGGGCCTCAATTGCTCGTGGGGTGCTGCCATCAACGTCGCCGACCGATACGTGTACGCCTCCCAGCCCAACAAGGACAGGATCCTCATCATCTCTCGACTGCAGATGGTCGTTGTAGATGTATGTCACTTTTCTTTTATTTCATTAGCCGTTGCTTTACTTTGCTTTCTAAAAGCCTATGCAACGCACCACAATTTATGTATTAGAAAAAGCTTAGATCACGCGCACATTTTCTATAGATATCGTGTGAACATACAAGAAGTTCTTTTCATGTCCATTTTACTTCTACACCTGTAGTGGATGACTATAAGAAGTACGGTGAAAGTAAGAAGCTTAAAGGACTGGAATATTTTTTCGTCTTAATGGATATTGCCAAAAAATCATATATTCAACACAATTATTAACTTAACTAGAGTACATTTTATTTACTTAGATATATTTAATGAAAACCAATGAAAACAAAACATTCACAATGAAACAAGACAAAACTGGAAAGGTTTTGAAAAACAAAATATTTATGAAGTATTTGGAAAATAATGTAATATTTTTCTTTGTTTTGACTTTTTTAACATCTATTGTTAATAAATTGTTCGATGATCTGCCTCTTTTTATTCATTTCAACTTTTGAAATGTGTCTGAATAACTGCTTCTATGTTTCATGGTGTCTCTCTTTTCGGATGACGCTGGGTCAGGAGCTGCACTACTCATCTCATTCTCATTATCGGAATCTACCTCAGCGATATTTTTTGAGCTTTGAACAAGCTCCAAAATACTTTTGTTTACCATAATTGAAGCTGTACATATAGTTTCATCATCTAATGCTATGGATTGTGCCGGTGATGAACCTGCGGGGCTAGTGTTTTTCGTATTTTGTACATTCCCCCCAAAAAATATATTTATTTTCATGTAAACGATTTTTGTTTCGTTTTAAGAGAAAAAATACATAGTTGTTTGTCGGGACTTTAGTATATTTCATGTCAACCAATGTTTCATCTTAAGCGTTTTTGCGTTTAAAGGTACTTTACTGTATTACTGAGCGAAAATTTCTGTTTGTTTTTATAACAGAAGGTAATTTTAACAGAATGCTTATAAAAGCTGTTAAAGAAGAATCGGTTTTATTTTTGGGATTGTACCTATTCAGATTGCACCAAAGCTTTTTCAGGAAAAATGGGACATACTAGAATGATTTTCACTCTCTCTCAAATGGAGTGCAGTAGGACACATCAGGTTTGGAATATTTGTAATACTACTGAATATATTAAATCTGCCAAAGAGTTTCGTCTACCTATGTCAACATGAGATTAAAAATTGGCAAATCTCAAATTTTAAGTTCATCTTCTTGAATTTCCAAAATGAATAATCCTATGTATAGGGTTGTCATATAATTGTCGTGGTGTGGAAGTTTTGAGAGTGGAATTCTAGTTCAGATATCGTCTTTTTCATACATTTGACCAAGGTTCAAAATTAAGCGATTCGTTGTGTTCTAGAGTGCGGCATTAATAAAAAAAACTCTCACACAACAATCAAATATATATCATGTATAAAACTCAATTGAAATATTCAAATTTTTTTTAATGTGAAAGAGTGCTCCGCTGTTTTTTATATGTATTTAAAATGCTTATTAAAATTTAAAACTCAAATTACTTTTATTAACTTTAACTATTATGTAAACATGAAATATAATCTGTTACACATGAGTTTTTAATTTATATCATTAACAAAGTAAAAGATATTAGAGTTTAGCTGTAAAAATTTTATGGAATATAATAGTTTTTTTAAATACCTTTTATTTTGTATTTATGACCATTACCAAAGAAAAAAAAATCAATAAACTGCGCGTATTTTTTTTTTTTTTTTACTGTGTAAGTTTAAAATGTTGTGGTTTTCAATTACGATTGAACCAAAAATTGCATTCCGAAAATAAAAACAAAAGAAACTGTTTCCGAAGGGGAAAAAATGAAAGTAATCAAAGTGAAAACCCATCGTTAAATACTTAAGCTCTAAACACACAAAAAAGAGCTCAAGATGACTAAAAAAGTTAGATTTGAATAATGTATTTTGCTAATGGTAAAATAACAGCTCATTCCTTTTTTTTTTTTCAATGTTTCCGTGCAGTTATATGTTTTTGTGTATTGCATTTTCTTAAACACTTCCAGTACTTTAATGTTTCATGGTAATATATGTTTTCACTACATATATTTTTTGTATGTATACTTTATGTTAGGAAGAGGAAAAAAATTGTAAAAATAGTTTTTTCTTCTGAAAGATATTTAATGCTTTTTTTGCTTATAATACATTAAATACAGGTTATAATTATAATATGTATATATATTTTTATTTTTAAATTTATATGTTACAAATAAGAGTATAATAAATCGGGTATTATTATATTCTTCAGTATGCGTTCCATATCTTAAGACCTCAAGTTCAGCCATGACATTTAAGTATGTACTTTGGCCTTGAAAACTGTGTAGTCATAGTTATGAACTCGTGATCTTTATTGTAAAAATCGTATTGTCAAATCGTAGGTTCGAGTCCCGGTGCTACTGTAGACCCACTGTGTATAGGGGCTGATCCACTTTAAATGTGTTGAAGTTCTAAGATCTCAGTTGTTGTGATAGGAAAATTGAAAGAGATCGTCAAAATTACGAGGTCTTTTACTTCATATAGTTTCCAAGGGTGTGACGGATCTATACGCGGCTCTACTAACCCCTTGGAGTTTCTTCAGGGGAAACAGTTATATCTACCAACTTTCACCGAGTAAGGAAGCGTGATTGTGCAAATTAAGTATACTATATAAATTCTGTATTTGCGAGTTTGAAGAGCTAGTTGGCGAGTTAGTTGGAGAGTGAAGGATCGTGAAATGATTAAGTGCATTTGGAGTTTTTCAATGGAAGATTACTGAGAATGGATCAATCGACGGTGATTAAATCCAGATAAGGATCGCCTTCAAGGTTTAAATGTAGGACTTGAATTCATAAAAGCACAGGTATTGTGATCCTTATTTAAAAATAAGTTAGCTTATTAGTGTGCGACGTAGTTTATATTGAGTGTGTTTAAGCTATCGTGGTATCAGTTGAGGGTCCGTTTCATTATCCCCAACTATTGAGTCTCACCTCCGCGCTCTACTATCTGATCTGTTATCTTAATTGGATTGTTATTGTGCCTGCTTGATGTTTTGGTGACAATAAAATAATTAGTGTAAATGATGTCTGTTGATTATTCAGTTTCGCCTACACACCTAGCAGGGTCTGAGGGTAGACAAGGGGTTTCAGAGGGAAGCAGATACCGACAGGCATTACAAGTGTTAACAAGCAATCCGATTGAAATCTAAATACAGTGAAATACGTTGAAGCTTAAGACGAAAGACCATACCATACATTTTGTTTCTCATAACATGAAACTATTTTCCTTCTGAAAATAAACTAAATACGGATTACACCAGTCGCACAGGCGAAATTAAAAAAAGGTGTGAAATGGTTTCCCATATTTTATTGAAATCCCATCGATACGAATTGGCCTGTGACACAAACCAATTTTGTTTATCTAAGCAACTTTCCACTCTTTGCTTCTACAAACGCCCCACAAAAACATCTCATCTGACAACAGTTAGTTTTGGAATTCGGTGTAGAGTATATTCGCTTTGTGTTTAAAACTCAGTGATTTTGGTTCAAGTTCTTTTTCTGCCTTAGAAGAATATTTTTTTTACAAGAAGTAAGGCAAAGAGCTTAATGGTAAGTAAGCTGCTATTTCGCTTAAAATGAAAATGGAACTTCTTAATGCTGTTAATCAAAATCAGAGGACAAAAATGGAAATCTGGTACGATTTTGCTGTTGCTGAAGTTTTGTATTAAATTTCATTAGGTTCTTGTGGGAATGTTTTTGTTTCATTGATTTTTATTAAATACATGCCTATGTACATACCTTTGTAAATAAGATACACTTATAAACTTACTTTTTTTAAACACATTACTTTTGTTGCAGTATTTTTTAACATAAAATTCTTTGAACACTAACAAATATTTCAGTTCCGTCAGTTTCGTGTTAAACGATTTTCCCTGTACGTAATGATCGATATTTCTCAGATTTATTAATAGTATTTTTACCGATTCTTTATTTATAAATAAAAGCTAACTTGTTCGTATTAAAACCACCATTTTTTGAAATCATTATTCAAATCAAATTTGGTATCGAAGCAATATTTAAAGCATTTTGTCTTAACATTTCCATCTTGACAACTCGTTCCATTTCAAGAAAAAACATTGATTTCTCCAATTCCAGGTGGTGGTGACGGACAAGTTCCCTGTTGAGCTGCACTACGTGCCCAACTTGGACCAGGTGTGGGTTTTGTGCTGGAGGGGCTACCAAGACAGAGGGACCAAGACCATCCAGATCATCCGAGATGCCAGCCAAAAGAAGAAGCATCACACAGTGCACCCGGAACCTGTGGACGGACATTTTGACCTCGTAAACTCATATTCTTTATTCTAGAACACATGAATGAGAAATCTGTGTTCATACAAGCTCATTTCTGTTATTATATTTAGTATATGCTAGGACTAATATTTATAATTCTTAAATCTGTTTTAATTTATCAAATGTAGATATGCCAGGATTTTATTATTGTGATATAGACACACAATATCTTCAATACCAATCTATAATGCTTCCAATAAATTTCAACTCATTAAATATATACATACCAGTACCGACAATACGCCATTCCTAATTGTGCATATTGTGGAAAAGGTAATTGGAAACAGCGATGACTAATATTATTTGACAGCCTACTAAGGTTTTTTTAATTTTTAATATATTTATTAACGTTGGAAATTATTCTTTCTTTTCTTACTGTTTATTTTATTTACTGATTATCGTTTTGTGTGATTAGTTTTGTTGCAGAAGTTTGCTTTTTTTTGTCACGAATTTCGATGTGAGAATGGTTTAACTCACTGTTAGGATTCGAATTTATACGTGTTTTTAACACGTTATAGAAAAAGCTGTTACTTTTACTCATTTAATTTAATTTGATCTTAGATTGTAATGAATTTTATCAATGACCTAAATAAAAATATGTGTTTTTGTTCGTTACATGCTATGAGTAGTTTGTCCCGCATTGATTATTTACACCATATTCTAAACACTGAACCACCGAAACAAAAACTATAAATCGGTCAATATAATTATAGAGTATTATAGATCTGGATCAAATTTCTCGATAAAGTTTTGGTCTGAGAATTCTCATTCTGTAAATTATATGATTTTTTAATTGATCACAACTTTTGAATACATAATTCAGAATTTTACCAGAATATCTTACATTTTATTGGATGTTATTTTTTTTAATTTTGTTGCCCTTTTCTTTATGCTATGCTAGCTGAGTGCTTGATCATTTTGCCTGGTATGCTTAGAACGGCCGTGGTAGCCTAGTAGTCTCGTAGTGGTAATGGACTGGCATGTCATGAGTTTGATCCCAGTACCACTAAAGACCCGCCGTGTAGGGAAGCGATGAACGTTAAATCCGTCGAGAGTTCAAACATTCTCCCGTTGGTGGTGAGTGGTTTTTAGGATAAGGGGTGCCAGCTCAGTTGTCGTCCTTGTCACTTATCCATGGTTCAAAATGACGAGGTCCTTCACCAAAAGCTCTCGTGTAGTTGAACAGTACGACATTAATGTTTACTCGCTCACTGGTGTGATTAGATTTTACTAACCCGTTGCGTAAAGAGGGTATCTCATGTGTATGGCACGGAAATTGGGATAAGGCAAATAAAGACGTCGACCCTATCACATGACCTTAATTTTAAATTTCGTTGTGTTTTTCTATTACAATAACTTTCGAGCATTACAGAGATAAAATAATCACAATTTGATCAATATCGAAATTTCTATGTAATTCTTTGGCAAATAATTCTGCCACATTATAATTGTTAACTTATTCATAGTTTGTCAGATTCATATAAAAATTAGGGGAAAAAAGAATTGGGAGTCTTCTAATACTCTTAGATTTAGCAATATTAGATGAAATTGTAATAAGCATTTTATGTAAGTGAATAGTATTTACTCTAAAATTGCAGATTGTAAAGGTTTTTCGAATTCAAACATATTCATTTGTACCCTGTTAAAGATGAGTGTAATTTTGATGCACATGACTGCTATTTTATGCATAAGTTTAAATTCGGTTTGCATAAATATGAATATTAATGTGAATAGTTTGAATGAATTTTTGATAATTATTTAAATGAATATTTAAATTTTTATTTCTTTAATTTTATTAATATTTAAACTGAAAGAGAAAGTAAAAGAGAGAATGGAATGTAAATTTTAAAAAATATTAATTTAAGAATAAAATATTTTATAACTTATAAATTAGGCTTTTCAAAATAATCGTTTGTGGCTTTGTATAAAATATACAATATTTGTGGACACAAAACTGCACAAAGCTTATAATGTCTTAAGATTTTTCTGAACATTGTTTTTATTTATTTTTTTCATTTAGAAATACCTAGAAGGGGGGGACGAAGTACATTGAATTAAAAATGAACAACATATTTTACTAATATTTAAAAATGTAATGAGAATAAAATTAATTTACATATTTAAAGGTAGCAAAAAAGAATAATCATTTCACCTTAATGTTCACCTCATTAATATAAATTTTGTCAGCATAATTAATCAAGTGAAAAATCAATAAATTCAAGAAGAAAAGTCCTGGTCTATTGTGAAATATAATTTTAAAACAGCTGAGATGTAAATGAGATAAAAAATATTTCTTAACTTTCTTTCCTGTAGAAGCTTTACTAAAGTTCAAAAGAGGCTACAGGGGCATTTTCCATCTATTATATTTAAATTTATCTTTAATTTATTATTAATATATCATAAATTGTATAATAACAAAATACTCTTTCCTTTTTCAGGTGAGTGGATTGTTTGTACCATCTCCTCAAGATCTTGGCCATGGATGGAAGTACGGCTACGTGGTGCATACCAACCAAAGGGGAATGTACAAGCTAGACCTTCAAGGCATGAAATACCTCAAGACTGTGGACCTCACTCCTTACAACTGTGCTCCCAAAAGCGCAGATTTCGCTTCGTTCGGTAAAAAAACACTTTTTTACTTTCTTGTTTATTCTGTCTGAAGCTTTCCTTCTCTCACCAGTTGCATGTATATAGTATACATATAAAAATAGAAATTATGAAAAATTGTCTGAAATATCATTAAAACAACAAAAAGAACATGCGGAATGAGATAGAAAGTTCAAATCAAACAAATAATTAGAAAGGAGATTAATAAGTGAAAAAAAAGAACGTGGAAAGCCACGCGGTAGAAGTGAAACTTCTTTGGCGACGTTGGCGGTAAATGCAGGAATAGATCTAATTATATTAAACTGCTGAGAGAACTTACTTTAAACAAATAAAATTCGAATTTCATTTATTGTATGAAAATATTTTTATTCAATTTTCTGCATCATTATTTTCCAAGAAAGACACAACAGGTGTGTGGTAACTGAAGTAGGATATAAAAATCCTCGATTGTAGTCAATCAAGAAATTGTGAGAAAACTGCATTAATTCGTGGTTCCGTATAATGTTTTTCCTTCTTTAGAATCAGTATTCATTATCAAATTCAGCTGTTTCAAGAATTCAATGAATGGTTTTGCTTCTTCTGAAGCAAAATTAACATTTGTCTCCAGTTAAGATAATCAGCTTTTAATCATAATCGGATTCAATGATAGCAGCAGTCTCTGATGCGTACAGTACTAAAACTTTATGGATAAAGATGATAAAAGCTGCGACAGAACTACCTGGTGATATATAGACTTTCGCCTGGACTTGCTGCTAGTTTTCCTTTTTTCCCCCTTTCACGAAACTCTTTTCCTCTTTTTTTCATTTGTTCTAGGCATTCTGATCAGAATTAATTTTAATTCAATGGAAATAAAAATTAATAATATAAACTTAATGCATCACTCACCGAAATCACTGTGTTTGTTTACAAGACGCTATCCGTAGCGATTCTGGCGCGAACATTAGTGACATATACACAATGCCCCAGGCACTTCCGTAACGGGAAGAACCATATAATGATAATATTTTGGGTGCGTTTATTCGTTGAAAACGGCACGTTTATTACATAAAAACTACGAAAATACGCCAAACGAGTTCGTTACGAGTAGCCTACTCACTTAATATCTCCATTACCTAAGCGCCTTTAGTCCAAACATCAAGATCCCCCGCTCCATACCCCCCTTAGCAATTGTCTAACTTTTTCACGGATATGACGCAAGTCACGTGGTGACCCCCCCCTCTCTTTTCCTCCCACGCGCTATCTCCTCACCATGGCGACGTTTTGGGGGGGGGATGGAGGGGGAATCACTAATTCCGTTCGCTTTTTCACTCTTACGCAAAACTGGGCAAATTTACTATTCACTACAGTGAGCAAAGAAGTTTCACTTTAAAAACATTTTCGGGCTTATTACCGAATAGGTTAAAAAAGGTTAAAATTGAAATATCCAAAACCAAATAAAATTTCAAGATGAATGACAAATTAACAAAATGAAAGTTTGAAAAATATCCCAATCTATACTACCACTACAATACGCTACATATGCATATTGTAGTGGATATGAGAACATAAAAAGAGCAGACGACTAACAGGGGCGAAATAATTCCATTGCAGCCTCAATTAGATCGAAAAAAAGAGAGCGAGAGAGGAGAAGCTGAACATGATACTGACATTGTAAAAATAATTTTAGGTTCGACAAAGTTTTAGAACGAGTACTGTGAAATATGCATACATGTGTGTATTTGTGTAATGCGTGTAAGGGAATGAAGTAAGGGATGAGTTGTAAGGGATGAATATGTAAGGGAATGAGTGTGACATTTTTTTGGAATTAAACATGTTACTAGAACATCTTAAAGATTGTAGTTCTTGAATGGATGAAAGACCTTCAGTTGCTTTCATTGCACCCTTTGATTGATTTGAACACATAAAGAGCAGAGCAACACAAAAACATAACGGACATAGACAGTGTTTTTGTGTGTGTGTTCCTCTGCGTTTTATATCTTTTCCAACCAGAAGTTATGAAAATCAAATGATTTCCGTTAGTGGATTCCGTGATTGGTTAGAATTATTGAATGGCGCAATAACACAACATCTTGTTTTGAAATTTGCCTCGGCAGAATTGTTTTTTGGAGATTAAATTGTGGGCAAAGGATATTTCCGGTTAGGTGAGTAAACTAAAGAAATAATAATTATCACACATGTTTGAGGGTTCAAGACTATCAAATATTAAATAAAATCCCTCAATAGAAAATTTAAATGGTGAATTATTACACACACACACACACACATATATATATATATATATATATATAAATATATATACATATATATATATCATATATATCATTATATATATCATATATATATATATGTATATATATATGTCTATAAATCGAATAGATTTTTCAGTCTACATAACTTTTAATGTTTTGAACCTGATAACTTTTAGAAGTATATGATAAATCATTTTTAGAAAGGCTTAAGCAAAGAGACGGAATCAATTTAGATAAATTATATTTTCTTTGCCATTTTATAAATGATGCTTTATTAGCACATTCATGGTCTGTTTTAACCTAATATGGACATGTATGACGTTATAATGCACAAATAGTTCATTTTCATTTCGTTAGATTTCTTTCATAATATACGTAAATGGCGATATTTTGAATGCATACGTATTTGAAATATAATGTTATCTTATGTATAGAATGTGTTCTAATTTTTAGAAAATTGATTTGTATCAACGTTAAATGTATTGTTTACCTATACATAGAAAATATTTTTTTAAGAACGGCAATTACGTAAAAGTAGAACCATTCCAATAGTAGTCTTTAAAGCTATATGCATTGCAATATTCATGCCAATAAATGTGTTTTAGGAGGATTGGTTATTTTGGAATGTTTGGAGCCAGTAACAGGACGGCCAACTGGACAAATCGTTCTGGACTATTTAACAGACACAGTCCTGGTGCACAGTACAACTCTATTTGGTCGTCCCCACGTGTCACCCGATTCTCGGAGAGTGGTCACGCTCAAGGCCAATGATCACAGCGTCGTCATCGTGGCTCAAGAAATCACAGAGGATGGTAAGACGATGTTCCCCTTAGGAATGTCTGCAGGGACAATTTTGAATCCCAACACTTTCTTATGCGTTTATAGATTTGAAGTTGTGTCTGACATTGTACTGATATTATGGATTTCTTGATGAGATTTAAATCTATTAAATCTTTAATTGTTCAATTTATATTAAATATAGTACAGATCAATCAACTTTGAACGGCGCACTGTACATATATATATATATATATATATATATATATATATGAGACGTATTGTCTTAAAAAATATCTATTGATATTTTTTTTAAAAAAATCCGTTTGATAGACATTAAAATTACAGATTCTAGTTTTGGGTATTAATGGATTCTAAGATACATTTAATAATACTATATTTTGGTACACACATTAGAGCTTTTAAAAAGTTGGAACTCGTTTTCAATGCTAAAATCCAACTGTTTTTCAATGTAGAATCTTTTAAAAATAAAGATGCTAAAAGGAGCCAGTATAGTTTTTACTATTAATTTTTAAAATAAAAAAATAAAGTTAAAATATATTATGGAAATGCCAAACGCAATTTTTTTGTTTTGTTTTAAGAGGAATTCAGAGTTTTAACTTTTTCTCTTCAACTAAGCTCATGCCATATTGACTAATTCGTGGACATAGTTAAAATTCAAATCATGGAATGACTCAAAACTTCATAACAACTAGCGTCTACTTCTTTATTCATAGATATACACCCCCGTTTCTTCAAGTGTTTATATCTTCAATTACCGAAATTTCATTAAATATGCATATTTGTTTATACTTTTGCAATATTTCATGCAATCAAATCGCACTTCGAGTATCGCCAGCTTAGATAAGCTTCTGTTTCTAAATTAAGTACCATTGAGATTAAATTAACACTAATCCTGACATTTTAGCCAAAAAACGAATGATTGTAAAGTACAAATTATATCGAAAACTAAAAATTATGAAAACAAAACAATTATAATATTGGAATGATTACTTTCTCTACACGAATTAAATTTTGAAATTTTTCTGTATACATGAATATATTCATTCCTCAACTTATTTAACAAGAACATTGCTGAAAACTTGTAGCAAAAAGTGTTATATGATGCAAAAAAATGTAAATAATTGAAAAGTAAAGGAGGGACCAGTCTCAGGGAATGAAAACTTAAGGAACTGCAAAGAGAAGCTATTGGGTTGATGCATAATTATCCGGCATTTTTTTCAACAAATTTTATTTAACAAAATCAATAACAATTTTTGACAAAAACATGTTTAAACGATTATTCGGGAGCGTAGTCACCATCTACTTCAATTACTGCTTCTCATTTGCTTGACACACGGCCGAATTCACAAGCGAAGAAGACACGATTCTTAGAGGCGATCCACGCTTTGACATCGGTCACCAAGCCATCCGAACATCGATCCTGAGCCTGATCGTCGAAATTCGATGGCCGACATCTTCCTGGCTTATCCTCCAAGCTGGTATCACCCGATTTGAAACAGGCAAATCACTCTCTATACTGACTTTCGCTGATTGTTCCTTTGCCAAGAAGCTCGTTTAGATCGCGAAATGACTGTGCTGCTTTCTATCCTTTCTCGAAGTAGTAGAGCATAATATGGCGAATATGACTATGGTTTTCGACATGCATTTTTCTAAAACAATAGAGAAGGTTATTTTTATACAAAAATAATAAACAAAACGCTAATTTCCACTGATGAAAAATGCGCTGATATAAACGCCGGTTAATTATGTATCAACCCAATATTAGTGCTTTAAATATCCTGTTGTTATGTGCTTTTACAATATTGAAACAACATGATAAATATATGCACTCTCTCTTATAAGTATATAATCTCTAAAAAAACATTTGTTTTGATAGAATGATGTCAAATTTGATGCCACTTTTCTTCAACAGGTCTACGCTTTCTATTCGATGTGAAGACGACGCTCCAAATCAGTGACGTGGCCTTCTTTCCTTCCAGGACAACGCACTCCTACGATTTGTACGCGACGTCTTCTTCCAAAGAGGACATCCTCTTTGTGGATCTCTCGGATGGCAAAGTTGAGATGATCACTGGCATCGGCCGTCCTTCCGACCCCCGATTGGCCGCCTGGGGCAACAGCAACCGCCCCATCGTAAGCGCGGGCGTGTTTGGCACGTACATGGCCACCACGGCCGAGGATGCCCTCTTCGTGGTCAACGGCAAGACGAGAACTGTGAACTGCGAGATCGGATCCATTGTCCATCCCAGGATGATGGTGTGGGTGAGGGCGCCCTGAGGCTAGAAGCATCCTCTCTTCTTTCTACAAAAGCCTCGTCTTTGATTTGGCTTAGGTTGAATGGAGGAATCTGTTTTGGAATGGCTTATTTTTGCTAAGATGTGGGACGGTTTTAGAGTATATGATTGTCTTGATAATGCTGAAATTTATACTATTGGCTGAATACTATATTAACTAGACTCTAAAGTTTTATTTCCCCTCCCCATTAAAGGGCATTTATTTTGTTTTAAATGCTCCTAACGTTAGAGTATTGATAATGAGGCTGAAATTTAAAAAAAGTTAAGCATATCAGTTCATTATTTTGATTTGACAAAGATCTGTTGCCTTAGTTATCAATAAATGATTGAAGAAAGGCCTTACAAATATGTTTCAAAGATGAAATAAAAGAAAACGTTGCTAATTTAAAGGCTGGGAACTATATTAGAAATATTTATATGGTTATATTAACAAATGTATATAAAATTTCATTTTTTCCCACTGCATAGGATAGGAATTCTTAAATTTGGATTTTTTTGTTCGATAATTTATTATTTATTGACAGCCATTGGCGTAGCTAGTACTGACTGGATCCTGTATCAAAATTATATAAGGGATTGCCAAAATTATATTGGGAAATGTGTGTGTGCATAGAATGATCACACTAATACAAGTGTCAAGTTGTTACATATATTAAGGGCCCCGTATCATTCATATGTTGTAGCTACTTGCCTATTAACAACTCTTTCTTCAATAAACCAATCAAAAACGAAGCCTCCATTCACCGAAAGCAATTGATTGCAGCAGTTTTGTTTTTGAAATGTTTTTTTTTTCAATTGCCGAGCAGGCTTGGTTCCTTTTGTGATGGAGCGAACAGCTCATGATTTGTCCTGCAACAATTTTGCACAAAACGTATCATTTCTTCCATGTTTTCACCTCTGGAACACTTTTTATGTAAGGTTTCCGCACACACTCTGTTTTTTGCGCACTGTGTTCTGTAGTCTGTATATTATAGTTTCTAAGATATAATTCATTGAAACGAACAATAAATTGTATATGTATAGGGAGTATTCATGTACTGTATTCGTCACCTTGTATATTTGTTTTAACACTATGTACATTAATTCATTGAGTTGCTATTAGTAAAAGCAGATTTTTCTACTGATTATTCTTGTACATAATACATAAAGATATATGATTGTGATATTTTGTTTCATTACTTGTAGGCTTAGAATGAAATGGAAAATCGAAATTTTTAGATTCGCTAACTTTCCAATTTGGTCAAATTGTGTGGAGAGCATTGGTAGCAAATTAAACGCTGGCAACAAAAATAAACTCTAAAAATATCCCAAAATTTTATATTCTCTTGTGTTTCTTTAAATTAAGTACAGTTTTGCTTTTGATTTCTGTTGTACGTAAATGTTAAGAAAATTGATAAATGCTATATTTGTTGAAAAACTTTTGTTATTATATTAATAAATACTTAAAATATCAAAATTATTTTATATTTTAACAAAATATTTCATGGATGCTATTCATAAAATATTACATTTCTATACATACGTTTCTGTGTATATTTTTGATAATATATGCCTTATGATAATTTCTGCTTGTATGCAAAACCTCTCTCATGTCACCATTTTTAACTTAATTGGAAGTTTGTACCTTCAGTTATTTAATTTTGTGCTAACAGTTTAATTTGTGTCAATATGATTTTTGTAATAGTATTGAATAAGTTTAATTAATCCATCTTTTTTTTTTAAAATAATGTACACAAATTATACATAATGCAAATATTTTATAAAAATTTCATCGATTCACTCTTGAATGATTTAAATTAATAGAGTTTGAAACATAACTTGATGTTTTAAACTGACTCTTCTCGAACTCATGTTAACCAATACACAATTTCACATGTACTTTAAAATATACTGATATAACTATGTGTCCACATATTTAAGCTTATGATGATGCTCTCCGTACAGTAATACACAGTCCAAGTACTTGTAAGGCGTACACCTTTCTATTCGATTAAGAACTCAACAGTACCATATATTGTGTGTAAAAGTATTAGCTTAGTTGTAGCGGTGTGCAATGTCCAAATATTGTAACTTTGCCATAGATATTTGCATTCAAAGAAGCATTTATGTGTAAACGTCCTGTTTAGCATTTTATAAGTACTATACTAACTATTAAATGAATATATACGTGAAAAAAAGTTTGTGTGACAGAAATTCACACCTAGAAGCTCATTATACTTAAGTGAAAAATAGAACTATCATTCCATAGTGGTAGCATTTGCCCTGTTCATCTATGACTATAATATATCCAGCTATTCTTGAAAGTACCACATAGACTCGATTTTTCATTTTTTTTTTCAGGTATAAAAACTGTAATTGGTTATTGTATAAAAGAGGAGATTTATATATGTTTGACACAAAAGGATGTTTTTTTTTGTGCCAAGGACACGGTAAAATTTCTGAAGTTAAAATAAAGAATTTGTATTTCTACACAATTAAGAAAACTTTCATAAAATACTTTCATGTATATATGAATACGGTAAGATGTTATAATTTAATGTTTAGGAAAGAAATGAAAGTTTTATATTATTTCTAAGATCTATAACAATTCTCTCTCTCTCTCAATGTATTATTTTTTTTAAAAAAGGAGAGTATTTAACAGTTTAAAGAATAAAATAGCCAGGTTGTATACTAATTTGATATTTGGACTGTGATTAATACTTTTTATTAATGAGGTTTTTGAAATTTTCTATCTTCTGGTAAAAATATTTATCCCTTTAGATTGAGAATATGTTGGGAAAAAAAATAAATTTTAGAAGTAATGTGTGTGTGAGGAAATTAAGATTTATGTTCATGATCCAAGAATATATTTAAAATGTAATATATTTTTAAGAATCTTTTTAGTACATAAGCAATATACCTAAAATTGGTCTAATTTTTATATTTTGTGTGTGAAAACGAAAACATCGAGGTCTTAAAGCTAAATTTCTCTTGCTCAGTTACATGTTGTCTTACTTATTGTGAAGTATAAAAGTAAAACGTATAAAATATGTATGTATTTCAATTGCATTTAAGCATTACTGTTGTTTTTGCTTCATTTAATGCAGTGACGTGGTTATTTTGTTCTGATATATGTGTGTTAAATTACGAACGATTAAAAATTAATAGCTGTTGCAAAAACATTAAACAAAATTAATGTTAAACAATTTAATTTAATAAATACAGGTGTCAAAAAAATGGAAAACCCTGAATTTTTTCCTGAGAAACTGTTTTAAAACATTATTATTTAAAAAAAAAATTGAGATTTGGAAGTTTTCGTTCTTACGGAAAGAAAAACTCTCTACCTACATTAAAACAAAAAATTATATTCCAAACAATTGTCTCTTCACAATTTAAATAATTGATAACTACTTAATTTTCCTTAATGCTAACAATCAATACTGAAATTAAATTTCATTATGAGTGTTTTTCTTCTTTTGTGAAGCTTAATTTTTTCGTCAATAAAAATTAAAATGTTTTCTCAATTTTTTTTTTAAATTTGCAATTAAGTAAACTGAACAAATAATGCTTTAATATAGTGCAATCGTTTTTTTCGCCTAACAAAAATGTATTGTAAATGATTTAATTAGACACGATAATGTTATGCTGTCACATTCGAAGAAAAAAATGATGTATTTTGAAGTTTAGATATTTTGTTTTCATTAGCTTAAAGTATTCCATGTTAAATAAACCTTTATATATTAACATATGCGACCCAAACGTATTCGTAATAATACACAAAATAGAGTTTCACTTTGCTCTTTTGATATGATTTCAGGGTCACAACTGGTTATGCATCACCTGTTTTGTATAATTTAAAACTTTTTAAATGGTGTACCTAAGTATTTGTACATGCGTATGTGTTCGGTGCTAACTGCATTAGGTTGCAGAGCAGGTTCGTATCCGGGTTCAATAAATACATTTAATTAAATTTGTAGTTCAGTTACAGTTAGGATAAGAGAATGGAATCTAGTTCTATTGAACCAGTATGAATGCTAATACCAGCCAATATGACACAAATCTGAGCACTTTGTTTTAGATAGAATGTGACATCGTTTTTAGTTCAGTGACGTTAAGATATTTGTATGTGTTTGTAAAGTGTAACTGAAATTGGTCCTCCCGTGAGAAAAATCGTGTGTTAATAAGTCAAAAAAAGGAATTATTTTCGCTTCTAAAATCACTTATGATTGTTTCAAAGTAAGTGCTACGCATCATTGTAAAATATAAAAGAAGTGAATTCAATTTCGAATGATCATATGCTGTATCATATGAATTCCATGAATAAATAAATACTTATGTGTGAACTGTGTATTGTTTTGATCTCTTTATGTTTAAAGTCTTTTTTATAATGAAATGTTCACATTAGTAGTATAAATACTTCTGTAATAATTAAAAGAAAAGTGAAAACGTCATCATGATACTTTTTTAACACTCATTATTCATTATTATTTTCAGTATCATTATCATTATTATTTGCATCTCATAATTTTCTGGACCACAGTAGCATAGTCATGTTAGAGTGGCTTGCTAAATCCATCGAGGATTTTCCCGCTTGCGTGGTGTGGAATGTTGGAGAGTAGGGGCCAGCTCGAATGCCGTCACTTGACCAAGGTTCTGGATAGAAGCCGTTCAAAGTATGACATTGTTGAACACTATGGGATGCTTCAACACGAGAGCAGGCGCGGACTCGATATTAACGTTAATGGTCGCGCGAAGTGACTGAGTCATCCAATCCTTTTTTTATAATTATTTGTATAGTACACGATAAAAATCGTATTTCCAGTGAATCATATAATTAAGATAAAGTATACTTACCTACTTTTAAGGACTTGAAATTTTTTTTTGATAGTTTAACAAAAAATATCAATCAAACTGAGCCAAGAAGCGCGCCTTTAATAAAGGATACAAATCACAGACACTAACGTTACAGGAATGCTATTTGCAAGCAAAACTGTCATATTTAGTTCAATTTATTGTGGTTTTATTGTCCTTTGATGATCAACAAATAGCAGGTTGAACTTCTTCTTGCTTGTTTTTTTTATAGGGCGAAGTGTGTCACCTTTTTCTAGATAGAGTTCTTTAGGTAGCATTTGAAAATTTTCCTTTCAAATCAAACATTTCATGTTCATCCACTTTTCTTAAGTTTACTTTCACTATTATGATTAATATCCATTATTTCATCAGGTTCTTCCCTTGCTTGATCACACATCCAGTTTCAACTTCATCCATTAAGACCGCATTTCTTTTCTTTATGGCCTGCTCATTAACATTTACAAACCATAATAAGTCGCACAACACAACAATAAAAACCACTAATTTATTTAAAGGGGGAAAAGTAGTCTGTTCATTGAAAATATTTTGGAAATAAAGTGGTCGTGCGGGGAACTCAGTCAAAACAAGTACCTTAATGTAAAAAAAAAAGACGTTTGCCACTCTCAAAAAAGAGGGAGATATGTGACAAATATATTTTAATTCCCATGGAGACTGTCATATGGCAGGATATTGTCAAGGTCATTGGTGACAAATAAATAGTTTTCCCAGAATTATAACGTTTTCGTGAACCTGGGGTGACACTGCCCCGCGCGTCTGCTACCGGGTGAAAAACAAAAATTCTCAATAAATTTTTCATTTAATAAAAATGTTAACTATGAAATTAAGGGCGTTTTTTTAATTGAATTACCTACATAAATATTCTTAATTGCGTCTTTAACTAAAAATATTTATTGTGACTTTCACTGGCTGCTAGCTTTACCAAAGCGCTATTAGTTCTACTTTGAAACCAAAACAACAGCAACAAAAAAAACCCTATTAAGCACGATTTTCTATATCATTATATTTATTTTCTAACAGTAATGTAAATAATATAAATTTATGATAATATAGCGATTTTGTGCTTGAAAAAAATTGAAATTGATAAATAGATTTTATTTGATAATAAGTATGATATATTGTTAAGTAATCAATGATATATTCCCTGTTAGTAATACTACCAAAATACTATCAAACAAGAAGAATCCAATGAAATAAAGACACAAGTAACTACGATACAAACTCCGCATGCGCAATACTGCATATATGAATTCGGATGGATAGATATGATAATTCGTTTAGTAGCTAAAACATTGCTTTGTTTTGTAAAAACGATTAAATTTAGCTTTCGAGAAAGCAAGCAAACATAGCATGTGCCAAAGTTTTGTAAACAAGATTTCCAAATAATGCATATGTTATAGTTAAAGCTAGGAAGCCGTTAATATGCAGATTGCCTAGACAATCTGCACATTAATTAATTTGCTCCGTTAAAGTGCGGCAGTTCACTTCCAAACTTCTGAGTGAGTGAATAATTACGTCGCACTGTTCAGCTACACGAGGACTTTTGGCGACGGTCTACGTAATTTTGAACCATGGCCAAGTGACGCGGACGACACCTGAGCTGGCACCCCCTCTCCTAACTACCACACCAACAGGAAGACGTTTGAGCTCTCGACAGTTTAACGCGTGCGTCGCTCCCCTACTCAGTGAGTCTTCAGTGGTACTGGGATCGAACTCCTGACACGCTAGCCATAATCCCATGCCTAGACCACTTGGCTACGGCGGCCACCCAAACTTCCGAGAGAACGGGTTTTCTGAATACAAATTTTAGTAGTGAAAGGGGAAATGTTCTTGTAAAATAAGCGTATTCACTGAAGCTAATCTAGTTGTGTATGTATCTACAAAAGGTAATGAGATAAAGGGAAAGGAATCGCCTAGGAAATCTAATAAATCCATTATATTGTTTTTCTATTGAAATTATCCCAGTTTGGATTATAACAATTACTGCGTGATGATTAAGCATTGATTTAAACGTGAGCTTCCTTATATTTTACTCATAATCAAAACCTCATAGGATAAATACAAATAATTTTTCTTTTCAAAATAGAATTGAACATTTTGAAAGATATCAAAGTATAATTTGAAGAAATAGTTAATATTCCCCGATATAGTAACAATTTGAATGTAAAACTGTTCAGCGCAATACAAAACAATGTTAAGTTAGTTATATATTTTGGTAAAATTTGTTAATATATTATTTTTAAATATTTTTTACAAAACACGGTTTATCGAATTTTCTACAGCATGTTAAATCCTTAACAATCTATCTCCTAAAGACTCATAGGTATCACAAGCTTTGTACACAGTAATGCAACAGAAATTGTCAATACATCTGTAATGCCCTAAAGCCATCAAAGGACGACAAGTATCCTCGAGATTACAATAATATATTTGTTACTTAATTTGGCAATTTTTTCATTCATATTTTTAAACAAGTTGAGATTACATACTACAATTGCTTGAGTCTTGCTTTTTTTAAGAGTGAATTGTGATTTTTGTTATCACAGTGTATGCGTTCAACTATATTATGGCATTAATAACTTAAAGAAGAAATTTCGGGTTTTTAATCGAATTTTTAGAAATAATTTTATTATTTTCTTGTACCTATTTTTGAAATGTTATGTCACTGAATTTGAATTAAAAAAATGAGAAAGGCATTTATAGGATATATAAAGCTTCTTCAAATCATTCTTCAGCGTTCTGATCATAGGCACCCTTTTTTTCTCCTTCAGTGACGTGAACCAAAATTAGAAATGTTTATAATGCAATGTATGATTGTGAAACAACACATATATATATATTTAATCAACGAGATTAATGTTTCGTTTCTTTTCATGTGTGAATTAAAAGTGTATGTATAATCATAATACAATAAATGGGAATATATATATAGACATTTATTCTCAACTTTTATTAATTTATTTGCGCATAGCACTGATTTACAAATTTCATTTTCTATGAGCATTCATCTCAGCAAATCATATTTCACAAACGCTGGCAAAATGACTAGAAATGTACACATTGACTTTTTTATAAAGAAGCTGCAGCAACATTCCCGCAACCAGGCAACCATCAAAACAAATAATAATACTCGTACTTTGAAGACAATAAAACAAATAAATGATTATATATACACTAATGCATCTCTGCGTATCTAAAGTCTATTAATTATTTTTCAAAATACATGTTCTTTTAAAAGGGTATAATTTTTATAGAAATTTTAATAACAATTGTATTTTTGCTTAAAAACGATGTTGTACAATTTTTCCCCCAAAAACATTTACATTTTTACTAAGTAAAGAAAGATATAAAGATTCTTAGAACTTAATTCCTTCTTGTAGATATAAAAAAGATTAAATAATTTATACCAAGCATAAGGAAAATAAGAAGTTATAATGGGATATATTAAGAAACACAAAATAATAAATAACTCTAAAATAGCATTTTTTCTTAAACACTTTCAATTCACACATTTCATTTGGAATCACAGATTTCAGGTGCATTAATGCTTACTAAAAGGCATTTCATGCAGCACCAAAGAGTTATTTACAATTCCTTTATGTATGGGATTTTTATCATTAAAAATAAGTTTTTCTAGTAATCGTTTCTATTTAAAGTACGTCCTTTATTTTTGAAAGATCAATCTAACTAAAAATATCCCATGCAGATTTTAGTATATATATATATATTATGATACATACACATTTTTTACAATAGTACACTTACAACATAGAATTTCAATAGAAAAACATTTTATATCTTTTGCAAAATTCTGGAACAGAAAAGCATTTTTTTTAAAATCTATAAGGACTTTTGTGTTAACAGGACGAATCGGGAAGTTTTCTTTAATTTAAAACTTACTTGTACTCTATACTTAAAAGTAATCTTCAAAGTAAAAACTTGAACAAAAAAAAAGACACCACAAAATTTAATATGCGTTTTTCAAACCTATTTAACATGTAATAAATATTTTGTTTATTTACAAGCACATTTTTTTCTTAAAAGTTGATACTTCTATATTATTTATTACTAGTTGTCTGTCCTTAGTCACTCATGGTATAATATTCTAAATTTTTTTATTACTAAAATATGTATGTGTTCCTTATCACTTTAATTCACAATATTATTCTATATTGCATTGCTGACTAGTTCTATAATTCCAAAATATTAGCAAAACGACAGATAACTAAGAATATCACATTAAGGTATTTCAAAATTATATTAATAATAAAACATTGAATCTAAGATTGTTCATGTAATATCTTATAAAAAAAAGATCATGGATTTTTTTTGCATGCGCTTAACATCTTTTGGACTTAAGCTACTGATTAACATACCACATTGAATTATCTAACAATTTCAACAGAAGATTTATGAAACATTAAAGATTATAGAATGGAAAACCAAAATAGAATTCTATTAATTTTTATTATTCCTGAGTACATATTATAAACTCGGTTTTAAGATGTTATTTAAAATTAAAATAATTGTTAAAATTTGGCACTAACAGCAGTTCTCTGTTGAATTTTTTGAAAAATCTCTCTCTAAACCATACAAATTATACTTATTTATTTCTTTACACCTATTTATCACAGAAGCTACAAATATCATATATGAGTAAATTATACTTTTTTTTTTCTTTACTACTCAGCTAAAGTAAAATTGTCTATAATAGGAAAGAACATCACTTATATATCATGGTGGGAGACAGAGATAACAGTTTCAGCCTGTCTGGATACCTTCCAGTGAAAACTTTAATGCTTTTTAAAAATATTGTTTGAATAAACAATATATGATCTTAAAACTAATATATGAAGAGGAACACTTCAAAAATATTTTTGTAGAATAAGTAATATTTATAAATCCTCTCTCTTATAAGAAATCTATAGTTATTTGCAATTCATTTCTACTTGTGCAGTCTCGTTTTTATCTTATGAATACACATGAAATTAATTATTTTAATAAATCTTTATGTAATTAGTTTTTACTTAAATTACATTGATTAATTATTCAAAACTATCTACTTTAATTAATTTTATTTCTTCCTAACATGTAAAATATTTATCATAATAATTTACAAACTGGATTTTTATTTGCATCATAATTAGAATAACTGCAGCGATTGGTTCGATATAATATGATTTTTTTAAGTAACTTTTTGTAAAGAGAAAATCTTAAATAGTTTACGCAAAATGTATAATTTATGCATCAAACATGTATTTATACATATATACTTACTCAGATTTTCATTATGTAACACATTTTTATGCAAAATCGTTAAAACAATAAATAGATAATAATAGGAATACAAAGGTAAATTATACTAAAAATATTGAACTTTTAATTCTGGATATTTTGGTTCTGCATTGTAGCTATGCGAGAATACTTTGCAGTAAATGCATATCAAATATATATATGCTTAAATATTTTAAATATAGCATCCATTAACTATAAAATTATAGTAATTTTAAAAAGTTTAAAACGCATGTGCATTTTTATAACATACTGTCTCATTATATCATGCATCACCCTTTAATATATATAATTATAATTTTAAGATAAATAGTGATCAGTATATATATATATATATATATCGGCCATGGGTAGCCTAGTGGTTAGAGCACCGGACCACAGACCGGAAGGCCTGGGTTCGATGCCCGATGCCACCAAACGCCAGCCGAGTATAAACGGAAAACGTGCTCGTTAAATAAGTGGGCCCGAATGGTGCCGCCATCTATCGTGTTGCTCCGAGCAAAACCGCACTGTCACCTTCTTGTGGGCTCAAAGCTTAGGCTAATGCCAGGCGTAAAATTCTAGCCTTTAGCCGCGATGAATTTCGTGGACCTTGATCTGATGTTACTGTCGATCAGGTGGCATAAGCAACAACATATATTTGTGTGTGTATTATTAAAATTTAAATGTCTTCTAACTTTTAATTAATATGTATTTTCAATAAAAATATTTTTTTTAAAAAATAAAGAACTAATTAAATTTTGCATAATTTTTTTTTCAACTTCATAACAATTATTTCATTCCTTATCATTAATGAAATTTTAAATTATGTTTGATACATTTTTAATGTGCTTTGAAAATGTTGAATAAATTATTAAAAATAAAAACAATTAATTTATATCCGGAAAATACATTTTTAATTATGAAAATTCATCATGAATTCCATCCAAAATGCATATTTTATAAGTCACCTGATTTTTTAATTAACTAATATTGAAATTTTTGTTGCAGAAAGAACGATATATCTTTGCTTTTATTTATGCTTCCATTTATAAATTCATAATGTTATGGATAGCGTTACAACTTCATTTATTATAAATCTTTTAGACCATTTTTAGCAAGCTAAAGTTAATTAAAATTTTAATCATGGAAAAATGGAAGAAATATTTGTTTTGTAGTTCTGATTACCAAGAAAATTGTGCTGTTTTTAATAAATTCATAACACATCTCTCAGTAAGTTTCGGACCAGATATACAAATGACGATACCTTCTAATTTTGCTAAGCATAACCTAGTAGTACTAACTTTCGAACGACATGCGCTACACACAAAATTTCACAATAATATCTTATTTAATTTAAAAGTTACAGTGGTTTTAGTGAAGTAACTTTTGTTTGTTTTGAAACCAGGATGAAAAAGAATGTCATATGCTAATTGAGCATTGCTTTTTGAATAGAAGAAACACTGTTCAAACAAAATAATGACTGGATAAAAGTTATCTGGACTCTCCGCCATCGCCAACAACGGTTGTATACTGACTGAAAACGTGGACACACAGACACAAAAGACCCTGAACTCTCAAGTCACCCAAATTCTACAGTTGTTCCAGAAAACACCAAAGAAGTCCGATGATCATTGTAAAGGTAATAATCAAGTCATGATCATTTGTAAATACGAAAGCTGTGTTCAAAGTTGTGTGATCAACTGAATGAAAAATATAGGGAAAATGTCTTCAAATGTAAAAAAAAAAGTGTTGTTTCCTCAATACAATGCTCCATGCCACAAGTTAAAGAAAAAGCGGGTCAAATTGAATGAATTGCGCTTCGAATTACTTTCTTACCCACCGAACAATTCAGATCTAACCCCCAGGGACAACTGGCTATTTGCTGATTAAAAAAAGAATGATCCAAGGAAAGAGGTTTCGCTCAAATAGAGAAGGGATTGCAGAAGTTGAAACCTATTTTGAGGGCAAAAACAAATCATTGTACGAAAAAGATATTAAAAAATTAAAAGATCGCTAAGCTGGGCACTCTTGAAGGGAAGTATCTTGATAAATAAAATTCAATTTTGCCTAAATTCTTATTTTGCCTAATTGTTGCCTGTAGTTATTTGATTGGTTAAGCCCGGGACTTATTGAATGATTCACTTGAACAACAACAGGCATGAAAAAATATTTAACTTATGCAAGACTTTACTTTTATGAGTATGCATGTTTTGCAATAATTTAGAAGTGTGCAAATCAAACTTCTTTTAATAGAATATTATTAAGCTAATAAGGTGTTTTTTTTACGGAAGTAAGAAATACTCACGTTTAATACTACAAGGGGTGATCAAATGAAAAGGTACGAAACGACATAAAAATGAAACAGTTAAATATTTGCATATTCCGCCATGGGAGAATGTAGCGAGACATCTCGGGATGCCATTGAAGACTCTGACTGGGATCGGATCATGCGCGGGTGCCCGCCTGCGCAGGAGAGAGCAAAGGCTCTTATAAAAAGCGGCGTCCAAATGATGCGAGCACAGAATTACTCGTGCACAGAAAAAGCATCAACTCCGATGTGTACTGTGAGACACTCCGATGCCTACGCAGGTCCATCAAGAACAAAAGACCGGGGCTGCTCACGGAGGGTGTGGTTCTGCTCCATGATAACGCGCGTCCACACGTCTCCAGAGTCACACAAATGGAACTGGAGAAGTTCAAATGGGAGACGTTGGACCATCCGCCCTACAGTCCAGACATGTCGCCCTGCGATTTCCATGTGTTTGGTCCACTGAAGAAACACCTGAAAGGGAAGCTCTTCAACTCGGACGACGTACTCAAGGATACTGTGAAGGACTGGGTCTCCTCACAGCCACAGGAATTCTGGGAACAAGGAATCCTGCGGCTTGTTCATCAGTGGGATCGTTGTGCTCAGGCTTATGGTGTATATTTTGAATAAAGTCTATATTTGTACCCACCGTGTCGTTTCGTACCTTTTCATTTGATCACCCCTTGTACATTTTCAAAAAATTAATGCGTATGGTTTTTAATTCAACATATGCGCAGAAATGTTGCTAGGTTCATTTTACATACGCTGAGAAAAAAACTCCCCAGAAACAAACAGGGTTATCAGGATTTGGCGTATTTCTTAAATTAAGCAATTTCCAGCGATATGATTGTGATGATACTTAATTACCCAGTTTTAACTGAATTTAATCATTTTTATGGCTATGGAACATTTTTATAGAAAGAGAATTCTAATACACAAATCACTCAATGAACTAGATTTATTCGGCTTTCTTGATTTGTACGTAAAAATTCTACAGTTATATTCAGCAATAATTGAAATAACCCCTGATGATTAATTTTTTTAAATGCTGGGCTTCAGTAAGAGTAATCTGACCATATTCTCCAAAGCAAAATATTGCATATTTTATATATTCCATCGCCTCTTTGAAAAATATCACCTTTGTGTTTATATATATTTGTATATAATATGTTAAACAACTAATGTTCTAATAGTTAATTTACTGCCTATCAAAAAATAAGTTCGAATTTCAAAGTCAGTATTTAATATTTTCTTAAATATGCTCTATTTAAACAAAATAATTTAGCTTAAATTCAATAATTGGATTTAGAAAGCACTTTGCGGGCTTTGAAAAATAGATAGATTTTCATTTTCAAAGGAAAAGTGATTCTATTTTTCTTCTACTCTGTGTTCACAAAACTCTACTTAAAACAATATGCCCGTCAATACAAAGTTTATGTGCGCATTTTGTTTCTATGCTTCAGCAGAACACACACAGCAATATAAGTTTTTCTGACTCTTTAGTGAGCATCAAATTTTACAAGTATTTATACCTTATAATATTTATTATTTAGAACTTGCATGTATACTAAATTTTTTTGCTCGTCGTTCGAAGAGTTCAAAGAAAAAGCTCATTTGCTATGTATTATTTCTCACATGCTTTAGATACGTATAAATAACGCTTAACTGTTTTATTTAATTATGAAAGATCGATCACAGTACATTTTTTTTAAAAAAATGATGCATGTATTTTTAACATTAATGACATTAATTTACCTACCAAGCGGAAATTTAGAATAAAAATGAAGCACATGCATATAAAGGATTACCTAGTGAAATTATTACTTGTTTTGTAAGGAAGTTTTTCTACAAAGTGTAGCGGAAATATTATTGAGTTCCGAACTGAAACATGCCGTGATAATATTTTTACTAGTATATATATATATTATATATATATAACTTATATAAAAATACTTTTCTTCCAATTTTATATAAATTGAGTACTCATAGAGCTGAGAGATTGCTTATTATCTATTACAATTTGTTAATTTGCTTAAGAAACAATTTAACGCTTCGATCATAAGAATAATTTCTTGCAAAATAAAACATTTAAAGACGGACACAATTCCTTTATTCTCAAGAATAATTTTCTTGACAAAAAAGTATTTATAAAAGGTCATAATTTCTGTATTCTCAAAAAAATTTCGTTGAGAATCTTTAAAAGTTATCAAATACTGCACAATAATATATTTAGAATAACACATTCATTGTTTAAATAATATAAATTATTTTCGAGAACGAATAATTTGTTTCAAAATTTTTTTTAAACACATTTAACCTTTTAATATATAATTACCACTAATTGCATGTGCCATGGTAGAATTCAACATCTCCGGGAAGCCAAAAAGTATCTCTTATTTATCTGTCAAATGTTTTAATTGAATTATCCAACTATACTGTATTAAATAACTTAACATGCTTATAATCAATTTGTTTTATGTACTCTCGGAATTTTGTATAAATAAAGTCAGTTTGCTCAAACACACATATTTTTTTTTATATTTCTAGTTTTCCTCTTTATTGACTAGATAAACAATGTACTGTTTTATTATGCAGTTGACTCAGGAAAAGCATAAAAAATTTCAGGGTTCACAAACGCAGCTGAGAACAAAACTACAAACTATGACTTACACGAGAAAAACCGCAATTCAAATGTGCTGCAAGCTTTGTAGCTTGCATATTTCCACGAATATCCTTCATCATGGTATTTTAACGTACACAGAAATGAATGCATGCATACAAATAACGACTAGAAAAGTCAAACATATTGGTCATCACACTTACTACAAAAACAAATAATCTATCCATACAGCCCCTTTAGCTTGCGTTGCAACATATCCAGTGGGTTTGCAGATAATATTTTGGGATACATTTAAATAATCCAACTTTGAATACTTTATCAGTTTTCTTGAACCATTAACAATATGTAATTAGATTTCACCAAATACATGTTTTTCAAAAGCAATTATTAAAACAAAAAATAATCCGTTCCTTCAATTCTGGTGTATCTTTTTGCAAGCTCAGTATAGTCTCCAATTTAGTATGAATACAAAGAAATTTTTGCTTAAGTGGTCATTAGAATATCATCATCAAAACAAATGTAAAATGGTTCACTAATAATTATTCTAACTGAATCAGAACCTTCACATGCTGTCTTCTGAGTGTCTTTTTCTGTATGAATTGGGTCTTAATCAATTCAATAATTAATTAGGAGAGGAATATTTCCCCAATACCATTATATTGCTTATATTTATCAACACTATTCATTATATTTATTTCTTTTATCATTTTTTATCAGTTTTTGTTTTGATAAAGATCCATTGTATTGTTTTTCAGCAAGGTACATTTTTTGTTACATTATTCATATTAGGTTTTACATCCATCAGAAACAGGTCACTAAAGTCTCCGTATCTTAAGGTAAAACCTAAATTTCATACTCACAGGCAAATAATTTTGAATTATATATTCCAAGGTAAATGGAAATCAATCCAACCGATCTGGATTTAGAAGATATCTATTTCAAGAAATAATTTTTCAAAATATATCCTCCAATAGATCAAAATGCACACTCTCAAAATATTTGTTTTGAGAGTCATTGGAACGCTTTTTACGTTGATCCAGAAATATATTATGTTAATGAGCCCCTTTGGCAAATAAATGTGCACAAGCAATGATTTGAGATCCATTTCAATAAGCGAATCAGCAAGAATCCTTAACTACACTGGAGCACCAAATAATATTTTTTCCCCCTCGTTCCTATCAATATTTCTATGTGTTAAGTTAAAATAAACAACCTTTCACATCAACAACAACAACGTACAGTTTACAGGTAGAGATTCCTCCATTGCACTACGGATCGGCTGTCCTGGACCATCCTGCCCCACTGTGTCTGCGTTCCGTTGCCCAGCTCCACATAGGGACCAGCCGTCACTCTCCCCAGCGGAATGGACCGACCCAGAACGCCCTTCATGACGACGGTGATGACGACGCTCGACTCCGGAAGAAATGTGGGGGGCACAACGAAATCGCTTTTATGGTTGAAGAGAGGGTCAGTTTTCTCTGGAACCACTGGCGATCGGTTGGTTTTTACTTTCTGACCACCACACATAAGTGTCACTTTCACGAAGGTATCGAAAGTCTCTGAAAAAATAATAAATTGCAGATTTTTATGCACTCGTGATGTATATGTTACCGCTAAAGTGTGAAATTCGTTATTTCATAAAATAACTAATTATTTCATGAAATAAATAGACAAGTTAGTTAAAGTACATAAAAATATTGAATTATACGATTTAACTAGATATTCTATAAAATAACGAATATTTGATCATTAAAGTATGAAATACGGCACTCGAAAAAATGTATAAACCGATTAGGAACAAAAGATTACCGAATAAAACAATTGTATTCTAGATCTCATTTCAGTATGTTTGAGCTAAAATTATTTTCAATTGAACAAGTTCTGAATATTGACACAAAACTTTGATCTGTTGCAACAGCTCAAAGTTGTGGCATTTTTTTTAAAACATTTATAAACCCCGTGCACCACCGAACGTATAACACGGGGGTAAACAACACAGACAGAAGAAAGGATTACAACACAAACATCCATGCCTTCTCCGGGATTCGAACCCAGTCCCTGCGGCACCGCAGTCAGCTTCACTGACCACTATACCGGATGGGCGGCAAAGTTGTGGCATTGGACAAGGATTTAAAAAGTGTTCGTGTAAAAAAGTGTTAAAAGTAAAAAGTGTGCTTGTTTTAAAAATAATATGTAAAAAAGCAATTCAAAGTGTCATCACAGCAATTCTTTCTCTAATAAATAATGAAAAGTAAAATTCAGGTGTTTCGTAAAATTTAAATTAATGCTCTCTTACATTCTTGTTTGAAAATGTTTACACAATGTTTTTATGCAGTAACAGTTTTTCTTTCGGGCATGCATTTTTTTTGATAATATTTAAATCTAACTATTTCTGCAACATATTCTTTTTTCCCCTTTCTGCTTAACGAATATGAGCAATAATAAATCATACCATCTGATTTTCATTATTTATCAAATAATTTACCGCAATAGGGATAAAATGTATTTTTGATAGATTTTAGCTATTTATGATAAATTAATTTTTAAAACAACTTTGAAATTATTTATTTTTTATTTTAACGGTCTATCAATAGTTATTTCATATAAAAACTAGTTGTTTTATGAAATAACTAGGTAAAGTATGAAAATTGTCATCTATTATGTACCTTATCCCGGCACTTTTCGCGCAGGGTATGTCATACCCACCCCCTAACTTTTTTCAAGATTCCATTAAAACCTTTTTTGGAAAATTAATAGTTTCTCGTGTATCTGGCTTTAAGGCTATATCCTTTGAGGGGCCTTAGCTTGTAGGCGAATTCTAAATATATATTTTTGGTTACTGCCTCTTCGGGTATGTTATACCCCGCGCGTGAGTCGCCGATACAGTTCTAAATGTATGAGCATGCTTTAAAATCTTTCTTATGCAATGACGCATTATTGCAGTTATGATGAAGAAATATGATTTAATAGATACAACATTTAACAGATGTAGTACAACAATATTTTCGGATGAAAAAAATCTCTTTACGGGGATAATGAGGAAGAATCGAACGAAGAATATAATAGCAAGTATAATTGCTCTACTACAGTGGTCTATGGACCTTTGCGACTCATGGAACCCTTAGAACTATACGGTGTTTTCGGGAAAACCCATTCCATTCTCCCTTAGAATAATATTTCTGTAAATGTTATTTAAAGTAGATCCACAAATTTCGCATATATTATGAAAAGACAATTTTAAGAATATTGTATTTTTTAATAAATTTTTTTCATTTAATATAATGTAATGTATACTCACATCAATAATATTAATTTGTGATTCAAGGGTCCCCTTCCCATGCATAACATTTAGTCATTCCTATGTGTGATTTCCTTTTCTTACACCCACCGTCGTAGTTTCTGTCTATTGAAATTATCCGCAGGTGTTTTTCATATTTCGCTCTTGATTCGTCTTCATGTTTTGTTTTTGTAGCGTTGAGAAATGTTTTTCACTTTAATTTATTGTTCTGAAGGGTAGTATGTTTATATCTATGTGTTTTATTAATAATATTTTCAGATTTTTATATAGATAATGCCTGGAATGACATAAAATGCTGTGACTCAAGGAACCCCTTCGTATGCCTCGTGGAGCCCCAAGGTTCCATGGAACACAATTTGAAGACCACTGCTCTACTGAATCTAATTTAACTGAGGAGGCATTTATCGTCCTTGATAAAATGATCACATCGTAGTAAATGGCTAGAAAATGTAGTCTTTAGTCTATAACAATATTTTTTGTATTGGTGAACGTTGAGACCATAAATGAGAAAATTCTTCTGTTAAGTACTCAGAAACCACCTACTCATCATCGAACCAGACGCTGATTGCTGAAGAGTTTTGTGGATTTCGATTGACAGAAGAATGTAAAGAAATTAAAAACCAGAAAGTAATGCTTCTACGAAATTTAAAAGCAAATTATGATTCAGAGAAAACATCGCTTTGACTCGTGACGAAGACTGAAGGAGTGTATAAACAGTGTTTGAATGTCCTAATAAAAGGAACAAAAAACTAAACTTACGTCTGAAAAGGGTAATAAACATATTGTATTTCTTACTTGTCTTCCTTTTTCACCTTTGTATGCAAATTTTATGGTAAAAACATAATGTAAACTTTCTTGGGTATGAGATACTCTGTGCGTGAAATTCCGTTCGTTTTTCCCGCGCGAGGAATACCGGATTAACTGACTTGTCTGCTTATTTTTATGAAATACCTAGTTATTCTAAGAAATAACGGAATTCTACACTTTAACGGTGACATATGTATACAACATACCACGAGTGGGTGGTAATGGAATGCACTAACACTCACTACACATCTTGATAAATAACCATTATATATAATTACCAAAATAATTAACATTATCTAGGGGCACAGTACGACTAAAATAACAAAAAAATAGTCAAAAAATCAAATGAAATGGTATAGCCAAAAATATTCCTTGCGTATTTTTCTATAATCTGACACAAATTTAAAACTCAATGCTTAAAAAAACTCCACAAAGTTATAATAACTTTTATGCTCATTTAGACTCAAATTCCAATGGCACATAAAAACTTTTAGATGATTTATCTCCAGGGAAAAAATCACTAGTTTTTCTTCATTTCAAATACACTCATGTCCATAAATTAAGGATAATTCAGAATCACACCGAAATTAAACTCAAAAATAAAAATTTCACCTGCAGAATTATCACACACATCTTGAAGAAGAATATGCAAATTACAGGAAACCACAGGATGGCACGGATAGTACGGAACAATGACGAGAGTGTAAGAGAGGGGTATATGAGGAATGGTGGCAAAGAAGTAATATTGTTCACAAGCGCTTGAAAAGCCTTTCAGTGCAATAACCGCATAGTTATGGCACAAATGAAGCATTTGGATGATTTTTTACGTGGTAAAATTATCGAACCACTGGAATGTAGACGTACCCAGCTGGAAGTATCCGAGGAGCTTGGAATCGCCCAGAGTGTCATCTCCAGGCTTTGGCAACGATTCCAAGATGATGGCAATGTGAGTAGATGTTACAGCACAGGTCACCCCCGAGTTACAACGCCGAATGAGGACCGATATTTGGCAGTTACTGCCAAAAGAAACAGACGGAGCACAGCATCAGACCTGTCTCGTCAGCTCTCTTCAGCTACCGGTACGACAGTTTCAAGGCAGACCGTGTACAGACGCTTAGGGCACATTGGTCTATATGCTCGTAGGGCTGTCAGATGTGTCCCTCTTACCACAGCTCACTATCGCCTGCGATTAACCTGGGGTAGAGAGCATGCATTGTGGACACCGCAATAGTGGTCTTGTGTGATGTTTTCCGACGAGTCCAGGTTTAGTTTGAAGTCTGATTCTCGCCGGACTTTCATATGGAGAGCGCCAGGTACCCGTTACCACCAAGAGAACACCATTGAACGACACCGTTACGGTGGTGCGGGATGGCTCGTTTGGAAAGGAATTACTCTTGGTTCCAGAACTGACCTGCATGTTCAGAGTGTAACGATGAAAGGCCACATCTATCGGGATGTCATTCTGAAACAACATGTACGTTTGTTTCGGGGCGCCATGGGTGCTGAATTTCTGTTTATGGATGACAACGCCCGTCCTCGCCGTGCAAACATTGTAGACGAATGCCTTCAATCGGAAGATATCACCCATATGGATTGGTCAGCAAACTCACCGGGACTTGAATCCAATCGAGCATGTGTGGGATATGCTTGGCCGACGAATTGCAGCCCGTCAGCCCCCTCCGACCTGTCTACCGGAACTTCGGAGGGAATTGTTTGATGAGTGGTGTAATATTCCCCAAGATCAGATTGATAATTTGATACTCAGCATGCGTATGCGTTGTAAGGCCTGTATTGCATCGTCCGGGAGACATATTCCGTATTAACCATCATACTAAACATGTTATACTGTTTTTTGTAAATAGGTTCTTTTTTGAAATTTGCTCCAGGGAGTAAAAATCGCAGTTTTTATTAATTATGTCAAACATATAGCATCTTTTTTTGCTCTTTACCTTTTGATTAATAAATAGACTTTACAAATAAGTCAATTTTTGTTTTTGTTTCTGTCTCTTTCTTTGCATGAACTTCATAATCCTTAATTTATGAACATGAGTGTACTAATACGTTTTAGCTATTCTGCCAAATGTTTTGATATTTTTAACAATTGCTTTTTATTCATGTAATAAAAGTTAGTATGCATATATAAATAAAAAATATTTATTTTTTAAAAATTAGTTGAAATTATAATGCTTATATTTTTTCAGAAGTTTTCAATAAGCATTTATAATAAAAAAAACTATTTTATGAATACAGCCCTATACTATCACAAAACCTAAACCATCATTTGGAGTGCAAAGTTCAATGTATTTAAAAATCTAACTTCTAACGTGCGAATCAGTTATTGAAGAAGGGGAAGCATTTTAATATCACATCATGAACTTTTGTATTTTTCTTTATAATATTAAATTATTTGGTTTTTGTGTATTTTGAACTCAAAATTTGTGTGTTTTACGTAATACATATACATAAGGCAACATAACAATTTATGAAAACATTGTCAAAGTTTTTTTTCATAAAACGTACTAAGTCCCATTTACATATTTAATAACTGATAAATTAGATAAATTATTGTTCATTTAGACTAAATAAATCGAGTATAACACTGAAGTCCACAACAATATTTATACATAATATAACGTTATAGTTTGAATTGAGGAAACACAGGTTTATTTCAAAATATAAAGGTCCCTAAATTTGTTCGATTTTTATGAAACTCATAACGAGACATTCTTTATAAGAGTTTAGATCATGTAAACAATTTTTTAGAGAAATGTTCTTTATGTTGAGTTGTTTAGTTTTTGGCCATTTTGGTCCATACATATTTAATTTGTACCCTATTATTTAAAATAACGCTTTTGTTTAAATAATGTTTTATTTTCATTTAAACATTAAACCAAAAAAATTAAAATCAATATTTAATAATTGAATCAGTAACATGGTAAATAAAGTAAAAAATGAAAAAAAATTAAATTTGAAATTTTTTTGTTGGCAGGGATAACGATTTAAAATTATTTTTCACTAATTTTGTCTTTGTATGTGTTTATCTAGTGTATTTTGGCAGGTTTACCATACTTCGGTCAGTGGCGTAACGTACACCCCCGCAACCCCCTCACCGCGGGGGAGCCCAGGGTTCTAGGGGGCCCAAGGCCTGATTGACTCCAAGTATACATAGTTTTGCAATCCTTTGCAAAATCCGGATTGGAACCCAAAACCTGACTTTTCAGGGGGTCCCTAATGTTATTCGTCACGCCACTGTCTTCGATTTTATTTTAGAGTGGAAGAATGGATCAATAGTACGAGAATTCGTGACAACATTATACTTGATGATAATTAAAAATAATTAAGTAAACAACTGAACAAAATTCGTCAAAGAACAAATGCCTTACTCCAAAAGCTCCAAAAAACTTGTTTTTCCAACGGACGAGTTTTCAACAATAAAACAATTGAGAGTTGAAGACCATTAAAAAAAATGTTTTAAGTCTTATTTTTAAATTAATAATTTGAAATTTATGTATTTATGTTTAAAGAGAATCTCTGTCGCAAAAAATAAATAATACCTTTTCCTTTATTGAGAGGCCTTAAATTCCGCTTGTGGCCTTCCGGGTCCAGTCTGAGGTGCCTCGCTTTGATCACGTGAATTGATAATCGACTTTGAAGAGCTGAATAGAAGAGACCAATCAAGAGCTGACCAATGTTCTTCACTGGCTGCGAAAGAAACACAGAATTGTTTCGTGGCATTATCAAGGAACGTTATAATCATAATAAATGATAGAATATTATCATGATATTGTTTTCGAATGAAGATTCTAATAATACAACACCAGAAGGTGGATTTATTGCTCAGAATTGCTGTCATTGAACAACGCAAAGGGCCTGAAGCAAAGGACTACGTCATTCTTTGAAATTCAACTGAAAATCAACATTCTGCAACTAGTTTCGACTACTCTAAGTGATGATCATAGAACTAGGACTTACGACACTCCAATTATCACATCATGGCTGTCACTAAGGGTCCGTCGAGTAGAAGGGCTGATGCACAGTGTGGTTATCCTCCCATTGGCGTGGTGTAGAATTTCGGAGAAGTGTGCAAAGTCAAGTATCGTCCTTATCAATTGAAAATTACGTGGTTCGTCGTTAATAGCCCTCGTATAACTTCTTATTGTGAAAATGAATTAACAAATGAATGGTAGAACCTGGCCACTACGATGAAAATTGCGAAAGCTATTACGAGTTACACTTTTTTTACGATAGCACATTATATTTTGTTTGCTTCTTATATCCTATTATTGTGGTTATGTGGAGGTTTCTTTAATATTAGATTGGTCATGTCTACTCTGACAATTTATTTTTTTCCCTACCTGTTTTTTTATAGATTGAATCGTTAACTTGAGATCTTTCATGATAGGAGACCTACGATTAGTCTTAGGTAGTAGTATATGGACAATTTACTCAGACATTATTTTCACTATTTTCTTGGTTACCAATCCCTTAAATGCCGAAAAAAGGGTACGGGATTAGCTTCTCAGTGCCACTTTTTTTCACACAAAAGCCAGTAATTGTATCGTGTATTGAGGAAAAGTAAATACATAAATAAATAAAATTCTCTGAAATAAGTACTTCACAAACACTTTCAAGGTCATTTCGTTGCAATGCAAAGCATTCAAAATAGTTTAAATAATAGCAGCACAAAGCAAAAGAATAGTACTTTCAAAAGGCGTATGGCTGCGGTAGCCTAGTGATTAAGGCCACGAACTCGTGACCGGCCTGTCAAGCCTAAGTAGCTGCATAGTGCGACGTTACTCACTCATAAAGACGTATCTCTATGCCTGGAGCAGTTAACGCAACGTTTGAGTGAGACGTAAAAATATTCAGGGGTTAAGTAATTTTGCTACATAAAGATGAAACTATACGCCTTGCATTACCAACGATTAATTTAGGTTCCAATACAAACGGTTAACTCACCGTGGACATAGGGGTGAGGGGCAATCGATGTTTCTCCTTCTTGTCTAAGATGGTAGCCAGGGGTAACAAGGCATGCCCCACTGCATCATGGCGCCCTTGCCGGTCGCAGTCGAACACGCTCAACCTCAAGGCATTCTGGCCAAATGATTTCCACTTTGCCCTGTAAGAAAAAGTTTAATATAATAAAATTTATTTTACTGTTTACTTTACTATACAATACTCTTTGTTGTGTGGGTGTAATTAAAAATACTTTATTTCAGCACCAGATTAGTATTTTAACGTGTATGGAAAAATTCTAGAAGCGTTTATAAATCAACTGAATTTGTATATATCTTCTCGCCTGTTGACACATATTACGAAAAATATTGGTTCCAGATTATAGTTGAAATGTTAAGTACCCCTCTTGAATCACTTAAATGATGCATTTATATTTGCTTGAACGGAGCATCCCATGTTCGTAATAACTATTAGGATACTTATTGGTTTTAGGGACCATAAAATCAAACATTAATGAAGAAAACACGCTAAAGTTTGGCCTACACTGGTTGCTGTATTCAAAGAAGGGAAGGCTCTACTTTTAAATGTCCCCAATCTGTAGAAACAGTTACTTTGAATATTTAAAGTTATTTTCTTTCTGTAGTACTGTTAACTTATTCGCTTTAGGATTCATGAAACAGCTTTGTGAATTAATCTTGGACTATGTATACCCCCCAAGTTGGCACTAATATATTCATATTTCCCCCCAAAACTTTTTTAGTTTATTTTCCTTCCTGATGTTACTATTTGTATAATAAGCAGTGTACGAGAATTATTTATTTAAAATTATATTGATACGTTAAAAATATCCCTTCAATTTTTATTTATAAACTTTTGAAGGAATCTTTATAATGTAAGAATAAATAAACATTAAGGAACTGAAATAGGCCGGTGTGTTAAATAGTCATATATATATATATCCCTTATTTCATTTTAACTAAATTATGTATTTCTTTACATATATAGCTAGTCATAAAATTTCTGTTTAAAAGTAAAAAAATCTAAATTTGTTAGATTTAATATTCTAATATTCTTTGGTATGATATTCAATTGCGAAATATACTAAACACTCTACTGTTGAAATATTAGCAGCATTTTTTTTTTTTTTTATTTTATTCATTTGTAATACTAAAGCGTTCATGCATCCCCTCTTTGAGAATAAAGATGCACTATGAAGTGTTAGAAATCCATTAATTTCCATTTTGAATTCACCATAGTTTTAGTAAATACTATTGTTAAACTGAAATTCATGTGTTTATTTCTACATACCTACGCACGCGACAAGAGGGAAAAAAGTCTTTGTGTAGCGAAGAAAGCGAAAGAAAAATCTTTTTTTTTCTTTTGGAAATAATAGTACTTTTATCCATTTAATATGTGAAGTCTTCTTGACATTTAACTGCTTAAAAATTTGCTTTATAAATATATTTTCATTTTGTAGTTTTAACTATATTTTTCTCGTGGGTGTTTGATGTCATGCTAGTAAATAAAAAATATTTTTAATCTCTGTTATTTTTTTAACAATTCTTTACATTTAGCTTCAGAATGTATTACATGCAAATACATAAATTTATTTAGAAATAAATCAGTTCTGAGTTTGTGATGATTAAAAAACTAAATAAAAGTCTGGGCCTAATTGACGTTTATATATATTTACAAATTGCATTTTAATATGTATCTTTACACTTAACGCAAAGCACTTGTAACAAATTTCTTAGCCATGAATTTTAATCGAGTTAAGTTTTGATGCCACTAGTATTTCTGTAAAGATATTTATAGAGTGGATGCCAACTCAAGGGTGCTCCTCGTCGTTGGACCAGAGCTCAAAATTTCGAACTCCGTTGCCAATGTTGCTGTAAGTGCAGCGAAGTATAAACCATTGCAATTATATTTCGCTCAAAGTATGGATTAAATATAACTTTTTATAATCCAACTTTGGAAATATTTAAACCATAGATTTGCAAAATCTAAACTAATTTAGAAGAAATAAAATTGAAGCAAGATGGCTAACAGATGTTATCACGGATTGCGAAACCAGTTTAAATCTAAATACATGAATAGCAAAACAAAAGTTAAGTTATACAAGACTCTGGTAAGAACAATTGTTTTAAATGGCAGCGAATGCTGGGAAAATAACAAAGAAGACGAAGAGAAACTGATGACTTTCGAGAAGAAAAAAATCTTTAGAAAAAATTTTGGTACATTTAGAGAAAACGGAATGTATAAAGAATACGATACAAACTTGAACTGCAATTGAAATACAGAGAACCCAGCGTAGTCGAAGTGATCATGGCTTTCCAAATAAGTAAGCTGGGGCATGTATTTCGATACAACGTTGGAAACCCTGTTAAGAAAACAATTTTCCAAACTCTAGAGGGGCCGCCCATCCGGTATAGTGGTCAGTGAAGCTGACTGCGGTGCCGCAGGGACTGGGTTCGAATCCCGGAGAAGGCATGGATGTTTGTGTTGAAATCCTTTCTTCTGTCTGTGTTGTTTACCCCCGTGTTATACGTTGCGTGGTGCACGGGGTTTATAAATGTTGTTAAAAAAACACACAAAAAAAAAACTCCAGAGGGAAAGAAGACCGAGAACAAGGTGGGTGGATAAAGTAAAAAAGTGGCTGAAGGATTTGGGAGGCAACTACTGGGAAAATATAGCATCAAATAGATCAACAAGGTATGAGCTGACTTAGACAGCCTTGACCGGTAACCAGCTGTATGCTTGGAAAGAAGAAAAAAATATTTTTTTACAGGCAAAAAAACCCCGTTTTTTTAGAAACAATACTCACAAAGAGAATAAATGTTTTTTTTTTCTTTTTAAAATACTAGTTAACATTATTTACATCGTAATATAAAACAACACGATAGCTATTCGCATCGAACCTCGAAAATGTCAACATCGGTCAAATGAAGAGGTGGTCATGTGAACTAGTACCACCCCTCCGAACTTCCACACCACGCCAAAGGTAAAAATTTGAGCCACAATAGATTTAACTTGAATTAGCCCTTCTACACGGTGAATTTTTATAGGTCCTAGGGCCCGAATTTATGACACGTCGGCGACGATTTCATGGCCATTTCAACTAGGCTATTGAGGCCGAATGGCATTTCTTTCACGGTGTCTTAGAGTTAGAGGCTGAGATGGACATTAAAGTTGATAGCTATCGACTGATGCACCGACATGGCATTTTGGGGTAGCCACCTTTACTAAGACCTAAGACGTGCATACTAAAAGAAATATATTTAGGGAACACCGACGCCAGCTAGACAGGAGAATTGGCTTTTAAAAATTGATACGACTGTGTTTACTTAAATAAAGGATTCTATAAATGTGTGGACGACACATGTACCTTCATTGGAAGCGCACGATGACGATTAAAACATTTACTGCCGTTATGGAGGGAAAAGCGATCACTGCGATTCCAGCCAAAAATAGAATTTTTCCCCTCAAGCCGATTGAAAGGAGGAATAAATGTTGATCATCAGCTCTTCCTGCCTTGCACGGGATTGGCTATTAAGACAAAATACCACACGCCATGCTTCCACGGGTGTGGATCCTCATGTTAGTGTCATGTCTCGTGATGGCGCGGAACTTCATAGCGAACAAATTATGTATACATAGTACATAGATTTCAGATTCATCGGCTCTCGAATGTTCTCTCCTCACCGCGTTGAATACATCCCACATTTCACGGTCTAGCAGCCATTGTTAGTTTTTCAAGCATTAAACTTGTGTTTTTGCAGTAAAAATTAGTAATCTGTCATATTTTAAAAGAGGAAGTGTTTCGAAAAGAACAAGTTGAATACAGAATAGACTCGGGAGACGGAAATACCTTAAAAACTTTCCCCTACTCTGGAAAAGTCAGCCCACCCCTTGTTTAAGGCATTCCGTTTAATACTGAGCAAAAAAAAATTAAAAGTTTTTGATCAATTGACGAACATCATGGTATCTTTGTTGATATTTGAATAATTTTTAAGAATTTTTGACCTTCATAGAAGTTTGAAAAAAGATGAAATACGATTTAATTTTGTTCAAATACAAACGATAATTTTCCATAAAAAACAAGTGGAAAAACTATCCACATTTGGCGGCCCATATTGATTATTTAATTCCGGCATTTCATGTTATGAGTTTTTAGTTTTTATTTGGGAGGGTATTTTAGTATGCCAATATCCCCAAAGTATTCTAGAAAAAATATTGTGGGTTTGATTATTCAATGAGCAACGGAGTGCGTATTAAAAGGCTGGAGATAATTCTGATATAGAATAAAAACACCTGTCATCAAATGAAACGAAATTGTATTTATACAGGTAAGTCCTGAATATATAATACTCAAGCAAAAGCACACATTTACTAATTTGACGTCATTCACCACAGCAGATAAACATAAGCACATGACAAAACCTGTAAGTGTGCAATGGTTTTTATATTTCAGTCTAAAATAGGATACATTTTTGCACTTGTTTTCAACATCTATTTTCTCTTAGCATTCTGTGAACTCTGATGTGTCTATACAAGTAATTTATTTAGAAAAGTCCCCCTTCCTAGCTTGGGGGCCCATAGAACTGAACCTACCTTAATCTAAGTTACCTAAACCTTGACAAATGAGTTAATTCCACATCAGTTATCAATCACCAGTTATATTTGACACTTTTAATTACCTTAAAATCCACGGCATAACGGCCCCCTCTTTTGCGAAGAAACCAGAAATGTACGTGCGCATTGCTCTTATGTTTTGAAGTCATTTATTTGAGGTATTATTCCATGCTTTTGAAAAAAAAATAATATACTTCTAGAACTATAACCTCTTAAATACATTAGGAATGTGTTATTTCTTTTAAACAACTACAATTTCGATATTTTTAGATGTCTCATTTTTTCAATTATTTTTAAAGTTCTTTTTATACCAGGTGTATAATGTGCAGCCGTAAATTTCGGGCTTATTTTATGAGAAAAATGCGCGTTATACGCTGGATTTTACAGTAAGTATAATTATTCTATTTCTTTTCACAGAGAGGGGGGGGGGGGTGCTCCCGAATTTTCTCCTTCCAATGGGAAAAGTCATTTGGTTTTGAAAAAATTGCTAAGCAAAGTTAGTTTCCACTAGTTACTGTATCTAATATGCATTTCGTTCTGTATTGAATAATGTATCTTTTCGTGATATCAGAAGTCTTTAAATGATGCATATCTAACTTAAATGATACCATAGCTGATTTTCAGTTATATGTCTGCACTTGTCATGCTTTATGACTAGCTGTCTAAAAACTTAAAGCTCTGGAAAAATTTTGCATTGTGGGTAAATTTAACCGATAGTGCAAGGTTGTGAAATGCTGTCATCTCATGTTTAAATTGCTGATCATCATTTTGGAGGTGTGTGTTGATAAAGATATCTGGAAAAGTTTCAAGTGACACGGTAGTTTTCAAAAGGTGACCTTTAAACAAAATGTGACGGATCTATACGGTTTCCACTAACCTCCTCAATATTTCCTTAAAGTATGTTATTTATTTCAACCAATCTCCACCGGCAGCAAAGCGTGATTTCTGCAAATGAGATATATAATATAAGTTCGGGTTTAGCGAGTTAACAAAAAATGTAAAGTGAAGAGTTAGAAAGATAAAGTCAAATGAATTGAAGCATCTGTAGATCAACACGCAGTTGTTGACAGTATTAGTTAGGAGTAACGTGACGAGCTACGCCGGAGAGCAGTAGATTGAAATTGGAAAAGATTCCGTATTACTGAGTGTGGATTCTTATCTATTATCCTATCCAGCCAGTAAAGAATTCATCACCACGACGGAACAGCCGATGTTAAAAGATAAGGTTAGTGATTTAGAATATTGTGAATACGTGTACGTGTTTTAGCTGTAATTGTACGTGTTTGATCTTTCGTGGATTCAGTCGCGATTCCATAGTTCCGCTAGTAGTAACTCCTTCTCATACTCCACTGTGTTTTATTTCTCTTAAATTTGAATCGTGTGATTATAGCCTTCTGTGATTAATAAGCATCAATAAATATAGTGATTTGCAACTATGTCTCGTCATTATTCAAATTCGCCTACACTTCCAGAAACATTTAAGGGTATACGGGGAGATGATAATCTGAGGGGAGGGTATAATCCACGACACTGGCGCCCAACTGAAATACCAGATTTAAGAGCGAGTGCTGGTTTTAGGTTCTGCCGGAATTATTCTTTTCAGGCCGAGAAAATGTATTGGAGTTCCTTGATAATATTGATGATAATATAGCTTATTATGAGATACCGGCGAATCTGGCGTGTGCGTGTTTAAAGGGTCATTTAATTGGGAGAGCATTAGACTGGTTTGAGGTCATAGGATTTGCGTGTGCAAACAAAGAAGCGACTGCCTTCGCGTCGCTTAAAAAGAAGTTGTCAGGTAGTTTTCCAGTGGTAAGGAATAAATCGGAGTTAGAGGCTCAGTTTTTTTCATCCAAGCAGCAGAAGGGACAGACCCCATCAGATTTTATATATCAATTATTAAAGATCCATAAGACTTAAGGTTTGAATTATGATGATGCAAAATTGGTCGATCACATAATAATGCTACTCGAACCCCAGATTATGGACTATTTAGAAGTTCGAAACCCCACGACGAAGGTACAGTTATTAGAGTTTATCGATCGGCTTGAGGAACGTCATAGCTGCAGAGAAACCCAGGGTTCGAGTAATAATTTTGCTAGACGAGGTTGGGATATGAGTAGGAATCCTGCGGAAAGACAGAATAATGGAAATTGCAGAGATACAGGGGTCGGAAATAGACAAAATGATCAGAGAGGAGTAAGCAGAGGGGCAAACAATTTTTTTCGTCGTGATTATCGAAATCAGGGACTCGAGGGGTATACCGCAACAACAAACGAAATCATAGACCAGGCCGTTATCAGAACCGAAGAATTGTAGTTAGTAAAGGTCCTAGTGATGATTCAGAAAGGCGGAATTGGAGGCGTGGTGATTGCACCAGTGGAAGGCCAGGAAATGCCAATTTAAATTTCTAAGCGATCGTGTTGCAGGAGGTAAGCGGTCGCTAGTTGAGTCAAATCCTCCTAATCGGATTAAACTTAATTCATTACAGTTATCACCAGTTGATCTTCCATAAGTGCCGATTCTTTTACACGACACGTTTGTAAAAGCTCTCTGAGATACAGGTGCAGAGAAGTCATTTATTTCAGAGGAGACGTACCGATCATATTTTTCTTTTCGTCCTATTAAGAAATCTTTAGCGGAAGTACAAGGGCTGATCAAATGAAAAGGTACGAAACGACACGGTGGATACAAATGTAGACTTTATTCAAAATATACACCATAGGTCTGAGCACAATGATCCCACTGATGAACAAGCCGCAGGATTCCTTGTTCCCAGAATTCCTGTGGCTGTGACGAGATCCAGTCCTTCACAGTGTCCTTGAGTACGTCGTCCGAGTTGAAGCGCTTCCCTTTCAAGTGTTTCTTCAGTGGACCAAACATATGGATATCGCAGGGCGACATGTCCGGACTGTAGGGTGGATAGTCCAACGTCTCCCATTTGAACTTGTCCAGTTCCATTTGTGTGACTCTGGAGACGTGTGGACGCGCGTTATCATGGAGCAGAACCACACCCTACGTGAGCAGCCCCGGTCTTTTGTTCTTGATGGACTTGCGTAGGCGTCGGAGTGTCTCACAGTACACATCGGAGTTAATGCTTTTTCTGTGCTCGAGGAATTCCACAAGTAGCGGACCTTGAACGTCGAAAAAGACAGTGAGCAACACCTTGCCTGCTGACTTCACGGCTCTGAACTTTTTAGGGGGAGGGGACGACGCATGCTTCCACTGCATGCTGTCCCGCTTTGTCTCTGGCTCGTAGTGATGGCACCAGGTCTATCACCTGTGACGATCCGCTTCATGAAAGCAGGGTCTTCCTGATACCGAAACAGATGTTGCAGTGCTAGTCCCATACGCAGTTTCTTTTGCTGGTCGGTGAGCTGCTTCGGACTCCAAGCGGCAATCACCTTCCAAAATCGCAACCTGTCGTGAACAATTCTCCACACAGTTCCATAGTTGAGATCCACCTTCAGCGCCAAAATTCGCAATGTGACACGCCGATCACATCTCACTAGGTGGTCCACCTTGCCGATGAGATCGCTCGTGATGACAGTGTTTGCCTGGCCTCGTCTCTGGTCATCACCCACACTCTCACGGCCTGCACGAAAATGAGCACTCCATTTTCTGACAGACTTGTCAGAGACACATTTCTCCCCGTAAACGGTCACCATCCGCCGATGAATAGCTGCTGGTTTCGCACCTTCCACTGTCAGAAATCGGATAACACTTCGCTGCTCCTCAATCGTCGAATTTTGCAACGCGAACGCCATTCTGTCCTCATACGGACTGCCGCATCATTTGGACGCCGCTTTTTATAAGAGCCTTTGCTCTCTCCTGCGCATGCGGGCCCCCCGCGCATGATCCGATCCCAGTCAGAGCCTCCAATGGCCATCCCGAGATGTCTCGCTACATTCTGCCATGGCAGAATATGCAAATATTTAACTGTTTCATTTTTATGTCATTTCATACCTTTTCATTTTATCACCCCTTATAGTTACTGCACAAGGGTCACAATGCACAAATTTGGGCACCGTTGAGTTACGGATTAAGATAAGGGAGTTGTCGAAGTTGCGGAATTTTCATGTGATTGCTGAGATGCAATATCCATGCATCTTGGGCATTGATTTTATGTCGCATGCAAAGATAGGTTTTGATTTTTTTACGAAATACTTAATCACTCCGGACTCGCAGATTGAGAAAGTGGCTGATATATTGTCTAGAAATCCATTAGGGGATAGTAATGATGAAGCAAAGGTGTCTTGTGCGGTGATTAGGTCGTTGGTATTATCGTCTAGGGAACAGTTGAGAAAAGAACAGAGGAATGATCCGGAGTTAGGTCATATTATGCAATATTTAAAAAATCCTGACGATAATTCAATTAATGAGTCTGTGGAAATTGGTCCCGAGATTTTAAATTGATAGATGGGTTGTGTTCTTTGCAAAATATACAACCACGCTCGGTGAATTAAGGATATTTATACACAAAACATTACGTAAAGATGTTATGCAAGAGTTCCATGACTCGCCGATGGCGGGCCATCTGGGAAAAAGAAAGACCTACTTAAAATTAAAAGACGCGTGTTATTTCCCCTTTATGCGGAAATTCATTTATAAATATGTATCCACCTGCGACCTATGCCAGAAAGTCAATTATAAGAACGGATTACCAGCTGGTCAATTAATTCCGATAGTAACGAATTTTCCGAATTAAATAGTATCTTTAGATTTATTAGGCCCATACTACCCTGCCATCAGACCGGAACGTTATAAATTTAATTTGGTAATAACGGATAATTTTTCTAAATGGGTTGAAATAGTTCCCTTAAGGAAAGCTTCGGCTAAGGCAATTGCCAATGCATTTTTTGAAAATTATATTTTGCGTTATAGAGCTCCAGTCAAGTTGATCATTGATAATGGCCCCCAAATGATATCCGAAGTTTTTGAGCAAGTGTGTCGCAGGTTGAACATAAAACATGTTAAAACGGTGGTATATCGTCCACAAGCTAATCAGACGGAGAGAGTTAATCGTACTCTTCTACAAATGATTTCGAGTTTTGTTGAAGATAATCAAACACACTGGGATCAATTTCTCAGGGAGTTTAGTTATGCTTTGAGGATAGCAGTACATGAAACAACGGGTAAAACACCAGCGGAATTATTTTTAGGTAGAAAATTAATCACCCCATTTCAAAAATTAGTAATGGTAACTGATGGATTAGACTTAGTTTGTGGAAATATGGAAAAGTTGTTTGAGGAGGCTAGGAGAAATACTAAGAAGCAACATGAGAAGTGGGCGAAATATTATAATAAGAGGAGACGTGACGTTAATGTGAAGGTTGATGATCTAGTCTTGGTTCAAACTCACCCGTTGAGTTCGGCGAGTAAGAAAATTGTGGGTAAATTTATGCCAAAGTTTGAGGGTCCCTGTAAGATTTTGAGTGTGAAAAATAATAATTTAGTTATATTAAAGTTTGGTGAAAGAATAACGGTTAATGGTGGATCAGGTGAGAATTTACCATCAAAGAGAATCAGAAGACAGTGTCGGCGAATCTGAAATTGCGGGAAGTACTCATCATAATGCAGTAGCATCAGAAAGGTCGGATGATAGGAGGCCGAGAGTAGTGCAGTCAGAAAGCGATGGGAATAGTCGTAGAGGATCAGAAATAGGAAATTTGGAAGGTAGTGGAGATGTAGCTAGGGATAGACGCGAAGGAGAAGAGGTGAGAAGGAGAAAGCGTGTGCGGACGGAGTCGACTGTTTCTGCGGGGGTTGGCGCGTATGATTTCAGGAAAAAGAAGCCCCGTTGGACGGAGAGGGAGAAAAGTAGAAGGCCCGAATCCTGGGTCGAGATGCAACAAAGGAAGAAGAGAACAAAGGCACCAGCATCCAGAGTCAAAAGAAAGATGTCCTCGTACATGCCGTCTTGTCCATCAAGAAAGCGGTGCAGAAAGGTAGAATATGAGAGGCAGTCGGTGGGAACAACAATTCCAGGACCATCCCGCAGAGAGGAGAGTAGAAAGTCCAGATGCAACAGGTCCTGTCCAGTCCAGCAGGAACGGAACTGCCCTTACAACCTCCGGAGCCGACGTCGAGTGGACAGCAGCCAGAATCGGAATCCCGCAGGTGGAGAGAACGCCCCAGCAGGAGCATATCAACTGCAGCAGACTCAATGGAGGAGGAGACCCAGAAGGTTGGAGCGGAGAGAGGACAGCCCCAGGACAAGGTCATCCAATACAGAGGCCGTGGTTGGAGACAAAGCCTATGCAGATTGGATTTAAAGATTAGCCAGGTTGTATAATTCTAATTTGTTTATTTTTCCTTTGACAGACAGTTCAGAGTATTTTCCATGTGGGCTAGTCTAAAATTTTTTGTTTTGTAAAGTTAAAAGTGTACAAAAGTTGTCACTGCGTTGTGTGCGTTTTCATATTGATTGAAAAATAAACTTTTGTGTTTTATATTTTTCCAAATCGTGGAAAAACATTTGTTGGATTGCATTTGTTTTGCTACACATTAGAGACGTGGCTTTATATGTGAGATTACTTGAGTTGTTTGTTGTAATATATTGTATGTTGAAAAATGTATATATTTTTGTGTGTAATTATTAAGATGTATAAGTAGTATCTGGTTTCGGGACGCGGCATAATTAGGATTACAAACAACAACATTAATAGCGCAGCGCGATTGATTGAGAATTTCTGAAAATGAAACCAGATGAAGGTTATTTTGATATGAAACTATACATATAATTGATATAATATATGCCATATTTGTGTCAATATGGAAGTTGTATAAGGTTCTGTGCATTTAATGTCATATTTTAGAAAGAAATTGATATAGTTTCCTTCAGGGGCAGCAGTCCCTGAATCTCTTGATGAGATGTACCGAAGAAATTATCGTGTGGAGATGTAAAATTTTTATATTTATTAGTACTTAAGTAAAGTGCGTGATCAGGGTTTTTACCTTATGGCAAGGTTTTCCCCTGATCTTCGCCCGAATGGGATGCACTCTAGGGACTACATGTGAAAGATAAATAAAATGGAGTGGAGTGCTCTTTTGAGTAGTCATTTCTGTCTGTTAGTTTAATTAAAAATTGTTGAAATACAGAGTTAAAATTTTTGCAGGTTCAGAGTTTTTCAGGTGTTAGGCGGGTTACGTTAGCTCTTTCATGTGTTAGGCGGGTTACGTGAGCTCTTTCAGGTGTTAGGCGGGTTACATGAGCTCTTTCAGGTCGTTTAGACCTTTAATAAATGACGCTTTTTTCTCGGAGGAGGTTGTGACAGATCTATACGCTTTCCACTAACCTCCTTAATATTTCCTTAAAGTATGTTATTTATTTCAACCAATCTCCACCGGGAGCCAAAGCGTGATTTATGCAAATGAGATATATTATATAAGTTCGGGTTTAGCAAGTTAATAAAAAAAGTAAAGTGAAGTGTTAGAAAGGTGAAGTCAAATGAATTGAAGCATCGGTAGATCAACAAGCAGTTGTTGACAGTATTAGTTAGGAGTTACGTGACGAGCTACGCCGGAGAGCAGTAGACTGAAATTGGAAAAGATTCCGTATTACTGAGTGTGGATCCTTATCTATTATCCTATCCAGCCAGTAAAGAATTTATCGCCACGACGGAACAGCCGATGTTAAAAGGATAAGGTTAGTGATTTAGAATATTGTGAATACGTGTACGTGTTTTAGCTGTAATTGTACGTGTTTGATCTTTCGTGGATTCAGTCGCGATTCCATAGTTCCGCTAGTAGTAACTCCTTCTCATACTCCACTGTGTTTTATTTCTCTTAAATTTGAATCGTGTGATTATAGCCATCTGTGATTAATAAGCATCAATAAATATAGTGATTTGCAACTATGTCTCTTCATTATTCAAATCCGCCTACACTTCCAGAAACATTTAAGGGTAGACGGGGAGATGATAATCTGAGGGGAAGGTATAATCCACGACAAAATGATCTAGGAAAATCATTCCCTGTTGATTTTTTGTTTCTACTAATTTTCGATTAGCGGGAGAACAGACAGTAGCGTAATTACAAATGGGCTAGATGGTACCGTGCATCGGGACAGCACTTCATCGAGCATGCTTCATGACATACTCAGGACCTTCGGAACCTAACCACCAAGCAAGTTGAACTTTCGATAGTTTCTCCTACGTGACAGATATAAATATAAAAGTTTGCTATACTCAACTGTAATCATGGCAACTCAGTTGTGAAAGTAATTTCGAACTTGTAAAAAATACCCCTAAAGTCTTGTGGCCGCGGTAGCCAAGTGGTCTAAGCATTGGATCGTGGCTAGCGTGTCATGAGTTCGGTCGCAGTACCACTGAAGACCCGCCGTGTAGGGGAGCGATGCACGTTCAATCTGTCGAGAGCTCAAAAGTTTTTTCATTGGTGTGGTGTGGTAGTTAGGAGAGGGGGTGCAGCTCAGGTGTCATCCACGTCACTTGACCATAGTTCAAAATTACGCGAACCGCCCCCAAAAGCTCTCGTGTAGCTGAACAGTGGGACGTTAATATTCACTCACTCACTCACTTCCCTAAAGTCATTGAGTTGTTTGCATAGTGTTGCGAATTTTACTTATTCGAAAAATCATATTATTTACAATATTTTTAAATCTTTCTATTAACTGCTGCCAGTGGTACTCTCAAAAGTTGAATTAAAAAATGGGCAAGGGATTTCGGACTGAATGCGCATGCTCTTGATGGGAAACAAATCTGTTTGAAGTGGAATGCATTATATCTTCGAAAGTAAGAACCATTACTCTTTCACAAATGAATGGAGATAAAAGGGTTCGATCCTTTCCTTCTAAACTCAGTTCATTCCTCGCTTCTTTCTGCTATTGATGGATTATTTTAATTTAATACCTTTTGATTAATTGAGAAACTAGTTTGTACCTATTTTAAATACACATACATAGGAGTATTGTAAATTTTAATACAGATTTTGAGTTAATACTTTTAGGGTTTTATTTTCAGCTTTATATATATGGTATTAGTTTTTAACTGATAATCTACCTTAATCTTCTATACATCTCTGTACAATTAAAAGGGGAGTTTGAAAAAGTCATCTTAACTGATTCTATGAATGTTTAACATCAAATTTAACTATTCTAAAAAAATGACCAGCAATTTATTTGAATGTAAAATTAGGATATATATATTGAAGAAAAATTTTACTTTAGTTACTTTTTATTAAATAATTACAATTAATCTAAACATTTATATACATAGGACAGAATTACGATATTAAGAGGCAAAATAAAAAGCGATTTTCCTTCCAATTTAATGAATTAACATTAAAGAAGCCTGTATTAACATCAAGTTTTTTCTATATAATACAAGTTTAAAAAAATGTATTTGAATTACAGTGGATGAATAAAAAGTATTTTATTAACGATTGAAAATTTGAACAATATATATATATAACTTACTTAGCATTCTGCAAAATGATAACAAGGAATATTTTAATAATAGTGATAATGTAATAAAAGTTAAGCAAATTAAAAGTGGTAAGAGGAAGAAAAGAACTAGCAAACTACCAGTAGAGTTATTTTCTAAAACTAATGACTTATGTAGAAAATTTGAAAAATCTTTTAACATTAAACATATTAAATGTTTCTTGTTCGGTTTGAACAAAAAAAAAATTAGGAATACTAAAGATATCCTTAATAAGAATGATTTTCAAGGCTATCATGCATTACATATTATTAAGATAATTATTAATTTGCTCATTCATAAATTCAATATTGAAGAGATAAATATTTAGTAAATAGTTCTAGTGAGTATTGTACCATTTTATTCATGAATACATCATATAATAACATTAATGTTTCAAAAATATTTAATAAGTATGTACATAGCTTACCTATCAATAATATTTCCATTCAGAAGGTTTTTAAGTATAATAAAAAATTGATAGTTCAATTTTAATTACAATATTAATTATTTAAAAATAATAATATTGTTTATAATTGTAAAGATTATTCTGAACTTACAAACGATCATCACAAACATGTTGTAATAGATAATTTAAACATGTTGTAATAGATTAATAACTCTAAATTCGCCGTTTTGGTGAAAACTTTCGAAATTTCTTTTATGCTTTTATCTTATAGCCCAAACATTTAAGATTCCAAAAACACTCTATTTTTATTTCTGCGATATTTAGAAGCAAAGTTATAGCATAATTAGTAAACCGGAAATGGAGTTTACAAAACCGGAAGTAGATCCCTACACAAAATATTTTTGAGATTTTAAATTGAAATTTTGAGTACACGTTTTATTTAGTTATATCTGTGTTGGGATTCAAAATCTAATCTATGTGTATATATTTTTGTACTTTATTGCTTTTTTATGAAAAAAAATCATTAATTTTTTTAAAAAAAATGTGTTGTTTCATAAAATTTGGCATAATTAAAAATACTTTCAAAAGTATTAAAAATCTTTTAATTCCTATCACAAATAAAGATGTTATTCACGTATTGTATAAATATTATCTGAATACATTCATTAGAAATATCTGTAAATGCAATTTTTCATCAAACTTTCACTAAAAATGACAATTGTTGTAGTCTATAAAACTCTCCAGAAAAAAGCAAAAATTTTTAAAAAAAGGCATAATTAGTTAAACATGAAGCTAAAGAGATCTTGACCCATAAATATGGTGAGTTTAAAGGTGTACAATTAGTAGAAAATTTTTTATACCACATTCAAATCTTTAAATGCATTTTCTGAGAAACTGTGTTTTTCAATTTTTTGCTTCACGGTAAAGTTCACTACACGATTTCTTTTTAAGATATTATATTGAAATTTTCAGACAATGTTCTATTTAGGTTTATCTCCATTCTAGACAATAATCTTATTTCTGTGTATATATTTCTGTATTTTATCGCATTTTTTGTGAGAAAATAACAGTTTTTTGTAAAATATTGAGTTCTTGCATAAAAAATGCCATATTTCAAAAACTTTTCAAAAGTTTCACAAATTTTATAGCTCTAAGCACAGATAATAATATAGTTTATCTACTGTATAAATATTATTTGAATATATTAATTATAATTTTCAATACAAACCTTGCCGTAACTGCAGTTTTTCACTAAAATTTCACTCAAAAATCCCAATATATCCAAAATTACTTTTAATTTTGTGAAAATTGTACTTGAATTCTTAGTTTTATACCCCATTTCGAATAAAAACAGTTTATTCAGTTGAAAATTTATATATTTAAAAAAAAGTGCTTCGCAGGTAGTCACATACCTTAAAAAGCAAACAACGCTAAGAAAGAGAATATAGTAAGCCAAACTTGCCCCGAATTGATAAATTTCTTAGTCAGCTTTCTTCGAGTACTTCTGGTTCAAGTATTTCTGTTAATAGTGAGGCCATTGTTGCTTAAGAAGCCCCCTTAAAGAAATTCTATGGTTATTTCAGATACCGCCGATCACATCAAGGATGACTATGTCTGCATGGAACATGTAAGGGCGGTAACTTTCTCTCTCTTCTCTCACTTTCACGAATAAGATATTTTGTGATAATGAAAAACGTCAAATTATTGATATGAGACCTTTACAGCCTTCAGGACCTTTTCCAAAAGACATCCATCAAAACAATAGGTATTCTTCAAAATCGTACTACTATTCAATTTCTAAATATGGACTAGTTAATCATTTGTGGTTGTGTTATTCCAAAACGCTAGATGTTGTCCACTCAGCTGTGATTATTTACTTCGCAAAGGAACAATGTATGGTGTACGGGCATTAAGGGTTGGGAGTATTTATCAGAGAAAATTAAACAACACAGTTTCTAGAGTGGCCATATGGAAGTATGTGCTTTTTATGAACGTTGGAAAGAAAGCGATACTATTGACAAGGAACATGAAAACGAAGTTCACAAAAAAGCCTCATTTTGGAGAATGGTTCTTCAAAGATTATTCGATATCATTTTTACGCTGTCAAAGAATCCTTTAGCTTTCAGAAGACATAAAAAACAAGTCAGGAAGAATACCATGAAAATTTTCTATTCTTTGCAGAACTTGTTACTCGATATGATCACAGCCTCGGGCAAGTTTTCAATATGTCCAAAGGTAATGATTTTTATTTCTAAGATCTGTCATTTTTTCTTTTATTTTTATTAACTGTTTATATTCAAGTTTTTAAATCACGCTTTTTAAATATTTTTAGGATCTACAAGATATTTGAGTGCAAGAATTCAAAATGAAATGATTGAGTGTTTGGGTTCAAACATGAAATCCATCTGATAGAACAAATAAGAGCGTCAACATTTTTCACTACTACAATGGTTACGACCCAGGACATACCAAAGATAGATCATCTAAGCATTTTTGTGAGATAAGCAGTAATAATCAGATAGAAAAAAATGGACTGCCAGTTGATACAGAAGTAAAAGAAGTGTTTCTAGGCATTTATGCAGTCATCAAACAGGATGCGACCGAATTATTCAACCTGGTAACTGCATTATTTATCGACAAAAACATCGACTTAAAAAAATGTGAGAGACAAGATTATGATGGAGTGGAAAAAACAAATTGAAGATATTCAGCCTAATGCGCCACTCATAATTAAAACTTAGGAAGTTAAGTGTTGGGATCTAAAAATTCACTGGCGAATCAGATATCACTCTTAAAAAGCTAAATCCAATTTCATGGTCCAGTAGTGTCACTATGATATCTGCAATTAAGCTTCATTTTTTTTTTTTATATATAATCAAAGCATTATCAGAAATAATTCTCAAGAGCCCCAATAAAGATGAGAGTGGAAAGCAGAGATTATAAAAACAAAAATGTTAAACTTCCTTTTCTTTTTGCTTTGTGAATTCATGCATAGTGTATTGAATGACCTTAAAGACACAGTGTATTTAATGACATCCAAAATTTTTTACAAGAGTGCAATATTGATTTGTACGAGGCAAATAGAGTTTTGGCAGAGACAAAAGCAAAGTTGCAAATTTATAGAAACGACTTCGAATCATTCAAGTGAAAAGCCATTGAAACTGCAAGAAAATATAGTAAAGAACCCCATTTTCAAAAAAAAAAAGACGTTAAAAAAACATTTTGATGAATTAGCTTTTGATCATCGATTTCGAGAGAGACCAGGAAGAAAAATTTTAAATTACAATTTTCGGTAAGGTACTAGACACAATATTAGCTCAATTAAATATACGTTTTTACTGGTATGAGTGCAGTCTGGCACAAATACTCAATTTTCTAAGACCGACATTTCTACCATATGTAGTTGAAACAACTTTGTTGCAAAAGTGGGACGAATTCCAAAATAAATATTTCGATATAATAGGCCCTGAATTTCCACTTTAGTATCTTAATTTTTAACACACAATTTTTCCTAAAATAACTCAGGCATGAACCGTTCACCAATTATGTAAGGCAGCGCTCCTCAAACTGTGGAATACGCCCCCCCACCCCCCTTGAGGGCGTGATAACCCTATGTGCAAAAGGGCGTGAGCATATCGAAAATAAAAGATTATTTCTTTTAAAAAAATATTACTTTTACTGAAAGAAAGCAAAACAAAATACATTCTGACATAATAAGAAATAAAATGCACTTTTACAATCAAATGTATCAATACTTCTTAATGTATCTGATAATCAATTTATAAATACTAAATTAAGAACAATTACTAGTGACTCCCATAGGCTTGTCAAACACAAATTTTAATACTTATCTGATAATTTGTACGGTTTATAATTCAAATCGTATTGTAGCTTTAACGTCAAATTACATTACTGAATTCAATACATTGTTATTGCATGTAGGGAGGCGCAAGGAAACTTATGATTGTAAACTGGGTCCCAAATGTTAAAAATTTGAGAAGCACTGATGCAAGGAAATCATGAGCAAATATGGAGTGCTAGAATGCGACCTGACAGACGTATATTTACAGCAAAATTATTATTCTTTACAATTCCTGTCCTTCAGCAGCAGCTGAAAAGTCATTGAGCACATTAAAATCAATTACAAATTATTTAAGAAACTGTGACGGCTAAACTAGACTCCAACACTTATCTCTAATATGAATTGAAAGTCTCACCAAGCCTGGATTTAGCAGAAGTTATTGAAACTTTTGTGAAAACTAAAGCTAGGAAAAGATTATAACGCTAATCATTAATAGGTAATTCCGGCCTTCATCTAATATACCATTATCTACATCGTTTTATTTCCTAATCCCTATGTTATTATTTGTAATCTTGTTTGTCATTGTTTAATTTTTTTATTATCTATTACGTTACTTATCGTCTTCCACCTTCCGGCAGTTTCTAAATACTTCACAGCTGTCCTGAAGAGGTCTGCACGTGGTGTCAAATCGAACCTGGGTACAAATACCTGTAGGTATTATGTAGCTGCTCCTATGATCTGCAGCGTACGATGAAAAGCTGATGCTAAGGTATCCGACTACTTGCGCGATAACATTTTTCCAAAAAATGGAAATATGGGATTTTTTTTTTGTGTGATTTTCAGATTTATATAGTACATTTTAGGAAAAATATGCTAATATTTAGAAGAGAAAAATAAATTATATTATTACCAAAGCGGGAAAAAATTGGTAAACATTTACAAAAAAATATCATAAACGGGGACCATCCTGTACCAAAATGTTTGAACAAGTTTTCAATTGTTCAATTCTGATGTAATGCTATGTTATTTATTTTTTAAATGACCTTTAGGATAAGAGATATTGTAATCTTTACAAAAATTAAAGCTCTTTTTTTTTATCTTAGTTATTAAATGAAATTGCTAAAAAAACAGCGATTGTATCAACATAAGGGACTGTAATCTTTGTAATAAAATAGGGATTGATAAATCTGAAATTTAAAACACTTCTACTACTATACAGAATATACGCAAAAATGTTCAGTTAATTTTTTTCAAAACATTTTAAACAATCGCTCTCTCCGTTTGAACATTTTCAAAAAAACACATTTCGAGTAAAGCGCGTTTTAAAGTATGACATCGGAAAACGGAAAATAATAAAAATAATATTTTTATACAACTAGTAAGATGGCCTATAAAATAAAATCATAAAAAAATTGTCAATTTTTGGCAAAATTCACAATTTTAGGTAAGTTGGATACCTTAAAGCCTTGCATAATTAAAATATTCATATATATTTACTTGATGAAATCCAACCAAGATAGGGTCCTCATATTATCTTTGCACCAGGGCCTTTGGGTCCCTAGATACGCTCCTGAGAAGAGCTGGCGCCAATACTTCTAATTGTTCTTCAGCCGTCGATTTAACCTTTAACCCGTTCGATTTCAAGGATGTTTATTATATATATATATATATATATATATATATATACGTATAGGAGAAAATAGTAACTTCCCCATTCACTCCTTACAAGACCTCCAGAACCATTGTACATACTTGAAATTTGGCAGACATGTTTCTTTTGTTGTGTAGATATCTACTTAAAACACAAGTTTTGACTTCCAATGGGCACATTATAGACAAAAATTCCAGTTTTCGAATTACTGGACGAAGACTTGAAAATTTGGTAAACACGTTTCTTTTGCTGAATACAGATTTTCTAAGAACGAGATTTATTGAAATATGATTCCAAACGACGGAAAAGGGGTGTTTTTTTATAAAAATTTTCATTTCGGAACTATGAAACCTTCAGATTCGAGATTAAGTGAACATTTTTATTTTTTTGCTGATTAGAGATCCGCAAAGAACAGGTTTTACAGGAAATCTATTTCCAAGAGGGTTACGGGGGCGTTAAGGGTAATTACAATTTCCTTCAAGGTCCTTTTTAAAACAAGAAGCGAGGGCAACACGACTGTTTTTGAATAAAATCGAAACTTTAATGCAAGGTTTTAAGAATTATTAACTGAAAAAATATATAATCATACAGCACCACGAAATACGCAACAAAGTGGGGGTTAATGGCTAGAGTATCTAGGTTCTACTTCTTTTAGTTTAGAGTTCCTTGCCCTTTCTTTGACTTTTGAACTTAAAGAAATGTGAATATAAAGTAACTTATGATGCAATAATAATGTTAAGGTATTTGACTACCTAAAATTGTAAATTTTGCCAAAAATTGACAATTTTTTTATGATTTTATTTTGCAGGCCATTTTATTAGCTTTATAAAAATACCAAGTTCATTATTTCCCGTTCTCTAGAGCAAAAGCTGCAAGTGTTTTCGTAAATGCAGATGCCATACTTTAAAACACGTTTTACTCGAAATATGTGTGTTTGTTTTTAAATGCTCAAGCGGGGACAGCGGTAGCTAAAACAGTTTTGAAAATAATTAACTGAAAATTTTTGTGTATGTACTATATAATGGTAGAAGTATTTTAACCTCCAAATTTAGCAATCACTGTTTTATTACAAAATTTACAGTCCCTTATGTTAATATAATCACTGTCTATTTAAGCATTTTCATATAGTAACCGATATAAAGGATTCTAGTGTTTGTAAAAATTGAAATATCTCTTATTCTGAAAGTCATTTCAAAAAGGAATAACATAACAACACATCAAAATTGAAAATTTGTTCATAAACCTTTGGTACAGAACAGTGTTTATGTTATTTTTTGTAAATTTTTACCCATTTTAGTAATAATATTTTCTTTTTCTCTTCTTAATTTTTGTATATTTTTCTTAAAATGTACTAAACAAATTTAAAAACAACAACAAAAATCCTCCTATCTCCATTTTTTTTTTAAATGTCTTATTAGTTGGATACATTAAATATGTTATGATTTTGTGTTAAAATATCACTCTGTGACATACTTCTAGTTGAAATAACAAAATATGTTTTTTTAAAAAAATATGTAAAATTCTGTGAGAAACGATGTAAATAGGAAACTATTTTAATGTAACCGATTTGATTTTTAAGTAAAGCTACTCATGGGCTGGTTACTTCCTGGTATGGTGTTCCTAATGGGAGAGTGTGTGTGTGTGCGTGTGTGTGTGGTTACAAAGCTATCAACACTTGCTAGGCGAGCTCGGATTTTAGGGTGACGGGGGGGATAAAGATTAAAGTACAGCAGAACGTCGTTTATCCGAACGCTTATTATCCGGAGTGTCAAATATCTTGACCAAAGTCTGGATCCGTTTTCGCACAGTGCAATGCTCAACAGTTGTTTGAGGCCAAAAAGTGCTGGGAAGACCTAAAGATATTTGGGGAATTTCAGTTGTGTGATTTGGTAAACATCTGTGTGGAATATTCGATCAGTTTGTTTCCAAGTGAGAGGGTGTATACGTGATCTTTTCTTGAGTTTTGTTGATGTAGAAACCTGGATAGCATGCAATGCAGAAGAAAATGGATTTCAAATGCTAAATGATGAAGAGATTAGGACTTTCGTGCAAGAAAAATCCAACCTTGTTCACAATGAAACAAATGAAAACGAGGACAAAAAACAACGAAATTAGCAAGGATTCATCAAATGCTGACTCGTTTCTGCGTTAGAGACAGCTATGAAGTGGTACGATCAACAATTAGAGTGCTGTCGTACTCAACTGCTGCTCAAGAGAATCAGAGACCTTGCAGCGAAAACACGAAGGTGTACAATGATACAGAGAAAAATAAGTGATTATTTGCCCCAATAAAGGTAAAATTGCAACATTTTGCACTTATTTTGCTTTTTCTTCAAGCACGTTTCCGGCATGTGATAATTTTCAATATTCATATAGTGTCTAGTTTTATATACTGCATGGATCGCATTCGATGTTCGGTTATCCGAACACTCGCGTATCCGAATGGTGTCCGGTCCCAATGGATTCGGTTCAATGACGTTCAGCGTATAGTAATACGCGCTCAACTTACGCGATAAGTGCGAGTGAGTGATAACTGCCAAAGTTCGCGTAAGTTGGGGTACAATTTCGCATAAAAATACATTCAGATCATTTTTGGTTGGGGACGGTGATGAAAAAGAAAACAACAGTTTAGGAAAAAAAATCTTATAATGTGTTCGCGCACAATAATACAAATACAAAATCCCAATAATTTATTTGATGGAGAAGATTTCATAAAACGTCACAAGGTTATTTGCAAGATCAAAGATTTTTTTTCTCCTGTAAAATTTCTTCGTTGAATGCTAATAATTTATTTCTATTTTTTCTTTTTTTAAAAAAAAATTACGCTCTTCTTTGATGTTTATAATTTTTAAAATTTGTAAGCCTTTTTCAATTTAACTGAGGTCTTATGTCAAATTCGCAACATACTGTCATTCGATCTTTTGATTCAACTGGATCTAAAGAGTTTGTTAAGGACTCCTTGCATCATCCCCTTTCACCTCGCCCCTTTTATACGGAGAAATTAAACAACCTCCCCTTTTCGCGTTTTTATTTGTCTGTTTCTTCTCTGTGTGCGTTGTTGTTCGTTCGAGAATGAATAAAGAAACCGCTATGCGTTGGTAAAGATTCGTTGATTCGTTTCTCGTTTTTAAAAATATTTAATAAGCTATCGACACCTGTGCAAAACTTGTACAGAGTTTGTTTCTAGACCCAAGGATTCTACTTCGTTTGGATGGCATAGCCGTCTTTCAGATCTGAGTAGATATAACAAACACGATATAACAATTATAACACTTAATAACAAGCACAAACTCCATTGTTAAGAAATAAAAAAAGGCCAAATAAATTATTTTAGCAAACCTTAATACCACGCGTTACGTTTGAACACGTACATTAGCTAAATAAGAAGCGGGAAGTGAGTAATCCAGTCGTGTAACGCTCAAACAAAAGACGAATCGATGAGATTTGAAAATCGCGTAACTCAAAATTCGCGAGTCGAAGGTTAGCGTCAGTCGAGGTATTATTGTACCTTGTTTCGATAGTGTTATACCTATTAGTATGGAATATGTGCTCCTCCTTGTAGATGGGATTCAGCGTGTTCCTGACCGTCCTGGAGAGAAGAAAGTTTTTCCTGGAGGAGGTGATGCTGAGGCGCACGTACGTGTTGTAGCACTGCTGCTGAGGCTCCAACGACTTCTTGGGAAGGTCCGACGCCCGATCCAGGAACACGGACAGTCTACGAACAAAAATCAAACGATTCCAAGCAAACCTATATTTACATTTATGTTAAAAACTGATTAACTAGCAATAAACAGCTCTTAAAATTAGTAAAAATCATGTTGTAGAACCAGCCCTTAACTAAGACAAATACAAAAGAAAGCTTTTGAAAATAAAGCTTTGTTACTTGAGATTATTTGTTTTTGGATAAATCTTCTATGAAGAGGAGTTTTTACAGTTTGATTTCTGTAGGAATTTTTACTAAATTAAACAAATGTATGTAGGTGAGAGTTGGGTAATATGGAATATTGAGGTTTTAATTCTGTTTGTAGCTACTAATGCGTGGGAAAACCTTGAGCTACTGAAGAAAGACTCTCTCGATGCATTGCAGTGGGAGTTGACCCCTTGCTGTTGCCAAACCCACTCACTACAAAACAACGAGTGTTTTGTGATTTTCAAAAGTTTTTACAACTGATTTTTTAACATTTTAACCTACTAGAACATGTGACTTGAACATTAAAGCTAAGCATAATGTATTTATGCAATGATAAGGTAGTGAACATGATATACAAGCACAGTATTACAAACTACAATTATTTTAGTGTACTAAAAGAAGTGTAATTCGTGTAAGACTGTGGTAGTTTATTAGCTGACAATGTTTTGTCCTTTCAGGTACCCTACAACTTGGAATTTTGAAAAAATTAAAAAAAAAAATTATGATTTTATTTTATGGGCCATCTTACTAGATTTATAAAAATACCAAGTGTCTCATTTTCCGTTGACCAGAACAAAAACTACAAGTATTTTAGTAAAAGCAGATGCCATCACTTTAAGCAAGATGTCATACTTTAAAACGCGTTTGACTCGAAATGTGATTTTTTAAAAATAATCAAACGGGGTCAGCGGTTGCTAAAAAAGTTTTGAACATAATGAACTGAAATTTTTTCTCTAAGTTCCGTATAATAGTAGAAATATTTTAACTTTCAGATTTATCAAAGTCTTTTTAAGCCTTTTCATATAGTAACCGGGATAAAGTGCTCTAATTTTTGTAAAAAAGAAAATATCTCTTATCCTGAAGGTCATTTCAAAATTGAATAATATAGCAGCATATTAGATTGAAAAAATTGAAAATGTGTTTATAAACCTTTAGTGCAGAATGGGTCGCTCTTAGGCTATTTTTTGTCAATTTTTACCTATTTTTTCCCATTTTAGTCATCATAATTTCTTTTTCTCTTCTTACTTTTAGCACATTTTTCTTAAAATGCACTAAACAAATCTAAAAATAACAAAAAATTCCCTTTATCTCCTTTTTAAAAAAAAATTGTGGCAACCAGTCGGATACCTTAATTTAAAGGTTCGTTTCCCAACATTGCGTGTCGGGTATTATGGAATATCTAGTATTCCATAATATGCATATAATTCTGCTTATACCAGGATAAGCAGATAAATATTATATTTATGACTTTTGTAAATAGACTCGAGACAGAAATGGCTTTCATGTATGCTTAGAAATATGGCTTTTACATTTAAAAATAACTGTTTTATGAAGTTTCGAGTAGTTTTCCAATGGCTTAAACCACCTATTCCAAATTACCCGACTATTCCATAATACCCTCTATTTATCATTTTTCTTCAAAATAAATTTTTTCTAACAAAAAAAATATTTTTTTTATAAGTGATAATTCCTCACAGTTGCTTATAGTGTATATCCATGATGGAAGTTCAGCAAAGTTATTTTTAGAAATGTAAATGGTATTCCATTATACCCAACTCTCATGTAGCTTTATTGATTTATTTTATGATATCGTAACAGAAATTTAATTTTTGTTATCAATTGCCTTATAAGTCTTGTAAAGGTGAATATTAAAAAGTTTTATTAATTATAATTAATAAGAAATGAAAAACTTTTTTAAGTGCCAAAAGTTTTCATACAAAATATTTACTCCTAAATATAAAACATAAAGATTAAACATTTATATTTAATATCAGGAAATTATATTTTTTTTCATTTCATCATTTTTGAACTTGAAATGAAATGGAAATAAATAATATAATAAGAACACAATAATAGGAAATTAATGTAATAAGATCTACTAATTAAATAATAGGTTATTTTGGGAATGATGCTTAACTACGCATAAAAAATTTACACGTCGCGTAACTATCCATTTCTCATTTTTTTTAAAAAAGATTCCATTGGATTTCACATGAAATATAGAAGATTCCATGGAGGTCTCCAGGATGCATATCTGAAAAAAATAATAACCGGTTCTTTAAAAAAAAGATAAACATTCAAATTAACCTTTATTTATTAAAAGTAGTTTAATATTGTGAAGATTTTTCATAAAATAATTTTTACTTCATCCCTTTATATTTTTATAAACATTACTGCATACATTATTTTTTTAAATTTTTGAATTTTACATAAGATAAAGAAAAAATAAAAGATTAGTCTTGAATTTATTCTTAGCAGAAAGGATAGATATGACAAGTAACATGAAAATATAATCAAAACTAAATAATCGTTTTATATGAATCTTTTTACCTATTATCCTTTAAATTGTAAAAAGTCGACAAATCAAAATTTTTATCTATTTAGCAAAAAAACAAATTATTTATTCTTTAACAAAAAATTTAATTTTTAAAAGTAAAAAATTAACTCTGTTACCTTTTTAACAAAAATGTTTACTATAGTATTGCTTTGTTTTCATAGCAATTAATGCTATTTTTATTATAAAAGTTATTCAAAGAAATTATTAAAACGACAAACAAAATGAAGTTAATGTGGTAGTTAAAATGAAGTTACTAGATGGCACCACCAGAATAAAATGTTGATACCAGGCTGTAAGTCTTATGGATGATGCAACTCAATAATCATATAAAAAAATTGTTCAATTCCAGCAGAGCCATTTTAAATTCATATGCTAGTTGGTTTAGTAGAATTCTATTTTAATTCTCAAAACTACATCATCGGATTTGTTTGAATAAAATAAAATAGAAAAAATATTAGTATTAGTATTTTTTTTTTGTAACATTAAATTTGGACTGAAAATATTTTTGATTATTTCAGTGATTTGTCTATGAGTTTCCTGACTTTTTACTTTAAAATAAAATCCGATGTAAAATGCATTTTTGCAGAACATTCTGTTGGTTTTTCGAATGTATAAAAATTACAAAAGTCTAAATTTGAAATGTAGAAATTTCACAAGAAATGCGTTCGTGTGAAAGCTTTAAAAGCAGGTAATTTCATAAAACGGCTCTTCTACGCGAAAGCTTTAAGAACCAGGGCTTCGAACCGGAACTGAACAGAAAACCGGAAAAAACAGTTATTTTTCTCAAGATGAAAACCGGAGCAGAACCGGAAAAAAAAATTGTTACTGTAACCAACTTATCAATATTTATTAATTTAACGTCAACAGTATAATTATTGTCATTGCATGTACATTGCTTCTCGATTTTCTGTTTTGATGTTCACTGGTACTTTATGGTTTCAGTTTCACATAAAACTACTTGTAGAAGGCAGATTTGATTCAGTTGAATGAAAACTAGATGATTTTTTTAAAGAAAAATATGTTTGAGTAATATTTTTCGCAACTCGCACGCAATCATTAACGGATGTTTGTATAGACTGTTTAGATCAGGGGTGTCAAACTCACGGCCCACAACGAACTTTTTTGTGACCCAGCTAGTGCATTGGAAAGCAATAACATATTATAAAATATCAATATTTCTCCCGAAATAGGAAAGAGAGTAGCAGAGAAGCGATGGTAAGTGCCAGGACCATTTTTCTTGTTAGTTTATTTATGTTTATAATAATTCGAAAAAACTTACGTTTCAATGAAAATTATTTTTTTTTTGTGGTTCTTCTAAAGTTAAACATAGTTTGTGTGGCCTAAGTTAGCCTTTGATATTGACACCCTTCGTTTAGATAGACAAACCAGAATCATGAACCTAGTCGTCAAATGCAATTTTGATAATGGATAGCAGTGCCAATGCTCGCCGATCGTATCGCAAATGCTGATGAATTGTATCAATTCGCATAGCGTATCAATTAAAATAAACTTTTAAATTTTGACGGAATAACATTTTGTTATTTGTGATAGAATTATATTTTTAGTGCAAATAAGAATATACATAAAAAATTATTCATTCGAAATTAAACCGATATATATATATATATACACCGATATAGTATATATATATATACACACTGCTGGCCACCGTAAATGCAACACCAAGAAAGACAAGAGAAAGCGCAACAAAATTTATTTTATAGATAACATGTTGACCAAGTATCAAATGATTAAATTTATAGACTTCTGTGAAGTGTGGTTCCTGCCAGAATCAGTAGCCGCCATTGTTGGAGATCACCGCTGCCACACGCCTCGGCATTGATTCAAAGAGAATTTAGATGTGTTCTTTGGGTACAGCAAACCAAGCAGCTTCCACACGTTGCCAAAGTTGATCTGATGTGGCAGCTGGGGGTGTAATCTGGGTCAATCGTTGAGCAACCATAGACCACATTTTTTCTATCGGCGAAAGATCCGGAAAGCGAGCCGGCCAGGGAAGCAATCTAGTGATTGACGAAGAACCTTTGGACAATGCGTGCCACGTATGGTTGCGCATTATCCTGTTGAAATATGGCTGTGTCCAAGCCCTGAATGTAAGGTAGGACAACTGGCTCCTACACCACGGAGATGTAACGCTGGCTGTTTAAAGTACCGGCAATGCGTACTAGGAGTGCGAGAGTGATATCCAATACCACCCTATACCATAATACCCGCTGCAGGAACAGTGTGGTGGTGCATAACGCAGCTGTTCAGCATCCTCTCTCCACGGTGTCTCCAGACTGGAATCTGATCATCGTGGTGTTGCAGACAGATGCGTGACTCGTCAGTAAAAACAACTTCATTCCATTCTGCATCCCACATCCTTCTTTCATCGCACCATTGGCAGAGGAGACGTCTGTGGTTCTGCGTCAAGGGTAAATATGGACAAGCAATGGACGTTTTGTGGACAGACCACTCTGCTGTAAACGGCGTCGAATAGTACGCGCAGACACTGAATGATGCGTTACAGACTTAATGTGCTGTGCTATGGTTCGTGATGCGACCGAGCGATCCGTCACTGCCATGCGCACAATTTTCCTGTCCTCACGTAAAGTGGTGCACTGAGGTGGATACAATCGACCACGTCGGTCCATCGTACCCTCCTGCCTCCAAGAGTCACATATCTACATTGCAATTGTTTGGTTTCTTCCAACACATCTACCGATTTCCCTGAAAGATAATCCACAATCTCGGTAGGCCACTCTATCCTTCCTCTGTCAAACTCGGATACGTGATTAAAAGCTGATCGCTGTTTTCTATGAGACGTAACTGATCGTTTTTTGAAGAACCCCCCCCCCCAAAACACAATTGCCGAACTTGAAATCGTCGAAATCTCCAAGCCTTAAATAGCGCTTTGATGTGGCGCCACAGGTGGGCCTGATGTGTGTCAGCGCTAAAATTCTAATCATTTGCATATCTCTCACCTCCGCTAATGCATGTTGTAAATGCTGTGTTATTTGCGTGCCTCCTTCAGGGTGTTGCATTTACGGTGGCCAGCAGTGTAGATCGAACAAAAAAAATGATAAATAAATAATAGATTTAAAAAAAGAACTAAAAAACACGCTTTATAGTTAATCGAACTAAAAAGTGAAAACAAATATAATATAAGAATAAAATGATTATCGAAAAAATCAATGTCCCTGTGGTAAAAGTGTGGAGGGATTTGGACTACATTTTACACTAACTCTGCTTTCGGAATATAATTGTAAGAGTGATATCGAGCACCTCTCGCTTTTACCCCAATGACATTAATTTGCTCCTTAATAATTTTATTCTTATATTAAGAATTATTTCTTATTTTTTAGCTTGATTAAATATAAAAGCGTGCTTTTTTTTTCTTTAGCTTTTTAAATTATAAGTTTTTTCCTCCTTAAAACCTAGACAAGTTATTGTTTCCTTTAATTAAGACTGAAGTATAAAACGGTATCGGTTATAACATAACAATTGTGTGAATAAAATATTTTTTTTTCACACATTGAATTTTTTGGTTTAAAGATTCTTTTATTCTTACATATTTTATTTTGGCACTTTATATAAAGGGATACAAAATATTTTTCTCCTCAAAATAATGAACTTGAAAAGGAGGCCATTGATTTTTTCATTAATTAAAATGCCAAGTGCAGAACGCTGAATCGTAAATGAAGGATTCCGAGATATTTTTATTAAATAAAATAAATCATTAGTCAATTTTTTTTAAATATTTTAATAAAATTGCGCAGAATTCTCAAATATTATATGTTGTATATCTTGTAAAAAAAATTTAACTACACGTTTACAATCTAAATTAAAAAAATCCCTAAACTTCACTTCTTCAAACTATTTCTATCATATATATATATATATATATATATATATCAGTGATGCACACAGGGGGTAGTGATTAATTATAATCCTATGTATATAGTGTGTAAAATTTAATTTAGTATTTGTTATTAATAAATAATTTTGTTAATGAATGCTATTTATTTATTTGATTAATTTCTTAGTTTTTTTCTAACCGAAATTGACAAAATCAAAAGAATATGTTGGGAGGCGTAATCGAGCATGATAAGAGAATGGTGGATTTTCGACCCAGGATCCCACATCCCACTTGTGGTCACGGTAGCCAAGTGGTCAAGGTATCGGATCAAGGCAGGCATGTCATGAGTTCGAGCCCAGTACCACTAAAGACCCGCCGTGTAGGCGAGCGATGCACGTTAAATATGTCGAAGACTCAAACATCTTTCCATTGGTGTGGTTTGGTAATCAGGCGAGAGGGGTGCCATCTCAGGTGTCATCCTCGTCACTTGATCATGGTTCAAAATGACGAGGTCGATCGTCAAAAGCTCTCGTGTAGCTGAGCAGTGCGACTTTAATATTCACTCACTCACCCCAATCCAGTTTAAAAAATTTCTGTGTGTGTGCCACTGAGATATGTATTTCATTAAAATGTGAGTGTGTGTGTCCTGTCTTCCTGGATTAATTGTTTTATTCTACCCGTGAAAAACTAGTATGAGACGTGAGTTGCAGATGTTTTAGGGGTAGGGTTCAAGCACCTTTGCCAAGGTCTCACCTTTGTTCTTGTTCATCATAGGCGGTGTCGAAGATAAGGTACCCGTATATTTCATCGTTCGGCGGCGTCCCCTCCACCCGCTTCTGGGACTCCTCCCCTGAATCGGTTTCCCGTATCTCGGTCAGGCGATGCTTGTCAAACAAAAGAGGGGTGCGCACGTTGTTAATCACCCCCTGCTCTTGCTCGGGGGTTGTTGAGGGCCTGTGAAGGAAAGAAAGTGAGAATTTGAATGCATAGGTTAGTAAATGATACTGTTTTTTTATGCACTGAAAAATAAATAGGATTCGTTTTTAATGACTTGCTTATGTTAAAATAGTAATGTTTACATAAATTATCACGATTCCTCTACAAGGAATTCTCATAAAAAAACAACATCATAAAGTAACCCTAGATATTATTTAAGAAAAAACAAGTGGGAGAACCTGCTATTGATGCAGCGCTCTTAATACTGCTTTAATTTTACATCTATTATAATACTCAGGTTCGATTATTTAACTTATGTCTGCATCATGATAGTGGCTAGTACTTAGAATTAAATAATGAGACAATGCACACAACTGGCATTACTCGCTTTAAATTTAAATTAACTAGTTTATTTAATTTAGAGAAAACACATTACGAAATTAATACTAAACATTATTTACAAACAAATTAAAATTTCACTTATCTGAAACGGAAGCGAGGTGATGGGAGGCCGGCATGGTGTAAGAAGTTACGTCGTTATTCTCGTTATTCAAATCATTTTGTTTTAGTCTAATCTGTCGAGAAATGTCTCGGCTCCTGCTTTTAAGTGAGGGCAAATTACCCCTTTTTTGCATCCGCGAGCCCTTTGGTCTCGCCCAGTCATTGGTCAGGAACCAAGCGCAAAGTTACAAATTTCGCGACTCCTCTCCAAATTTATGAGTCCATTCAACTCTCATGACCGTTGACATCCCGCGCTGGCACCCCGGGTTTAGGAATCATGTTAACAATAAACAAGGGGAATACACAAATTACATGTGTCTTGGGGGCCATCTTGAAACCCGATCAGCATCTAAGCCTCCAAGCCACCCATCACTCTATTACTTTCGATTATTTCGATCGCGGTTACTCAAGAAATTGAAGTTCTCATACCAAGCAACATCATCTAAAATCTACTTAAGGGAAACCATGCATGAGAACCTACTGGACCGTTAAATGGATTTTTCTCATTGAATAGTCAAAATCAGAATTCAATTTTTCGACACTACTTTTATTCAACGAGTAATACAAATTAGGCATGAAAATTAAAAATTCAGTCTATATCTATGCATACAATTTTTTTAACGGTCAAGATATATAATATGTAATCGATTGTAAAATATTATTGTTTTACTAATGCTTCTCTCTTTATTTTTCTTTGTTTACATATTTTATTTGTTGAGCTCTTAGTCGAAGGCAAGGTTGTATATTTTTTTCGGCACGTGCTACAAGAATCTAAACCATTCTAGAGGCGTCTACGAGTGGGTATTTCACCTAAAACTCATAATGCAATGGAAAAAATTTAGTACTGATAAATTTTATAAACTGCGATGGAGTAGACAGGAAAAAGAAATTATATAAATGGTCCAATATTTGACAAGGATTCAACCTCTCGTAGATGTTGATACTTAAATCTTGGACAAAAACAAATCAGTGGAAAATTACATCAATCTCTCCTTATGATAAACATCTTCGAATATGAAAAATAAATTTTATCTCCAAAAATGTAGCACATTCTGTCCCATAGTTGAAAGTTTTTGATTTCAGAAACGTCAGTGAGAAATAAGAGATTCACAAGTATTTATTAAAAAAAAACAACTTTTTGATTTTTAGCTTTTAGTTATATTTAAAGAAATGTATTCTCTCATCATCTTTTTTACGAAAGCATGTACTTTTGAGCATTTTTCTTTTTTTAACTCTATAGCCGCGATAACCGAGTGGTCATGGTCACGAACTCAAAGCCAGAAAAGCAGAGTATGTTCGAGTCCTTGCGCCAATGAAAACTCATCGTGTGGAGGGCGCTGTTAACTCTGTTATTGCTCAAAGAACTCTTCTTGGCATGGTGTAAGGGTTGGGGAGTGAGGTGCCAATTCGGTGTCATCTTCGGTCCTTGACCGAGGTTCAAAATAATAAGGTCCGTCCCCAATAGTCCTCGCGTTTCTTTAGTGTGGATTTAATTAAAAAATCACACCTTCCATTAACCCGTTAAGGACTATAATTAGATATGTGTGATCACTTCAGGAAATAAGGTATCATATGAGAGATTGCATTTTTCCCATTATGAGGCCGGTGATCAGGAATATTTTACAGGAAGAGAAAGCCCGTGCAACGCCGGGCCATGCAGCTAGTTTCGTATGAATTTTTAAATGAAGTTAGGCTTAATAGGAAAAATTGCCTGGCCCTGAACGGGATATTATGGTATATTTTAAAGAAAATATATAAAATTATACTAAAAAATGATTTAGAAACATTTTTTAAGTTAATCCTTAATATTTAGAAAAAAGTTTAAATCATTTGTTAGTATCTCAAAGTAGTTTTATTGGTCCGTAGAATCCATCATCTTTTAATTCTCAGACACTATCATTAACCCATTCAGGACCAGGTGATTTTTCCTGTTAAGCCGCACTTAATTTAAAAATTTATATATGAAATCATTACTATAGTAAAATACGCCAACATTTGTAGTTTATAATCATTCTAAATTAAGTTCCAAATTAAGATCACACCGGTGTAATCACAGTCATCATAGCGGGGAAAATGCAATCTCTCATTTGATACCGTGTTCCCTGAAGTGATCGCATGTAGTATGTGATCAGGGTCCTGAACGGGAGATTAAGGCTTCTAAATAAGTTTCTAATGCCACAGCGATGTTTTAAAAATGCTATATATCTGTAAAAAAATTAATTTTTTAAAATTGTTAATGTATGTTTAAATCTCAACCATTATTTATTTGTGTAAAAATTTCACCGTGTTCTTCTTTAATGGAATTTGTTTATTTATTGATCATTATCATTAGTAAAGGTCACGACATCTAACAAGTCAACAGTCCTTTCAAGAATTAGCTTTTGTTAATCTAGGAATGCTTTTTTAAACTTTTTTTAAGGTGTTTACGAGAATTTATTCCTTTTGTCAAAATAATCTCATTTCTCAGATCAAAAGTTCAGCGGGAGGACTGGAGTCCATAGGGGTGAAAAACTCCTAAGAAATTGGAGAAAAGAAATTACTTTTCCTTTGGTCGATTGATTTTTATCAATTCCATCCCATTAAAAGTATAAGTAAGTGATACTATTTACATTATTTACAAACAGGAACAAGAGTCAAGTAAAAATATTAATTAGATAATTACTTAAGCAGATAATAATATATTTTAAAATATTTATAAAATAAATTATATTATAAAATATATTTAAAAAAATAAAGCAATACTTTATAAATATTCATTAGCACAGTAAAAATATCCAAATTCGTATAAGGAAATTTTCTTTCCATTTTTTTAAGGTTTTTTTTAATTGAAACTCAAAGAATATTTGATTTAACCAGATGCTTTTAAATTTTATAAAGTGAAAATTAGAAACCAAAAGAAGAAAGCGATGTAACCCGTAATTCTGAACCATGTTCAAATGACGAGGGATCTGATCAAATACTTGACTTTCCAATCGTCTACACCATGTCATTTTCTTCCTTTCTTTCTCAGTGGCTTGACAGCCCAGATCGGGCCTTGAAATTCTCAAGAAGTCGTTTCTAGACCTGCCTTCTTCCTGATAGTGTTCTCCAATTTCTCAAAACTTGGAGGTCTTTTTCTAGGCCATCAATCCATCTTAGACTTGGCCTGCCTTTTCTCCGAGTGCCAATTGGTTGGACATTGAAATCTTTTTTAGTGGTGTGGTGTTAGTCCATTCTGGCAAAGTGTCCTGCGCATTTAATTCTTTGTACTTTGATGAAGTAAACGACGTCACAGATTCTTTATATGAGTGGTAGAGTTCAAAATTTGATCTTCTTGCCACGTGTCATTTTCAATTCCTCCAAATATAATACTTAAAATCTTCTCTTCGTAGATATTTATCATGTTTTTGTCTGTTCGAGACATGGATCAAGTTTCACGGGCATATAAGTCGATACATCTCAGAAGACTTATACAATATAACCTTTGATTTTCTTTTGATTACTCTCGATTTCATATATTTTTGCATTTCATTAAAACATCTATTAGCCATAGTAACTCTCTTTTGGATTTCAGTAGTATAATTGTTCTTATTGTTAATTTCAGAACCTAAATAAGTGAAACTGTCAACAATTTCAGAATTGAACTCTACAATTTCATAGAGGTAATTTCTAAATATGAGTTAGTGCAAGACATGTATGGGTCTTATTCTCATTGCAGTCTTTCCGAGGGTCTCTTTCGTTAAACATAAGAAGGCTTACTTACTTACTCGGGAGAATCAAGCCCACCCAAGGGGTTTCGAGCTGTGAATCAACCCTCCGAGATGTAACTTTATTAAGGTAAACAAAAAAGTATACAAAGTGGTCCCGAATGAGGGACCCTCCCCACAAAATTCTTGAGAAAAGGGGGGGGGAATACTAATGGAAAACTTTACAATTTTGTATAACATTGCAAATACAAAAAAATAAAAAAAAACACACACACACAACACAAACACACATACACCGACGCTGTCTAACTAATGAGACAGGAAAGACATGAAAAAAGTAATAAGAGAAGCGGGGTATTCGAGGGGGATTCCTAAAAGGGAATTCGAGAAAGGGGAGGGGAAAAAAGTGCAAGAAAAAGATAGCGGAGGTCCAGACATTTTTTGATGTGTAACATCTTTCCTCTCGATTGCTGGAGATTTGTGGAAGTGATTTCGTGAAAAGGGACGGAAATGCGTAACAGGAAGTTGGGGAAGCGCGCGCTATTCAGTGCAGTTCTGTTTTTTTCTCCTTCATTCGAGAGGGGGCTCCGCCATCATCCTCCACCCCCTGAGGTCTAGTCCGTAGGATCTTTGTTTTTGTTTTCTGACTTTAGGATCAGAGAAGAAGCTAAGTCCTTTAGGCAGAGACGTGATTAGACAGTGACGAACGTGTTTCGATACCTGACTTCGATTGCTGCGTACAATTTAAACGACCGGGCCACAGAGCAGCTGGTGTTGCGATCTATCGTAAACAGAACAACTCACATGTTGTGGCTCTACATATGGATATTACTTATCGTCAAACAAGTGGACTGGGATATTAGGGACATATGTGCGGCAAAATGCTTATATGAAAATGGACAAACAGTGATTTCGGTGGTCGTATACATTTCTCCGAATCAAACGGTTCAAAAAATTAAAGATTTCCTGCATTTTTTACTTATACCATATACCGAAGGTGGTTTTGCTCTTCTAAAAAAAACTATCACTCGTTTTCCATAATTTGAGTGGTGATTTTAAAGTTAACTTCAGTTTGCTAGAAGCCGAGACCCTCATAGCTTTTTTGAATGATGAACTCAAGCTCGAAATGAACACAAATCGAAATGTTTCGACAACTAATAGTGGTACTGTTATTGATGCTATTTTTCACAACGGTTTTTAAATACTTTGAAAATACAAGTATATGTGTCATATTTTAGTTATCATAAATTATCATTACCACTCTTCCCCAAATTGAACAAGAATAATTATATTTGATAAAAAAAATTGCATTACTCCTTGTGTTAATTAAATAAAATTTTCACATTAAAGATATAATTATTCCATAGAAAATTATTTCCAATCATACTCGATTCCTTTTTTTCAGGATTTAAGTTGCTATTGCGAATTTACCATGATAACATGTCAGATGTTACACATCGTATGCGACTACTGTAAGGCTCGTTTTTTGTTGTTGTTATATTTTGGAAAGAGCAATAATGGCCGGTTCACGAGTGGCAGCAGAGTGGGATCCTGGAAGAGGACCCAAAAGACGCAAGGGGGTGCCAAAGGGTAGGCACCATATCCAATAACCTCCCCTCTTCAAAAGCTTTGCACCCCAAGGCAATGAAAACAATAACACAGGGGGAATGCAATTCTAAAAAGGAGAAGAAAGGGGGAGGGGAGGGAGACATTGACCAAATGACGAGAACCAGCAAATGGTCGGAGGAAAATCAAATTATTTTTTTGAAAAAAAAATGAAAATTGAAAAGGAATAGCAAGAGGAAGGCCAAGAAACTGGCAAAAGGAGGGCTTAAGATAGCCAATCACAAATGGATTTGGAAATCGCAAAGCAAGAAATTAGTTTATTGTTGATAGTGCGATTATTAGTAACAGAGTTAAAACCCAAGGGGAAAGAGCATTTGGAGATTGGGATTAACAAGATGATGATCGGCAGTAAAGGGACAGTGGAAAACGTAATGGTCGGCGTCCCTGGGTGACCCACAAATGCAATTTGGAGAGGAAAGAAGATTGAACCTGTGCAAGTACGCGGGGAAAAGGCCATGATTAGTTAGAAAATGGACCAGATATTTAGAAATTGAAGGAATGTTAAAGTTAGGATTTTTAAAAAAGCGTTTGACCCTAAGCTTCGTATTGCAATCATTCCAATAGGAGGTCCAAGACTCTAGGACAAATTTATTTAAGGAACTAGAAAGCTAGGAGCGAGGAGCAGGAACCAAAAACACACTTCACCATCATAAACAGCCTTTTTTGCACAAAAATCGGCGTAATCATTATAGATGTTATTGTTATGAGCTCTTTGACCCAGTAAAGATTGTAATAGCTCCGGAATTGAAAAATTTTAAGTTTAATAGAACGGAGATAACTGGATTTATTTGTAAGATTATTAAGAAAGAGGATAGAGGAGAAACTATCAGTATAAATGTGAATTTTAGTATTATGATGAACTGCCCAACATACAGAGAGGCCGATGGCAGAGAACTCTGCCTGAAAAACAGAATTGAAATCCTGAATTTTAAAAAGATAAGTTTTAAATTGAAAGCCCCAATAAAAAATACACACGGCGAAACCGACCTCTCTGAACCGATTTTGGAACCGTCAGTGTACACTTCCCACTCAGATGGGCCCTCGAAAGTATTGATAGGGAAAGAAAGAAAATCCGGAGGGACCTGATGAAGAGAAATATAAGAGTCCAACTTCGAAGCTGAGATAAGACCTGGAAGGAGATCGTTCCTGTTGTTCCAAATTTGGAATTTAAAGTAGAGAGAGCGAATAATAATATGAATGGGGGGAATCTCCCCGATAGGATATTAAAAGCAACTGTAGGAGAGGTTTTATAAGCTTTGGTAATTTTTAATAAGTAAATCCTCTGAATGGATTTAAGTTTTTGTATCTGGACAGAGGTCAGCAATCTACCCCATACTTCTGCTCCGTAAGAGATGATTGGTTAAACTACAGAATTATGCCAAAGTTTCATTAGGGAAATGTGCTGGTGATTGAAATATTTGGAAACACGATGAAAGTTGGAGGAAATCGAGAGAATCTTATCTTTGATGGAATTTATATGGAGAGTCCAAGATAAGAGATTGTCTATGTGGACACCCAAGTATTTGTATGACTTGGCGATAAGGATGGAATTCGGACCAATTTTAAAAATAGGATTTCTCCTGAAGGTCGAGCTCCCACGAAAGCCACCGCATTGAAGAAAGGGACATCGGAAAACAACAGAAACGGTTTTGGCAGTTGCTATTGACAAATTAAGCTCGGAAAGCTTAGAATCGACTAAACTTAAGATTTTGTTAGAATTATTCTCCAAGTTCCCTACGAGAGAGAGGCCAAAAGAGACTACTGCGAGATCATCCGCAAAGGCTTGAAGAAGAAACAGTTCAGAGTTCAGAGAAAGAATAGGGTTCAAATAAATATTCCAAAGAGTGGGGGAAAGCACTGAGACCCCTGTGGGCAACCTTTATAAATTTGTTTTTTAATTGTAAAAGATTTATGAGGCCAAATAATTGCCCTGTTAGTGAGGTAAGAGTGAATGAATTTCTGAAAGTGAAGGGGAATATGGAATGAATGAAAAATATTGAAGAGAGTCGACCAATCCACGTTGTCAAAAGCAGATTTGATATCGATAAACGTGGAAGCAGTATGCTTATGCACCCGTGTATTTTTAATGTAATGCACTAAATTGTCAACAGCCTCAATGCAACTGCGGTTTTCCCTAAAACCGAACTGAGTCCCATGGAGAATTTTATTCTCAGAAATCCAGAGAAGAAACCTATTAAGAAAAATCATTTCTAAAATATTGCCAAGAGTGGACAACAAACAAATGGGACGATAGGAGAGAGCAGACGATGGGTTACGCCCAGGCTATAGAAGAAATTTAATTTTAGTGTCCTTAAAAATGGAGGGGAAGTGGCTAAATTGGATGCAGAGGTTAAAGAAACGGAAAAGCAAGTTGGGGAAATAATTATAAAGAGCTTTCCAAATAGCGTAGTCAACGAGATCAATACCTGGGGCTTTACCTCCCCGAAGCTTCCGGAAAACGACGTCAACTTCACTAGATCTCAGGCCAGAAGGAGGAGAGCTGTTATTGAAGACTAGGAGATCCTGAAGGAAAATGAGAATCAAGAAGAAGGCTTATCTTACTTTGGAAGGTGGAGGCAGGGTCACCAGTCTAGATATGATGATGATTAGGACTGGTTAACTTTCCGAAAGCTGCTTTAAATGTAAACCCAAAATTATTAGAATTCGTTGAACAGAAAGATTCCCAAGCCTTATTCTTGGTGTCAATTATTAATTTTTTATAGTAGGTCCGAAGGGCCTTATACCTGGAGTGCATGGAGGCAACCTCGTCGACCGGCAGGCCAACATAAGAAGGCTTGTCTTTTGTAGGTGTTCGAGCATCTCTTGCGCTAAACATAAAAAGGCTTGTCTTTGTAGGTGTTCGAGCAATAATATCAAAGGCAGCCACGCTATTTAGGCGAATTTAAAAATAATCAATCCTGAATAAATAATTCAACGCCTATATTCATTTTTGTTACTTTCATATGATTTTGAATTCATAAAGAAAGAAAGTGCAGTATTTCAGAATGTAAGTATTTAACTTTTTTGAATTGTTTCGGATAAAGAAAAAATGCCGCTTAAGAATGACACACGAGCAGCATAAAGATATATCATGTCAAGTTCTGTATCTGAAAGAATTAAATAGAACGGGTTTGCTGCGTATAAATCTAATAAATAGTCGAGAAAAGACCTGCTCTATGTCTGGATGAATTGAAAGGTACTTTGTATTATAAGCTCCAATCATAGAAATAAATTTGGAAACGTGTTGCCTGTAATTAGACAAATTCAAAAAAAACAAAAAAAACCAGCTGATAAGTAAAGTGTAAACTTTGGAATCAGAAAGGCGTCGTGCTTCGTTAAATCCCGTAAAGGCTTCATGTGCCTCTGATTTCTCGTCAGAATTGATGGAGCTTGAATAAAATATCTTACCGATCCATCTTAATCTTTCAACACTTTGCCCTTGGAGTTTCAAGGGAATCTCTCTTATTTTCTTTATTCAAATTATGATTGTTTTAAAAACTACCTTAATGAAAAAATATATAAATTAAGGTTTTTTTTTTTTTTTTTTTTTTTTTTATCGAAGTAACAAGTCACATAAGACAAAGATTTCGGGGAGAACTTCTGAAAAGATAAAATCTTTCATTTGAATGAGTGATGGAAAAACACGACTCTTTTTTTTTAAAAATTGAATTATTGAATTTTGATAAAAATTGGCATAAATGTTCTGGAAAACTTAATATATTATTTTATTTCTCGCTTAGTTATGAGAAGTGAGATCTTGAGAAAAACGGAATAAAATTTATAAATCGTAAGATATTCTACGCAGCAGCTTGAACCAAAGATGGGTTTTTTGAAAGAATAACGAGATTGTCAAGTAGATCCCTACCTACAATTGGCGATGGAGTTGCTTCTTGGAGCGATGGAGCATTTTTCAGAGACCAGCCCTGAGACATCTGTAGCGCTGGTCGCCGGGATAGTGGACCAGCACCTAGCTCTCTGCTCTAAATGGGTCCCGGCGTCCTCATCACCGGACGACGAACAGCTGTCTGATTGGCAATGACCAGGCTGCATAGTCACTGTGTTGTATGTACCTGTGAAATAAAACAATGAGTTCATTTATTATTTATTAACGTCTCACCGGGTAGCAACTCGAGGGATATTGTCCGCGCGAATCTAGTAATTTTGAGCCCTGGTCAAGTGACGAGGAAGACACCTGAGCTGAGACTCCACTCTCCAAATTTTCCCACTGGGCAAAGTGAGGAGTTTTAACTTCATATGTTTAGCTTGCATCTGACCCTCTACACCAGTGTTTCTCAAATTTTTAATATTTGCGACCCAATATTCAACCATAATTTTCACACACCCCCCCCTCCGTACAATAACAATGCATTGAATTCAATAATACTATACTTTGGCGCTAAAACTGCAATATGACTTAAACCTCTTAAATGACACTAGCGTATATAAATGTCTCGTTCAGCCAAAACGTTAATGGGCCCGGACGTATATATACGTCTTTCCGAAGTACGATCTTTTCTGTGCACTGCCATCCATAACGTTACTCCGATAGCTTAGGAATGCAATAAATAACCTTGTCAGTGTTTGCGAAAGATTTACTTATTTATTCCTTTTCACTCCCCCCCCCCCAATACATCACACACACGTGTCTACGTGGAAAACGGTGGCTTCGGGGCGTAATTTTTAATCAGCAGTTAACAACAACATATAACAGCACAAAATAATAAGATAAGTTTTAATTTTTGTATATAATTTTTATAAGATAACCCCATTGTGGGTCACTGGTAGTTATTAAACTTGTTCTTGACTATAAGTATTGATAAATTAATTATAAAGAACATTGTGCAGTGCTGAGAGATTTATAAGTGTATTATATATCAGTGTAAATGTGTATTTTATTTTTTTATTGCATTATGTAAAAATGTTTTTTTCTGTTTACTTTCAGTATATTAATAACTTTTTAAATAATCCTTTGTTTTCGACTCCCCCCTCGTAGGATTTATCGCACCCCATAGAGGGCGTGCCTCACCGTTAGAGAAGCGCTGCTCTACACAGCGGGTGTTCAGTGACACCAGGACTCAAACCTAGAGCAATTCGTGTTAAACGATATGAATTTAAGTTGGAGAATTTCTGGACTTTACATTATGATAAAATGCCCTTTCTCACAATGCTGCATGGTTGCGGTAGCATGTTGGTCATGTTGAGAATTGTATCCAACGTATATGAGTTCCAGCCCTTTCACCCTACAGAAAGGTCAATGCGTGTTAAATCTGTTGATGCTCAAAGCCTTCAGCTTGGCATGGTGTTGCATTTTGGAAAATGGGGTGCTAGCTGAGGATTCGTCCTCATCACTTGACCGTGGTTCAAAATTATCAGGTTTATTAGCTCTCTTGTTGCTTCACAGTGCGACGTTAATAAACACTCTGACACCCAAAAGATATAATTATTCATGAGTTTTTGACAAAACCTTCTGGCAATACATTTTGAAAAGCTCCATATTGCTTGATTTAGTGAATGATTTTTTTTCTTACTGACACTGTTCAAAATGCCTCATATCCTTTCTTTAACGATAGCTTTTTTTATTTTTGGAGTTTACTCCTTAAAAATCGATTTTCATATACCCCCCCCCCCCCCGGTATGGAAATATTATGAGGAGCGAAATTTGTACAAGCGTTAACAAAAAAGCGTGATACTGTGTTCTGCACATGCGCCAAGTTGCTGTCGGAAGGAAGAAGGACTACATTTCTTCTTTTTTTAAAATTACGATCATTCTTTTCCTACAGAAATCAGACAAAAAATAATTAATGAATCAGAAAGTTCACTTATTTCGCCACGATACGGTATGAATTTCTTTACAAAATAATGAAATTTTGCATTTTTTAAAGATTTTTTCTAAAAGGATTCAATATTGATGCGTCTTTTTAAAAAAATTTTTCAATCATTCGGTATGAATTTCTTACCATCGTAATTTATCGAAATTCTGTACTAAAAATGTTCATACTTTGTTCTTTTTGAATCAGTGATTTAAGATATAAAATGCCGAAAACTTTTTTTGTTGCTATTTTTCAAAAAACATTCAAAATTTTATTTAAATATTTAATAATTTCGTTATTTAAAAAATAATCACACGAATTTTTTTTCCAAATGTCAAACGTTATATTCCGTGTTTTGTTCCAAAATTTAAAAAAAAATTGCTTAAAAATTACAGACATTAGAAGAGTTTTTGTGGTTTTCACTTAATACCCATTTTACAAAAAATACTTTTCTGCAATTTCTTTCGTACATTTTTTGTTTAAAAATTACCGTTATTTGTTATCTATGTAGGAAATTTGGAAAGTATATTTTAAAAGCTAAGCCCGAAAAAAATTAAAACTTTAAAAAAAATTTCGAACAGTTTTAAGAGATTTTTCTTTTTAGAGTATTTGGCGTCGAAAATCAGTTTTCCAGCTAAGCGACATTTCTTGCCTTAGCTCTTCTGACAAAGATGTTGACTTCAGCAACTGAAAATCACCAAATTTGGCGGTATGTACTTAATACTGTTTTAGTGCATATAATAGCAAAGTAACGAAGCATAATTATCAAAAATAAACTTTATTTCAACACCACCACCAGTACCGTACTCCGTTAGAATATTCTCTTTGTAGCGTTATCTTCATAAGTCAGTATCAGCCTCCGGACAAATATGATTGAGTTTACCAGGCTTTTTACTGTTCATTTTACTACAATTGATCAAATTTGATCATTGAAATGAATGGATATGATTCTCTTTTCTCTCAACTGTTGGGCACATGCACGGGATCTATGGGGTAATATTGTGCAAAAAGCACACATTTTTATGTTATCAGAAACATGACTTCGCAATGAGAAATTAATCAAAGTTCATTTTAAACTCATAACACAGTATAGACGACCAAGTATTATTCGTGGGGGTGGGATCGCTATCTATCAAAACGTGCGCGATTCACAACATAAGTTTATTGGCAATCATGATGATTTTGTGAGAAGAAATGCCCAATAAGTTAATCCAAGTAAATCTAATTTGGGAGATATATGTGCCGCGAGAAGCACTTTACCTAACGGTCAAC